>CP092868.1:31602252-32202252 GCA_030710605.1 Cordylochernes scorpioides
GACAAAAGAATAAATAACAATGCTGAAAAATAGTACCAAATGTGATATTGTACTGGGATAAGGTGCATAAATTAAGAAAAGGCATCTCCTTATCGTGCAACTGAAAGTTGCTGATGGCTTGCGCCATCTATCAGAATAAATATCAACTGTTCTTGTTGATTTTTAATTTTCCAGAATTGGCCAAATACCATTCTTGATTAATCAAGAAAAGCTAACCACGACGCGTTTTGGGCTGTTGGCCCTCATCAGCGTGGTGCAAGCTGTACCTCAACGACCAAAAAAAATTGGTCATTAAGGCATCTTGAAAAATCATTTTTTTGGTCGTTGAGGTACAGCTTGCACCACGCTGATGAGGGCCAACAGCCCGAAACGCGTCCGTGGTTAGCTTTTCTTGATTAATCAAGATGGGGAATTTGGCCAATTCTGAAAAATTAAAAATCAACGAGAATAGTTGATATTTATTCCGATAGATGGCGCAAGTGCAACTTTCAGTTGCACGATAAGGAGATGCCTTTTTCTTAAAATAACAATGCTGTTGCCGAAAGTCGCAACCTAATAAGTTATTTAGATTAGGTCTTATTTTCTTTGACTAAATATAGAAACAACAAGGTTTAAGATATCTAATAAAACCTTTCAAATCTTCCTATTATATGTAATATGATGAATAAAAAAAATAATATTTATAAATAATTCTGTTTTTAATTTAAAAGATGCCTTTTTTTCTAAAAAAAAAGGCACCAACAAGATAATTTATTAATAATCAACACATTCCAAAGATATCAAAAGAATTATAAGATTGATTGGTTATAAATTTTTAAATATTGAATAATGGGTAGTTAAAGATTTTAAAGAAAAAATCCTTTTTTTAATAGTATTTCTTATAAAATATATTATAAAATTATTATTTAATATTTGTTTTTAAATAAACTATTATTGAAAGTGTGTTAAAATTCAATAAAAATATTTCAACACCGCCATCTATGAATCAATTTTGTAACTATTTTAAATTATATACTCTGAGGAACCTGCTAATAAAAGATTTTATTAAATAGGCATAGCAATTATTTATATATTTAATAGGAATAAAAATAAATAAATATTATTTTTATTATTTAAAAAATATTTATTTTTAAAATTATAAAAAAAAATATTTCAAAACTTACAAAAGATTAGAAAAAAAGAATGATGCATTAGCGCTCCATCTGTTATAAGAAATTTAAAACTGTTTTTGAAGCGTATGATTATTTTTCATAATATTTTATAAGAAAGAATCATACACGTTAAAAATTGTTTTAATTTCTTTATAAAAAAAAAGTAATTTATTGAAGCATCTTTCAATTGATTCTTTAGGTGATATAAGTAATAAATATTTTGTTGAAAGACCTTCTGATATATTTATAGAATTCCACAATCACTGCATTGGTGATAGAGTGATTTTGGGAATTGTCTATTTCCCCTCTTTGCTAATTAATAAAATCTCTGAAGCAGAATTATGTGCTCAGAAATTTATTACAAGTTCTTCCTCTCAGTCATCAGAAAAATTCCTTAAGGTTCTTTTGTTTTTTCAAATAAATCTTACTACAAGAAAATAAGAGTAAACCCATAAAATTATAGTGTGTGATGTTTTGGTAACAGCGTTTGTTGTGGCTTGAATGCTCAGTAAATGATATAAAGAAGCATTTTACCACTTTACTTGAATTATTTGATTTATTTGAGTTTCAGAGTTAGGAGTTGCTACAACATTAGTTATCTAAATTGAGTCTTTTCTTTTTCTGATAGAAATTTACATATCTTACTGAATCATCAACAATATACAAAAATTGAAATTTTAAAGGATTTACAATTATTTACATATAAGAATAAAAATTAAAAAATTGCTTAATACAAAATTTAATTTAAAGAAAAATCCGACTTCCAAAATTATATCACAGGATCCAACATACTCCCCCGGCTGGGAAGAGATGACCAGAAAATAAAAATAAAAAATAAAAATAAAAAAAAGTTCCAATAGTATAGATGCTGGACTAATTGATTCCGACTATGTTGCTAAGATTACAATTTTCATTGTTCGAAAGGTAATGGAATCAGCTTTGTAATGGGTCTCTTGAAGACTCCTTTTGAAGTCTTTATCTGGACTACCCTGACATTCTTGTCCTCTCCTGGAAATATCTCTTGAATCCTAGCCAAAGGCCAGTGAAGTGGAGATATTTGAGCCTCTTTGAGGTAAACTAGTTGACCTATTTGGATATTGTCTTGTTTGATTCGCCATTTACAACGGCCTTGGAGGTTGCTCAGATATTCCTTGGACCATCTTGACCAGAATGAGTTTTTTAGTTTTTGAATCAGCTTCCATCTTGTCTGTAAGTTTAAGACTTCAGAGTTTGAGGTTGGAATTTCTGAAAACGAAGATCCTATTAAGAAATGAGCTGGTGTCAAGGCCTCATAATCATTGGGATCACTACTTAGAGGGGCCAGTGGTCTTGAATTTAGGCAAGATTCTATCTGAATAATCAAAGTGTTCATTTTTTCATAATTCAGGGTTGTGATTTAAAGGTTCGGACCAAGTGTGATTTCACACTTTTGATTCCGGCTTCCCAAAGGCCACCAAAGTGAGGTCCACCTGGGGGGATGAAATGCCAAGTGATTAATTCCTCTGTAACCAATCTTTGCACTGATTGAGAGTTCAATAATTGAAACTGAGTGCGGAAAAAATTGGATGCTTGATATTGGATGCTTTTCCTGTCATTTTGTGTCTGTCATCCAAGTAGTTGCATAAAACACATTGTTTTTACTCCTGTCTTTAGGATTTTTCAACATGTCAAGGTGTCCCTTGATGCTAAAATCTCTGTGTGTTTCAGGAGCAGCTAGAACAAGACTGAGAGACACCTACCACATGTTAATAGATATTTGTTGTGTATAAAGTTGATATTTCCATATTCAATGTCATCATTGAAGCAATCATAATAAACTACTCTACTATATTTTCTAGGTGTATTTTTTCTCATGTTTCTCCCTCCCTCCAAATATACTTTTTACTTTATTTATATATTGTTTACTTTATTTATATATTATAAAGTTGATATTTCAATATTCAATGTCATCATTGAAGCAATCATAATAAACTACTCTACTATATTTTCTAGGTGTATTTTTCTCATGTTTCTCCCTCCCTCCAAATATACTTTTTACTTTATTTATATATTTTTTTGCTTATCCCTAGTACACGTGGTACAGGCCATGATAATCATGGTAGGTAGAAGTTGGCGACTGCTTTTACTGTAAGTGCACCATATGACTACACATGTGAAAAGCAGTTCGACTTTGCACTTACAAATGTGCCAGAGCCCCGTTTGGTTACTTGCACTCACTGGTGGGGTTGGACTTTTGCAAGAATCGGGGGCCATTGGAGCATTTTTTATTTGTTTTTATCAGAAAAATGCGGGAATCGAACCCGGGTCGTAGCGGTCAAAACCAACGGTTTAGACCATCCTTCCACCGACCCCCTTAATACTTTTTATAAGTACCTATATCATCGTGATTGAAATGTGAATTTTTCCGTTGTTAGGGGTATTTATAGTGAAACTTATATAAAATGTTATGATGCATTAGCGCACCATCTGTTATGAATATAGATATCTATTATAGATGCATTTGATTCTTTTAAAAATAAAAAATTTCTACTGCCCTTACTGCAATAGAAAAATTAATGGGAGTGCCATCAGTGGTGAACCTTCCCAGCGGTTTTGCCAGTTTAAATCTACTGCTGGGAGGGTTCACCACTGATGAGCCAGGCCCTCCCATTCCAGTAAGGGCAGTAGAAATTGTTTATTTTTAAAAGAAACATACATGTCTATTACGATGCACTAATGATGCTTGACTCTTCGAAACCGCTGGGAGGGTTCACCACTGATGAGCCTGGCCTTCCCTTTCATTTTTCCATTCCAGTAAGGGCAGTAGATATTGTTTTATTTTAAAAAGAATATTACGCGTCTAAAATAGTTTTGTAATTTGATACATGTCTATTATAGTTTCAAAATTTTTATAAAGCATGATTCAGGATAAAATCTATGTATCAAAGACAAAAATGGAATGTGTTGTTGTTGTGAATGTCTATCTAGTTGACTTTTGGTGACTATATAGACATTCTCCAATTTAATCTTGTTAGTGACCACAGCTCATCTAGTGACCTTCCTGTAGTTTTCTTGACTCCATCTAACCAGCTCATCCTTCAATTTTTCCCAACATCAATATCTTTTCTAAACCATTTTCTCTCATAGGTCCAAAGTAGATCAGTCTTTGTTTACATATTTGGGATTCTAGGGATCTAACAGAATTAATTTAAGATTGAAACATGTAACCTTTTATCTTTCCATGGTACTCTTGAGTAACTTTGTCCATGTCCATATTTAAAAGGCTTCAGTTCTTTTTTTTATCTTCTTTTCTGATAAAGCAAAATTTGGATTATAGCTACAAGAATATTGATGGTGGGTAGAATTGGAGAATGCTTTTACTGTAAGTGCACCACATATCTACATACGTGGAAAGAATTTTGACTTTTGTATTTACAAGTGTGTCAGAGCCCAGTTTGGTAACCTGCATTCACTGGTGGGGCTGGACTTTTACAAGAATTGGCGGCCATTGGAGCTTTTTATGGTAGATAAATCTGGCTGCCACTTCCTGGAAGGCCTTAGACCAGTTACCTCCTGGATAGACAACCAACGGCAGCTGCAGAACCCAAAGCCCATCCTGAAAACTTCTTATACTGAAGCAGATCTTGTTGTTTCTTATCCCCTTGTGTAAAGATTACACGAATTCCATGAGTCCATGCTCCTCAAGCTGTTTAAAGATAAGCAGTGGCCTCTCCCAAAGATCCTGTTTAGTGAAGAAGAATAAAATATGCTTATACAATATTGATGAGGGTCTCCTAACGACAAAGAGTATTTCTCTGTGCAAAATGAGGGGTCCTTACTAATTTGTATCAATTCCGAGATCAGGAATGACTTGAATACTCCGGGTTTCTCATAGGCAGTGATCTAGATGTAACGTGAAGTTGTTGTTGTTTCTTATCCCTTTGTGTAAAGATTACATGAGTTCATGCTCCTCGAGCTGTTTGAAGATAAGCAGCGGCCTCTCCCAAAGGTCCTGTTTAGTGCATCTAATGCAAGCCAAAATGTGTTCTGGAGCTGCAGGTGCCAAGCTACATTTTAGGCAAGTGGAGTAAATTTTCTTTATTAAATGAATTGAGATGGCCTGTTCTAAATCTTGTTAGTGTTGTTTGATGCTGTCTATTTCTGAGGTTCAGAGCTCCTCCTGGGTTCACTCCACTTAAGATCTTATGTATATAGTCTCCATGTGTGTGACCTTGTATAACATGGGATAATAAAGGTCATATCAACCAGAAAAGAAAAATAATGCTAGGAAAAAAAATCTTCAAGGTATTGCTGAGGAGAAAAGGGAGAAGACCCAGAAAAAGATTAACTGACCAATTCGACAAATCACAGGACTGAACCTGAAAGAAATAAGAAAGTTGCCTGGAGACAGAACGAGATGGAGAGAAACAAGAAAATAAAACCTAATCCAAATAATTTAATAGTGTGTGACGTTTCGGCAACAGCAATGTTACCATCATCAGACAAAAGAATAAATGAAATAAATTGATGCCGTTGCCGAAATGTCACACACTATTAAATTATTTGGATTAGGTCTTATTTTCTTGTATCTATAATCCAAATTGTGCTTTTATCAGAGATGAAATTTTGCCGGGAGGATATTTACCTATAAAGGTTACCTCTCCCATCAAAACTAGACGTCATCTATTGGCCGTCACTACAAACTAGCGGCCTTGGGTAGGTAACAAAGATAAATATCCTCCTGGCAAAATTTCCATCTATATCTCAGCCATAGATTTGGCCTAGCTACTTTTCCAGATGAAAACCTCTTTGGCAGATTGTCTTCTTTCTTATCTCCACTCAATCACACTAAGGTATCAAGCTTGTAAAGCTTGAGATTTTTGATGGTGTCTGCCGGGGAAGAGTAGAGCTCATCAATGGATGAGTCAATACAGTCAATAAAATGTCTTGGGGTTGCAGGCTGAGAATTTTACTTAGTACATAGAGGGAAAACCTTGCAACCATTCTGGAAAGTCATTGTCAGTAGATGACCAGACTTAAGTCTGGAAATCAAAGACTGTTGTTCTCTTGGGAGGACAGAACCGGTGCTTGTCCCTCCTGCAGATTGTGAAGATTCCATGTGGATTTCATAGAATAAAGTCCGCCATAGGCTGAAGAGGGCCATTAGCCTGAAGCCATGGTCTCTAAGTGGACATTTCTCAGTTTGCCAAAGCTGGTGTTGTGGCTTTGTCACCGACCCGAGACTACAGAGATGGTCAATAGATGGCATCTAGCTTTGACATATATTTTGATGGGAGATTTATCTTTATAAATTTAATTGCCATCTATTGTTAAAATTTTGCATAAATAAATTTGCTGGTAATGTGTATCTTTTAAATATCATCAAATATTATTGTTGAGGGTTCACTACTAATGAACCAAGCCCTCTCATTCAATAGCTCATATCATTGCAGTAAGGTGTGTAGAAATAATATTTGATGATATTTAAAAGAAACACATGGCAATGTGTATTAGTAAATTTATTTGTGTAATATTTATCTTTATAGAGATGGAGAGAGTTCATCGCTCCTTAAATAAATGCATATATTAGTTAATAACTAAATGGAATCCTCTCTTTCTTTTTCCCAGTAAGAGACGCCTACGGAAGCCAACAGTACATAGACAGATAAAGCACATAGGCTATAGTTATTAACTAATATATGCATTTATTTAAGGCGCCAATTTATAATTGTAACAAATAGTATTTGAATAAAAACATTCAATCGGGTAAAACACGGGCGTTACCCGGGTCATTCGGCTAGTGTAATAGAAGAACTAAAAATAAAATATAACTATCATACTTATAGTGTATTTTGACCAAGATCCTACAATACCCACCCTATATGAAAGTTTTATTCAATATACACCAATACCTCGCTTTGCGTCGTTTCGTTTTGCGTTTTTTTCAAAGTTGCGTCGCTTAGTTACCTTAAACCTTTTTTCTATAAAGTAAGTCGAACCTCTTTAATTCAACACCCCAAGGGATCAGAGCTTTCGGTTGAATTAAAGGAAGTGTTGAATTAAGGTGAGATGATTAGCTAATCATCTAACTAGCTAAAATAATATATATTTTTTATAAATAACTTTGTAATATAAATTAATGATATTAATTGAAACCATTGTGTGTGTACTTTTTTATATTTATTTTTTTATTTTCATGATTAACTTTTAGTATCTGGGACAAAATGGCAATAATACATATTTTCGAAACAAATAATATTTTATTCCAATTGTGTGAATAATAGTTTAAAGAAAATAAATATGGAAAATAAAAAGAAAATTAAAAAATAATTTTTGAAAAGAATCAAGATTAAAAAAAAAAATCTTTTATAGATGTCTGTTTTTTCTCTGAAATCCTATTCAGGATGTATTCCAGATAGTCTATTTTTAAAAGACATGCATGCCTTTCTTCCTCAGAAATGTCTTTTAAATAACAAAGAGTTTTTATTGTATTAAAGGCATCCACTGCTGCTGCAGGTGTTATTGATGTGATGTGTTCTGGGCTCGCTGGAGAATCCTGACATTTGGTGCAATTCGGAAAGGTTTTGGATCCACTTGTGAAAATCATTGGTGAAATTTCTCAGCAGTTTTGCAAGTTTATAATTATTTTATTATACAGTAGAACCTCCCTGTGTAAAGGACACCTAATTGCAGAGTCAAAGTGTCTTTAAGAGAGAGGTGTCCTCTTACCGGAGAGTTGCTAAATTGTAAAAATGATAATTTTTCAAAAGAAAACTGTCCTTTGTGGAGATGTGTCTGCTAAAGGGAGGTTCTATTGTAAATAAAAATAGTTTTATTATATAAAATAGTTTTAATTTTTTTCATTTAGTTAGAAGAATGACCATAGCATATTATTATATATCCTTTTACAAGAAAACAAGACCTAATACAGTAAAACCCCTCTATAGTGAAATCAATGGGACAGAGCTTTTGGTTCACTATAGCCACGGTTCGGCTATATTTTTTTTTACTTTTCAAAAATTTTAGACTGTATAATTAAAGGACAGTCATACACACAGGAAGAGGCTGCCTCTTAATAGTGGTAACTTTGTTTTAATTCCCTTAATTGACCAATCCCTTACATTAATACTGAATAATAATAGAAATCATTAGATGATAGGTTCTTCTTATCATTAACATACATGTACCTCTATGTCTAATTTAAAAATAATAAAAAAATCCTAGGAACAGTTTTATTAATTATATATTCAAAGATATAAAATTATTTTGAAACATCTTTATCATATTATATAATGCAAATTTTTCTATAAAAATTGCTCTAATACCTTGTTGCTTCAAAGCATTCTTCAAGCATTGTACCTTTCAAATAATGTTAATAAGTGTTTTTCTTCTATTTCATGGTCCCACATATTCTTCTTAAGTCTAGATTTTCTTTTGTTTTGAACCTGTCATGCAAAACATTGCTGTCTTTAAAATCGCCATAGTTAATGGCATAAAACGTAATTTGTGCTGCATCACGGGCCCATTTCTTTGGACTTATTTTTTTGCCCTAACACGTACGATCGCGGCAAAAGTTGAGATTGATTCCTCTTGTAACAATTTTTAATAGCCTTCTATTTTATCTCTTATAATAGAAAATTTATATTTTCTTATTTTAACATGTTCCCAGAAATTTTGCCTGTGTTGTTTCACATTGAAAAGTTTTGAAAGCAACCTTTTTTTAGTAATAGGTTTTTTTTTTAGAATGCCTTTGTTTACTTTTGTTTTCTTCATTTTGGAAGCCATTTGCATTATTTTTCTATTACAAATTTGATGGTTGCAAAGATATTCTATTTAATAAAAAGTATAATGTGTTAAAATGTATACAAAATACAGCAAAAATAGAATGTAAATGAAAACAAACAATGCTGATGAATTTATTGTTTTGAAATCGCGATCCGTGAGCTGAAACACGCTCAAAATTTTGTTGTTTTAATTTTAAGTTCGTTATAAGCCTAGTGTTTCGTTTTATTCTAACACAGGTGGCAGAAGGCAGCTCGCGGCGGTCAAGGTTGAGCTACGTCATCGCTGACCAATGGGGGGCCAGCTGGCGGACTGCCAGAGGGAGCTGGCCACCTTCTAGAACATTCTTCTGACCAACGCGCGCCACTAAAGACAATGCCTTTCATAGCTACGGCTTTAAATCATATTCTTTAAATATTCAATGTAAAGAGAAATAAAATAAATTCATTTGTAAAGCTTGGGATGATTGCCTGACCAAGATAAGTAAACTTATTTCTTTAAACTAGTATAAACATTATATTCAATTAAACCTAACGAGAACAAATTGTTTTGTAAACAATCATTCTGATTTTCCTACTTGCGTATTTGCCAAGTGGGAAACAAAACATTGGTGCCGAAACCCGGGAATAAATCTATTAAATAATTATAATTCATTTTTGAAATATATTATTAAAATTAATAATAACAAAGATTAAAGATGGCTGCCAAATTTAAAGCTACTTTAAATATTCTAGAATTTAATTTCAAACAAGTGGATTATTTTGAGCAAATTTCGCTCAAGATGATTGAATCGAAGGATGATGCAAATTTACAGACATTTAAAAAAGATATTTTAGATATAAAATCTAACATTGAAAAAACTTATTGTAATCTTTTAACATTTTCTGAATTTGATGATGAAGATTACTTTTCTAGAGTTATGCAATACAAGGATAATCTTAGAAATTTAGTGGCGAATATCAATAAAGTATCTTGTACAGCCAGTTCAAGCAAAATTGATGATCTAAATCAACCAACCACAAGTAAAATAGAACTTCCTAAATTTAATTTACCTTCCTTTTCTGGTGATGTTAACGAATGGCTTAGTTTCAAGCAATTGTTTTCTCTGTCTATTGATTCTAATACCGCTCTAACTGATTCACAAAAGCTGCAATATTTACAATCAGCTGTTACTGGAGACGCTGAACGACTTATTAGGGGATTTCCTGTTATTGATGAAAACTATGCCCACGCTTGGGCCACATTGGTCTCCAGATATGATAACAAAAAAGAACTTGCCTTTTCACAATGTACAAAATTATTCACTTTAAAACCTTTAAAACTAATAAATTCCAAGGCCATTTTCGAACTACTAGATATATGTAATGAAGCCATGAGAAATTTGAAATCACTGGGTTTGGAGAGAAATACACTTGTTGATATCTTTCTAATACATTTCCTACAAAGGAAGATAGGTGATGATTTGAAAAGGCAATGGGAATTGACATTGATAGATGATGGCTTTCCATCCTACGAAAATTTTATTATGTTTCTTGAAAAACAAGCAAAAAGTTTGCAATCGATAAAAGGTTATGCTAGGGAGGATAAATCTGTAGTGAAACAAACACATGTATATAATTCTATTTCAAAAGGTGATGATAAATGCCTATTATGCAAAAATTCACATCCTATATTCAAATGTGACAAGTTCCATAAAAGTTCTCTCCTTGAAAGATGGAACATAGTAAAAACCAATAACCTTTGTTTCAATTGTTTGCGATCCAACCACAGAGTAACATCATGTAAAATCACTATGCATTGTAAATCATGCAACAAAAAACATCACACTCTTTTGCATTCCTTCCAACCCGAACCTTTGAATACCACCTCAATTGAAGCCCCAATTGCCCAATCTAGCGTTTCATGTTTTCTCAGTGATACAACAAAGCCCAATGAGACAATCTTATTATCTACTGCTATCGTGAGAGTGAGAGCAGAAAATGGATCGTTTCATCCATGCAGAGCTTTGATTGATACTGGTTCTCAAAGAAGTCTAATAACAGAAAATTGTCGTGAAAAGTTGAATCTTCCTGTTAAAAAGAGCCAACTCACAGTTTTTGGAATTGGTAACCAATCAATACAGCAGTCTGCTAGTGAGACTTTTCTTCAATTTAAGCCTCATTTTTCTGATAGAATATTCAAAATTTCATCCATAATACTCGATCAAATCACTGTTGATTTACCTAATTTTCTGATAAATAGAGATAATTGGCCTCATCTTAAGAATACTTTATTAGCAGATCCCAATTTTGATAAAACAAGTCCCATTGATTTAGTAATTGGTGCAGACCTAGCCCCATTTTTATATACAGGAAAACTACGATTCCAAAATCATCCAGGACCAACTGCCTGTAGTTCCAAGTTAGGATGGATACTTTCAGGAAATGTTTCCAGTTCTGAGACTGGAAACAACTATATCTCATTATGCTCAACATCCCAAGGAGATGATAATCTGCGACAGTTTTTTGAATTGGAATCGGTTCCTGCCGCTCTTCCATTGACTAAAGAGGAGAAGAGTTGCGGGGACATTTATGTCAAGAACTTTTGCATATCAACAGATGGAAGATATTCTGTTGGTCTACCGTTTAAATCTGTGCCTAATCTCGGAGACTCACGTCAGAATGCCATGAAACGATTTCTTGCTCTTGAGAGAAAATTGCACAAATCTTCGAATCTTCTTCAGCAATATAAGGATTTCATGATGGAATATCTTTCTCTCAACCACATGGAGCTCATTCCGAAAAAGGAACGTGACAAACCATCAGACAAGTGCTATTATATACCTCACCATTGCGTTCTGCGTGAGCAGAGCAGCACTACTAAATTAAGAGTAGTGTTTGATGCATCGTGCAAAACGAGCAACAATTACTCCTTAAATGACTTTCTTCATACTGGACCAAAATTGCAGCATGATATTTTCAATATTCTTGTGAAGTTTCGTACTAATCCTATAGCTTTTACGGGAGATATTGAGAAAATGTACAGACAGATAAAAGTGAACTCTTCTGATCTCGACTTTCAGAGAATCTTCTGGAGAAATAGTCCATTGGAATCTTTATTGGAGTATAGATTGCTCACAGTAACTTATGGAATGTCGTGTGCACCATATCTTGCAATCCGTACCTTGATGCAACTTGCCACCGACAAAGAACTCCTGTTCCCAGAGGCATCTAAAATCATAAAAACTGATTTTTATGTAGACGACCTACTTTCAGGCGCAACAACAATCGAAGAAGCAAAAGTTCTCATTGATGATATCCGGAAAATCCTTTTATCTGGTGGCTTTTGCATAAGAAAATGGATGTCAAATGTCCCTGAGGTTCTTTCAGAGGTACCAGAAGCGCTGAAAGCACATGATTCATATGAAATCGGAGATAATTCATCTGTTAAGATTCTTGGGATAAATTGGAATCCATCCACGGATAATTTCACAATTACAGTCAATTCACTAAAAGACGTATATTCTAAAAGACAATTGTTATCGGACATTTCTCGAATTTATGACCCTTTGGGATGGTTATCACCGGTGATCATTAGCTTCAAGATTCTGTTCCAAACTTTGTGGAAACAGGATTTGGATTGGGATGATCCCTTGTCTGAATCGTTGTGTTCTCATTGGAGGAGAGTGAAAATAGATTTGGCCATGCTAAATCATATTAAAATTCCTAGATATATTTCCTGCAAGGGACTTATACACTCTTTAGAACTCCATGGATTTTGTGATGCTTCCGAATCTGCATATTCATCAGTTGTTTATATGAAATCTCGTTTTAAATCTGGTCAGGTTCAAGTCACATTGATTGCTGCCAAGACAAAAGTCGCTCCCTTGAAGGCAACGTCAATACCTCGTCTGGAGCTTTGTGCTGCTCTTCTCCTTTCAAATTTATATGATTCTATTTGCAGCTCATTGCTGTTGCAGATTGACCGAGTAATGTTGTGGACAGATTCCCAGATTGTTTTATGCTGGATAAAATCTGAATCAAAACATTGGAAACCTTTTGTTGGTAACCGGATTGCAGAAATTCAGCGACTAACTCTGCAATCTTCTTGGTACTATGTGTCTACCAAGGATAATCCTGCAGATTGCGCCTCCAGAGGTATAACTTCTTCAGAACTAGTAAACCATTCACTTTGGTGGAATGGTCCTGATTGGCTATCAAACTCAAGTTTACAAGATCCGCTACCAATCACATATGAACTTCCAAAAGAAGTTTGTCATGAAAAAAGAAAGACTGTTCCGATTGTTCATTTCACTACTTGTCCTATTCTAGACTTTATTTTTAAATTCTCAACATTCAGGAAGCTGAGCAGAGTTACGGCATGGCTCCTAAGATTTATCCACAATACTAGACACAGCAGCGACAAAATAAAACACAAAGAATTGTCCTCTAATGAGCTCGATAATTCAATTCGAACTCTTATTCAAATCATTCAAAGTTCAGAATTTAAAACTGAAATTCAATGTTGTATTCAAAGCAAAGTACTACCATCAAACTCAAAACTTTTATCCTTAAACCCATTTATTGATTCATCAGGAATTCTACGTGTAGGAGGTCGACTGCGCAAATCCAACCTGCAATTCAATGAGAAGCATCCAATAATTCTTCCTCACAACCATTTCGTTACAGAATTGATTGTTCAACAATTCCACGAAGAGCATCTTCATTCTGGTCTCCAATTAACTCTGTGTGCCATCCGACAAAAGTACTGGATTCCATCCGGTAGAATTCTAGTAAAAAAGCTCATTAATCGTTGCATGACATGTTTCAAGACGAAACGCCAAGTGTCAAAACAAATCATGGGAGATCTGCCTATCCATAGAATCATACCCTCAAGCCCTTTTAGCAAAACAGGAATAGACTTCGCAGGACCATTTATAACTAAACCTAATGTCATAAGAACAAAAGTAACATTAAAATCATATATAGCATTATTCATTTGTTTCTCAACGAAGGCTATTCACCTTGAGATAGTTTCAGATCTGTCAACCCCTGCCTTCCTCGCTGCTTTTAGAAGATTCATCTCTCGTCGAGGAACACCCTCTGATATTTTCACCGACAACGCTACTAACTTCAAAGGAGCTAAGAATATTTTGAATAATATACATCAACTTGTAAAGGATTCTTCAATTCAAAGTTATGTCGCTAATGAACACATCACTTGGCATTTCATACCTCCATCTGCTCCAAACTTCGGCGGCATTTGGGAAGCAGGAATTAAATCATTGAAGTATCATCTCCTAAGGTGTTTAAAATCTGCAGTTTTGAATTTTGAAGAACTCAATACTCTGACAAGTCAAATTGAAGCGTGCTTGAATTCTCGCCCGTTGTATCCGATGAGTTCGGATCCAAATGATTTCAACCCTCTCACTCCAGGACATTTTTTGATTGGAAGACCATTAACAGCACTCCCAGAGCCCAGTTATCACCCTAATGACAACTACTTAACTAGATGGAAATTAATTCAAAAGGCCAGAGATGTTTTCTGGCAAAGATGGTCCAGGGAATATCTAAACAATCTGCAACAACGGTCCAAGTGGAAAAAACCCTCTTCCAACCTGAAGGTTGGAGATTTGGTGTTGGTAAAAGACTTTCCTATGCCTTCAATGCAGTGGAGCCTTGGCCGCATCACCAAGGTGTCACCTGGAGCGGATGGCAATGTCCGAGTTGTGGAACTTCAGACAGAGAAACAACATCATCTAATAAGACCCATCTCGAAGATTGCACTTCTGCCATTCTAATTCTTCTTCTTCTTCTTATATAAAAAAAAAAAAAAAAAACTTTCTACACTATGTGATCCTTTTCTTTTGCCTTGTGTGTGGACTACGTCCACAGGAGGGGAGTATGTTTCGTTTTATTCTAACACAGGTGGCAGAAGGCAGCTCGCGGCGGTCAAGGTTGAGCTACGTCATCGCTGACCAATGGGGGGGCCAGCTGGCGGACTGCCAGAGGGAGCTGGCCACCTTCTAGAACATTCTTCTTGCCACGTCGCCACTAAAGACAATGCCTTTCATAGCTACGGCTTTAAATCATATTCTTTAAAAGATTCATTGTAAAGAGAAATAAAATAAATTCATTTGTAAAGCTTGGGATGATTGCCTGACCAAGATAAGTAAACTTATTTCTTTAAACTAGTATAAACATTATATTCAATTAAACCTAACGAGAACAAATTGTTTTGTAAACAATCATTCTGATTTTCCTACTTGCGTATTTGCCAAGTGGGAAACAAAACACCTAGTATTTTTAATAGATTTTATTATTTTGGGAACGAAAATAGGTTCATTATAGGGGTAGTTCCTTATAACGATGGTATTTTCAATGGAATGGAATTGCCTTAAGTTCATTATAAGGGAAAGTTCGCTATATCCGGGTTTGTATAAGCAGGTTTTACTGTAAATATTTAGTTTATTTTTGTTCCACTAAATGGCGCTATGCCATCTAGAAATGTTCATGTGAGCCTGGTCAGGATATACCTCTTTTGTTTTAATATCAACACCTGACCTTTTTTTATATTCTATATATGTCATATTTGTTGTGGTCGAATGGAAGGGCCCGACCGTTATGCATGTAAGCTTTGAAAAATAACTTGTTCCACACTTGTAAGTGTGCGCATACGGCGGCGTGCCGTAGCATTCGCCCGCTCGCGCTGGCTCCCACGTTTATTTTGTACATATTTATAGATGGTAAATTTATATTTACATACTAAATATAACTCCGCCTTTGCCAGTCCCAAGCCCGGATGAAAAAGGAGAAGCAGTAACAAGCTCGCTAAAAAAACCTGGTCTCAGCTGATAGTACCCTGTAAGAGCTCCTGATCCAGGATGAGCAGCGTTTGTACTCCAAGTTAGGCGTCTGTTCCTCATGTCAGAGGTGACCATTTCTTTTGGAGCTAGGTCGGCCTGACACTGAGTAGTGCTCACAGTCTTAATGACAAAGGCAGACGCATTTTACTTAACCCAATCATGATGGTTGTCAAAAGATAAGAAAGAAGAAGACATATTAAATATGGCGAAATTATATCTTTTGGGCATTAGGCAAATTATGACTTATATATTATGTTAGCATTGTGACAACCAGTTTTAAATGTTGGCTTCAGGCTATAAGGACTAAGTATACTGATAAAGCACAATTTGGATTATAATACAAGAAAAAATAAGACCTAATCCAAATAATTTAATAGTGTGTGACATTTCGGCAACAGCATTGTCACCATCATCAGACAAAAGAATAAATAACAATGCTGAAAAAATAGTACAAATGTGATATTGTACTGGGATAAGGTGCATAAATTAAGAAAAAGGCATCTCCTTATCGTGCAACTGAAAGTTGCTGATGGCTTGCGCCATCTATCAGAATAAATATCAACTGTTCTTGTTGATTTTTAATTTTCCAGAATTGGCCAAATACCCATTCTTGATTAATCAAGAAAAGCTAACCACGGACGCGTTTTGGGCTGTTGGCCCTCATCAGCGTGGTGCAAGCTGTACCTCAACGACCAAAAAAATTGGTCATTAAGGCATCTTGAAAAATCATTTTTTTGGTCGTTGAGGTACAGCTTGCACCACGCTGATGAGGGCCAACAGCCCGAAACGCGTCCGTGGTTAGCTTTTCTTGATTAATCAAGATGGGGAATTTGGCCAATTCTGAAAAATTAAAAATCAACGAGAATAGTTGATATTTATTCCGATAGATGGCGCAAGTGCAACTTTCAGTTGCACGATAAGGAGATGCCTTTTTCTTAAAATAACAATGCTGTTGCCGAAAGTCGCAACCTAATAAGTTATTTAGATTAGGTCTTATTTTCTTTGACTAAATATAGAAACAACAAGGTTTAAGATATCTAATAAAACCTTTCAAATCTTCCTATTATATGTAATATGATGAATAAAAAAAATAATATTTATAAATAATTCTGTTTTTAATTTAAAAGATGCCTTTTTTTCTAAAAAAAAAAGGCACCAACAAGATAATTTATTAATAATCAACACATTCCAAAGATATCAAAAGAATTATAAGATTGATTGGTTATAAATTTTTAAATATTGAATAATGGGTAGTTAAAGATTTTAAAGAAAAAATCCTTTTTTTAATAGTATTTCTTATAAAATATATTATAAAATTATTATTTAATATTTGTTTTTAAATAAACTATTATTGAAAGTGTGTTAAAATTCAATAAAAATATTTCAACACCGCCATCTATGAATCAATTTTGTAACTATTTTAAATTATATACTCTGAGGAACCTGCTAATAAAAGATTTTATTAAATAGGCATAGCAATTATTTATATATTTAATAGGAATAAAAATAAATAAATATTATTTTTATTATTTAAAAAATATTTATTTTTAAAATTATAAAAAAAAATATTTCAAAACTTACAAAAGATTAGAAAAAAAGAATGATGCATTAGCGCTCCATCTGTTATAAGAAATTTAAACTGTTTTTGAAGCGTATGATTATTTTTCATAATATTTTATAAGAAAGAATCATACACGTTAAAAATTGTTTTAATTTCTTTATAAAAAAAAAGTAATTTATTGAAGCATCTTTCAATTGATTCTTTAGGTGATATAAGTAATAAATATTTTGTTGAAAGACCTTCTGATATATTTATAGAATTCCACAATCACTGCATTGGTGATAGAGTGATTTTGGGAATTGTCTATTTCCCTCTTTGCTAATTAATAAAATCTCTGAAGCAGAATTATGTGCTCAGAAATTTATTACAAGTTCTTCCTCTCAGTCATCAGAAAAATTCCTTAAGGTTCTTTTGTTTTTTCAAAATAAATCTTACTACAAGAAAATAAGAGTAAACCCATAAAATTATAGTGTGTGATGTTTTGGTAACAGCGTTTGTTGTGGCTTGAATGCTCAGTAAATGATATAAAGAAGCATTTTACCACTTTACTTGAATTATTTGATTTATTTGAGTTTCAGAGTTAGGAGTTGCTACAACATTAGTTATCTAAATTGAGTCTTTTCTTTTTCTGATAGAAATTTACATATCTTACTGAATCATCAACAATATACAAAAATTGAAATTTTAAAGGATTTACAATTATTTACATATAAGAATAAAAATTAAAAAATTGCTTAATACAAAATTTAATTTAAAGAAAAATCCGACTTCCAAAATTATATCACAGGATCCAACATACTCCCCCGGCTGGGAAGAGATGACCAGAAAATAAAAATAAAAAATAAAAATAAAAAAAAGTTCCAATAGTATAGATGCTGGACTAATTGATTCCGACTATGTTGCTAAGATTACAATTTTCATTGTTCGAAAGGTAATGGAATCAGCTTTGTAATGGGTCTCTTGAAGACTCCTTTTGAAGTCTTTATCTGGACTACCCTGACATTCTTGTCCTCTCCTGGAAATATCTCTTGAATCCTAGCCAAAGGCCAGTGAAGTGGAGATATTTGAGCCTCTTTGAGGTAAACTAGTTGACCTATTTGGATATTGTCTTGTTTGATTCGCCATTTACAACGGCCTTGGAGGTTGCTCAGATATTCCTTGGACCATCTTGACCAGAATGAGTTTTTTAGTTTTTGAATCAGCTTCCATCTTGTCTGTAAGTTTAAGACTTCAGAGTTTGAGGTTGGAATTTCTGAAAACGAAGATCCTATTAAGAAATGAGCTGGTGTCAAGGCCTCATAATCATTGGGATCACTACTTAGAGGGGCCAGTGGTCTTGAATTTAGGCAAGATTCTATCTGAATAATCAAAGTGTTCATTTTTTCATAATTCAGGGTTGTTGATTTAAAGGTTCGGACCAAGTGTGATTTCACACTTTTGATTCCGGCTTCCCAAAGGCCACCAAAGTGAGGTCCACCTGGGGGGATGAAATGCCAAGTGATTAATTCCTCTGTAACCAATCTTTGCACTGATTGAGAGTTCAATAATTGAAACTGAGTGCGGAAAAAATTGGATGCTTGATATTGGATGCTTTTCCTGTCATTTTGTGTCTGTCATCCAAGTAGTTGCATAAAACACATTGTTTTTACTCCTGTCTTTAGGATTTTTCAACATGTCAAGGTGTCCCTTGATGCTAAAATCTCTGTGTGTTTCAGGAGCAGCTAGAACAAGACTGAGAGACACCTACCACATGTTAATAGATATTTGTTGTGTATAAAGTTGATATTTCCATATTCAATGTCATCATTGAAGCAATCATAATAAACTACTCTACTATATTTTCTAGGTGTATTTTTTCTCATGTTTCTCCCTCCCTCCAAATATACTTTTTACTTTATTTATATATTGTTTACTTTATTTATATATTATAAAGTTGATATTTCAATATTCAATGTCATCATTGAAGCAATCATAATAAACTACTCTACTATATTTTCTAGGTGTATTTTTCTCATGTTTCTCCCTCCCTCCAAATATACTTTTTACTTTATTTATATATTTTTTTGCTTATCCCTAGTACACGTGGTACAGGCCATGATAATCATGGTAGGTAGAAGTTGGCGACTGCTTTTACTGTAAGTGCACCATATGACTACACATGTGAAAAGCAGTTCGACTTTGCACTTACAAATGTGCCAGAGCCCCGTTTGGTTACTTGCACTCACTGGTGGGGTTGGACTTTTGCAAGAATCGGGGGCCATTGGAGCATTTTTTATTTGTTTTTATCAGAAAAATGCGGGAATCGAACCCGGGTCGTAGCGGTCAAAACCAACGGTTTAGACCATCCTTCCACCGACCCCCTTAATACTTTTTATAAGTACCTATATCATCGTGATTGAAATGTGAATTTTTCCGTTGTTAGGGGTATTTATAGTGAAACTTATATAAAATGTTATGATGCATTAGCGCACCATCTGTTATGAATATAGATATCTATTATAGATGCATTTGATTCTTTTAAAAATAAACAATTTCTACTGCCCTTACTGCAATAGAAAAATTAATGGGAGTGCCATCAGTGGTGAACCTTCCCAGCGGTTTTGCCAGTTTAAATCTACTGCTGGGAGGGTTCACCACTGATGAGCCAGGCCCTCCCATTCCAGTAAGGGCAGTAGAAATTGTTTATTTTTAAAAGAAACATACATGTCTATTACGATGCACTAATGATGCTTGACTCTTCGAAACCGCTGGGAGGGTTCACCACCGATGAGCCTGGCCTTCCCTTTCATTTTTCCATTCCAGTAAGGGCAGTAGATATTGTTTTATTTTAAAAAGAATATTACGCGTCTAAAATAGTTTTGTAATTTGATACATGTCTATAATAGTTTCAAAATTTTTATAAAGCATGATTCAGGATAAAATCTATGTATCAAAGACAAAAATGGAATGTGTTGTTGTTGTGAATGTCTATCTAGTTGACTTTTGGTGACTATATAGACATTCTCCAATTTAATCTTGTTAGTGACCACAGCTCATCTAGTGACCTTCCTGTAGTTTTCTTGACTCCATCTAACCAGCTCATCCTTCAATTTTTCCCAACATCAATATCTTTTCTAAACCATTTTCTCTCATAGGTCCAAAGTAGATCAGTCTTTGTTTACATATTTGGGATTCTAGGGATCTAACAGGATTAATTTCATTTAAGATTGAAACATGTAACCTTTTATCTTTCCATGGTACTCTTGAGTAACTTTGTCCATGTCCATATTTAAAAGGCTTCAGTTCTTTTTTTTATCTTCTTTTCTGATAAAGCAAAATTTGGATTATAGCTACAAGAATATTGATGGTGGGTAGAGTTGGAGAATGCTTTTACTGTAAGTGCACCATATATCTACATACGTGGAAAGAATTTTGACTTTTGTATTTACAAGTGTGCCAGAGCCCAGTTTGGTAACCTGCATTCACTGGTGGGGCTGGACTTTTATAAGAATTGGCGGCCATTGGAGCTTTTTCAGGTGAATAAATATGGCTGCCACTTCCTGGAAGGCCTTAGACCAGTTACCTCCTGGATAGACAACCAACGGCAGCTGCAGAACCCAAAGCCCATCCTGAAAACTTCTTATACTGAAGCAGATCTTGTTGTTTCTTATCCCCTTGTGTAAAGATTACACGAATTCCATGAGTCCATGCTCCTCAAGCTGTTTAAAGATAAGCAGTGGCCTCTCCCAAAGATCCTGTTTAGTGAAGAAGAATAAAATATGCTTATACAATATTGATGAGGGTCTCCTAACGACGAAGAGTATTTCTCTGTGCAAAATGAGGGGTCCTTACTAATTTGTATCAATTCCGAGATCAGGAATGACTTGAATACTCCGGGTTTCTCATAGGCAGTGATCTAGATGTAACGTGAAGTTGTTGTTGTTTCTTATCCCTTTGTGTAAAGATTACATGAGTTCATGCTCCTCGAGCTGTTTGAAGATAAGCAGCGGCCTCTCCCAAAGGTCCTGTTTAGTGCATCTAATGCAAACCAAAATGTGTTCTGGAGCTGCAGGTGCCAAGCTACATTTTAGGCAAGTGGAGTAAATTTTCTTTATTAAATGAATTGAGATGGCCTGTTCTAAATCTTGTTAGTGTTGTTTGATGCTGTCTATTTCTGAGGTTCAGAGCTCCTCCTGGGTCCACTCCACTTAAGATCTTATGTATATAGTCTCCATGTGTGTGACCTTGTATAACATGGGATAATAAAGGTCATATCAACCAGAAAAGAAAAATAATGCTAGGAAAAAAAATCTTCAAGGTATTGCTGAGGAGAAAAGGGAGAAGACCCAGAAAAAGATTAACTGACCAATTCGACAAATCACAGGACTGAACCTGAAAGAAATAAGAAAGTTGCCTGGAGACAGAACGAAATGGAGAGAAACAAGAAAATAAAACCTAATCCAAATAATTTAATAGTGTGTGACGTTTCGGCAACAGCAAAGTTACCATCATCAGACAAAAGAATAAATGAAATAAATTGATGCCGTTGCCGAAATGTCACACACTATTAAATTATTTGGATTAGGTCTTATTTTCTTGTATCTATAATCCAAATTGTGCTTTTATCAGAGATGAAATTTTGCCGGGAGGATATTTACCTATAAAGGTCACCTCTCCCATCAAAACTAGACGTCATCTATTGGCCGTCACTACAAACTAGCGGCCTTGGGTAGGTAACAAAGATAAATATCTTCCCGGCAAAATTTCCATCTATATTTTGGCCATAGATTTGGCCTAGCTACTTTTCCAGATGAAAACCTCTTTGGCAGATTGTCTTCTTTCTTATCTCCACTCAATCACACTAAGGTATCAAGCTTGTAAAGTTTGCTGATGGTGTCTGCCGGGGAAGAGTAGAGCTCATCAATGGATGAGTCAATACAGTCAATAAAATGTCTTGGGGTTGCAGGCTGAGAATTGTACTTAGTACATAGTGGGAAAACCTTGCAACCATTCTGGAAAGTCATTGTCAGTAGATGACCAGACTTAAGTCTGGAAATCGAAGACTGTTGTTTTCTTGGGAGGACAGAACCGGTGCTTGTCCCTCCTGCAGATTGTGAAGATTCCATGTGGATTTCATAGAATAAAGTCCGCCATAGGCTGAAGAGGGCCATTAGCCTGAAGCCATGGTCTCTAAGTGGACATTTCTCAGTTTGCCAAAGCTGGTGTTGTGGCTTTGTCACCGACCTGAGGCCGCTAGTTTACAGAGATGGCCAATAGATGGAGTCTAGCTTTGATGTATATTTTGACAGGAGAGGTGACTTATTTTTATAAAGATGGAGAGACTTCATCAGAAGGTAATGGAAGAAATGAATTTATCATGCTTAGAGTGACCAAGATCCTAGAATACCCACACTATATGAATTTTTTTCTTCAATATAGTTTATACTTTACAATGGATAATTTTTACATCTAAAGAGCCAAGGGTCACCTCTCCCGTCAAAATAGACGTCTAAAACCAGACGCCATCTATTGAACGTCGCCGCAACTAGCTGCCTCGGGTCGGTGACAAAGCCACAACACCAGCTTTGGCAAACTGAAAAGCGTCCACCTAGAGACCATGGTTTCGGGCTAATGGCCCTCGTCAGTCTAGGGCGGACTTTATTCCATGAGATCCACACGGGATCTAATGGAATCTTGACAATCTGTCAAAGAGGTGTTTAGCTGGTAAAGTATCTGGGCCAAATCTATGGCTAAAATATAGATGGAAATTTTGCAAGGAGGAAATTGATCTAAAGACCCAAGGGTCGCCTCCTTCGTCAAAATAGATGGCGCCTGGTTTTAGACGTCTATTTTGACGGGAGAGGCGACCCTTTGCTCTTTAGATCAATTTCCTCCAGGCAAAATTTCCATCTAATTTTTACATCCTCGACAAAAAGTTTCTTGATGCACATTGTATAATCTTCATGATACTTTTCATCAAAAGTATTTCATGTAATTGGCACATTTTGATTGGAAAAAATAAATGTTACAGAAATAATTTAATAATAATAAATTTAGAAAAAATAATGGAAAGTTTTTGATATATGCCTATTTATTCTAAAATGAAAATAGTAAAAAAACATGCAGCCTGGGCCATCAAAAGCAAAATTATGTATGAAGAAGTTTCTTGAATCAAAATTGAACAAAAGAAAGAACTAAAATATTTGGCCAGTAATTCAAGCCTCAAGAAAGTGGGAACTTTTATCAAAATTTCCTGGAAAACTTTCCAATGTTGTTGTCTTGTCAAAAGAGTATTTTTAAAAAATAAGTATGAGAGAGAGGTGTGTACAACCCCCACACATTTAAATATAACTATTATGATAACATGTATCTTAATGATAAAGGCAGACGCATTCTACTTCACCCAGTGTGGAGATAAGAAAGAAGAAGAAGAAGAGAAGAGATAACATGTATGGTCTAACTCCGTCTTTGCCGGTCCCAAGCCCAGATGAAAAAGGAGGAGGGGGAGCAGTACAACAACAACAACAAAAAGCCTTTATTTAGGGTCACTAACCCTATAGAGGATTCACCAGAGGTATGCATAAGAACAAAGCAGTGAGACAAAAGAAACAACGATATAGACAGAAGAAAAAGAAAAACAAGAAAGAGGGAATCAAGAAAAACAACACAAAAAGAGTAGCAGTAAGAAAGTGAGGAGTGAGTGGAGGGGGAGCAGTAACAAGCAGCTAAAAAACCTGGGCTCAGCTGGCCCGGCTGATAGTACCCTGTAAGGGCTCCTAATCCAGGGATACAGAATGAGCAGCGTTTGTACTCCATGTTAGGAGCAGCTGCACATGGTGTCTGTTCCTCATATCAGAGGCAGCCATTTATTTTGGAGCTAAGTCGGCCTGCCACTGTATAGTGCTCTCAGTCTTAATGACAAAGACAGACGCATTCTACTTCACCCAGTCTCAAGCTTTACAAGCTTGATACCCTAATATGATTGAGTGGAGATATGAAAGGAGAGAGATTTCTGGTCTGAGGTGTTAAGGAAACCAAGATAACTAATTGTTGATTTCAAAACAAATAAGAATTTCAATTTATTTTGTGGTGATAAATACTGATAGCCTTCATCCATATATCCAATATCTACAGCAATAGATAAGTAAAAAAGCAAAAAGTATCTGCAAATGTTTAAAATGAAAAGACAAGTTCTGTTCATTCTTGCAAGTACTGTTCTTCCAAGCCTTTTTTTTTTTTTTTTTTTGCTGAAACAAACCCCCTTCTCAGGTTTTATATCAATATCTATTATTTTGCCATCGTACTAAAATACACTATGAGAATGTTTCCTGTAATGCTCAAACTTTGTTGAAAACTACGAGATAATGTCATCAAGATTTCCTTTTTCTACAAGAAACCTATTCAAATAGAGTCATTAATATTTTCCCTTCTGTGTAAAAAAACAATGATATTTTGTATATCCTATATATATCGCTTTATAAAAATAAAAATAAATAAAAAAATTAAAAGCCAGAATTTTAATATGAAAGATAAGATTCATTGTGATGATTATGTTTGACTCGGAATGTCTTAACTGAAAATTTTCAAAACTATTTTTGAAATTACCATACAATATATTCTGTGAGCAACAAACAACACATTACAATATGATTTTATGAGCGCCGTGTGATTTAGAATCCTCATGAAGCTGAGGCTACACAAACAAATGATATTAATAATTTTTGTATCTTTATCCAATTAATATTTTACTATTACCCTATATATATTTTATATGGCTACAGCCTTTACATAGAGCAATTAATAGATAACCACACTACACCAATTATATATTTACTAGCGGATGTGTACCCGGCTTCGCCCGGGTTTTATCCAAGTGAAAGTTTGCCTAACGAATATTATATATTATGAAGTATAATAAACAATGCTAAAGATTAGTTTTAATTATTAATCAAGATTGTGTGTGAATATGTGAGAAAGATGTAATATCGTTGTTGTTTTCTTGGCCGACTGTTTTACATATGGTGTTATCTTAAAATTGCTTGTTTTGAATATTTTTTTAGATTGAGTTGAATGAATTGCTGAATTTTTTTTTTTTGTATTTATATATAAATAAAATTAACTCTGTTGAATTTTTTTTGTATTTTATCGATAACAGCGAAGTTACGCATGTTAAAGTTAGGAAAAATATTTTGATGTTAAGCAAAACCTGCTCCATCTCGTTTTACATAAATGTTGAAAATTTGGTCGAAATTGATGCATTGTAACGAAAGTTTTTAGCGAACACCACTTATGAAATTTCCATTTATATAGAAGATATAATATAAATGAGTTTTAAAAATTGTTTAAAAAAAAATGCATCGGCCGGGAATCGAACCCTGGCCGCCCGCGTGGCAGGCGAGCATTCTACCACTGAACCACCGATGCTTTAAAAAAATCAAATTAATTTATCGTCGCGACCAGTGCTGCGCCCTAGCGGTAAAAGACTGGAACTAACGCTTTTTGGTTTTTTATTTTTTAAAAAAAGCACATTAACTTTTTTAGTTTTTTGAATAGCCTATATGTTAAACGAAATCTTCAGCTACCTACATGCGAAATTCCATAATGATTGAGTCAGTAGATTTTGCGTGATGCGATAACAAACATCGATTTCGCATTTCATTTTTATATATATATAAATAATAATAAAATAATATAATATAATATATAATATATAAAGGAAAGGAAAGGATTTATCTTATTGTTTACATTTTGTGTTGTCAGATAGTTATATATACAAATTATTACAATATATAAAATGATCTTAATGAAACTTTATTTGAACAGCACTTAGCGTCATTTAATTGAGAAAAAAATATTATTATTATTTTTTATCATATCAGTGCTATTTACAATCACTAAATGTAAGATGAAAAACATTAGGTCAGTGGTAAAACCTATGCCGAGAAGGTTCACCACTAATTAAAAAAAAAACTCTTGATATTTTGCATCTTTAATTTAATAATTATTTAAACTTGTCTTTTAAAAGTTATATTAAAATAATTTGCGTGCCGACACATGATGATAAATTCATAATTCTAAAGAAACTTGTATCTGGTTGGATGACATGACATCAAAATGGGCGCAAAGTCTTTATTGCTCCAGATTAGATCAAAGATATAATTAATCCTGTTTTCCCCTTCTAATGTGTGAATAACTGCCCGATTGTCCACTTCAAAACCTAACCGCCAGAACATTGTGCGTGTGAACGCTCTACTATTATTTTCCAGAAGATCATAATCTTCAAAATCATACTTTCAACTTCCTCAGATCATATACCCTTATTCAAAATAGCTTCTAAATTAAAAGCGATAAAACCTGTACCGTCTTCGCCTGAAAAAAAAAAAAAACTCTGGAAGTCTTGTTGGTCGTGAGTGAAAATGAAACATATATCTTGTTTATAGCCTATACTAATCTATCTCTGGGAAGTAAATAAATGAAGAGCGGTTGATGTTTCTGTATATTTTTTAAAACAAACTATATATAATTTTTTATTTAAACCAGATTCTTGAAGTTCTCTCTTCTAATTGAAAAAAAAAAAAATAATAATACAAGTATATATGTTTTTAAAATTTCATTTGTAATGACTAGGGTTTGACTAATATTATTTTAAATACCCCAGATAAATCTACGTTAAGTTTTATTTAATTCACAGAGAGATTTGAGTAGTTGATCTTTAATTTATAGCGAACATTTATGTTTCTAAATCTAAGCATCAATATGGGTGAAAATGAAAATTGCATTTAAATGAAATAATTTTGTTATTAAAGAGTCTAAATAGTGTGAAATATAAGGTTTAGCGATTATAAATGAATAAATATCAAATTTTAACACATAATTTTCGTCTTAACGAAACTAGACCCTTTAATTAACTTTTTAATATCATCATTATTTAAAAAAGCGTCTGCCATTACTGTTTATTCAATACGACTCAATGTATTGTTTATATACACTAAACTGAATGCAGACGATAATATCGAATTTGCAAAAGGTTGTTTTCTTAATGCATTTATTTCTAAATTGAAGACAACCCAATTTTTTCACGTCTTTTTGTTTGTTTCAGTGCTCAATTGCCCCAATGTCTTCTAGATCAAAACGTAAGTTAACGAAAAAAAAAACTTTTTCCCCCACATTTACGTAAATATTGAACATTTCGAAATGCATGTCACTTTATTCATTATAATACATTAAAAACCTAAGACAATGGTATTTATTTCTCGTAACAACGTTGAGTATAATGTCTTTTTATAACACAATCATATGCTCTATTTAAAGAAAACTAATCTAATACCAAAAACATTCTGCATATCCATTGTTTAACCATTACTCTTTAAGTTTATGATGATTACAAGTATTGTCAATTATCGATATACTATTTTAATTGAACCTTTCAAATCTATTCTAGTTGAAAAATACTTTTTGGTTTATTTTTAATAATTGGCAATTTATGTATATTTCTAAATGATTTATATACTTATTATAAATAAATCAAATTAAAAATAAAAGAAAGTTAATTATTTAATTCCTACTAGTTTTGTTTAGCCACATTTTTTAAAACTACCTTTTACCTTAAACCATTTTTTTTCTTTAAAGAACTTTAGATTTGTTAAATAGACAAGTCTATCAGAATATTTAGTGCATTTTTCAAATGACATTAGAGAAATATATTAAGGGATAAATTAAGAAATATGACCTATGTAGTTATAGCATATTTATTAACATTATATACATGTTAGGTATTTATGGATATTATAAGCCTAAATATAGGCCTTTATTAACACACCTATACAAACATATTTTTCAATATAAAAAAAAAAAAAACATAGCCCTTATTAATTTTAAAATGATTTAAAGGAAATTTTTTTCAAGATATAACAAATTAAGTACAGTAGAACCTCCCTTTAGCAGACATCTCTCTACAAAGGACAGTTTTCATTTGCAAAATTACTATTTTTACTATTTAGAAACTCTCCAGTAAGAGGACACCTCTCCTTAAAGGACACTTTGGCTCTTCAATTAGGTGTTGTCCTTTACAGGGAGGTTCTACTGTATATGATTTGCATTCTCACCTTGATGGTTCAACATGGTTCTTCTGAATTGAACGATACTCTCTGAGGGGTTGGTTGGATGAGTAGTCTGAACATTGGTTTTAGACTGCAATGACCTGGGATCAAATCTCACATTGGACATTTTTTAAAATTAAAAAATGTTCCAATGGCCACCGATTCTTGCAAAAGTCAAACCCCACCAAAGAGTGCAAGTAACACAGTGGAACTCTGGCACACTTGTAAGTGCAAAATTCAAACTGCTTTTCAGATGTGTTGACATGTGGTATACTTACAGTAAAAGCAATCACCAACTTCTACCCATCATGATTATCATTTCCTTTACCATGTATACTAGGGATAATATTTAAAAAAGATACTCTTCAGGACACCTCAAGTGTCCTGGTCTGTAAACCGACTCCCAGCCAACAGCTCAGTCACAGTGCAATGGCTTCCAGCTCACATTGAAATTCCTGGTAATGAGCTGGCAGACTCTCTGGCAAAGGCTGGAGCTCTTGGCCTACCTGAAGCCAGAGAATCTACCACCCAACTAAACGAAAGAGACCTCCTCTGTACCATCAAAACCCAATGCCTGCAGGAATGGAAATCTAATGCTGCACATGATTGGTACGGAGCAGGAGGGACAAGCACCGGTTCTGTCCTCCCAAGAGAACAACAGTCTTTGATTTCCAGACTTAAGTCTGGTCATCTACGGACAATGACTTTCCAGAATGGTTGCAAGGTTTTCCCACTATGTACTAAGTGCAATTCTCAACCTGCAACCCCAAAACACATTATTGACTGTATTGACTCATCCATTGATAAGCTCTACTCTTCCCCGGCAGACACCATCAACATGCTTTGCAAGCTTAATACCTTAATGTGATTGAGTGGAGATAAGAAAGAAGAAGAAGAAGGACTCCTCATTGTTTACGTTGTTGGCTAGGGGCTGTTACTTGGTTGATGTTATGTTTTTTATTAATAAATTCAATTTTAAAATTAGTTATAGATACAAGAAAATATTCTGTAACAACGCTGGTACCGAATCATCACACAATATTAATTTATTTGGATTTGGTCTTATTTTCTTGTATCTATAATCCAAATTGTACCTTATCATAAAATTGGTTATGTATTTTTATTTAGGTTCAGATGGTAAGGCACAATTTGGATTATTAGAATATAAACACAAGGTAATAAGACCAAATCCAAATAAATAAATAGAAAGAGGAAATATCAATGATTAAAACATCTTCTTCTTCTTTCTTATCTCCACTCAATCATATTAGGATATCAATTTGTGACCCTTGATGGTGTCTGTTTGACAACCATCATGACTGGGTGAAGTAGAATGCATCTGTCTTTGTCATTAAGACTGGGAGCACTACTCAGTGGCAGGCCGACTTAGCTCCAAAAGAAATGACCGCCTCTGACATGAGGAACAGATGCCATGTGCAACTTCTCCTAACATGGAGTACAAACACTGCTCATCCTGTGTCCCTGGATCAGGAGACCTTACAGGGTACTATCAGCCAGGCCAGCTGAGCCCAGGTTTTTTAGTGAGCTTGTTACTGCTCCCCTCCTTTTTCATCCGGGCTTGGGACTGGCAAAGGCGGAGTTATGATTAAAACATGCTGTGGTAAAATTTCTCATTCAGTACTTTTGTCTGAAGATGGTAATAACACTGTTACCGAAACATCACTTACTATTTATTTATTTGGATTTGGTCTTATTACCTTGTGTTTTCTTGTAGTTATAATCTAAAATCCAAATTGTGCCTTATCAGTTGAATATTGTTATGACAGCCTTCTTTGAGATTGTTGTTATAACCATGTTATTGTTATTACCAAGGTTAAAACAATTGAAACTTATGGGACCTTAGAATTACGAATGAGAAACCTAAATTGTAAATCCTCCCTCCTTTTCAGATGTTTTTATTATGAACTACAGAGATTCCTTCTATTATCATCTCCAGAGATTCCAGATAGCCACCCTTCTCAGTGTCTTTTAGTGCAAAGACATTAAGAAACCTCCCTAAAAACAAATTGACTTGGTGACATCAACAGGACAATAAGTCTGAACTGGATAGTTGGCAATGCTCCAGGACTCCTGGTTATGTACAGTTGAATTAATGATGTTATAATGAATTAATGATGTTATAATGAGGTTCCTAATTCAACACTCTAAGAGATCACATATTTCAGTGGAATTAAAGTCAGTGTTGAATTAAAGAAGTTGTATTGTATAGAACAAGTTAGTGGGATGAGTGGAGTACCTTTGATAGGTTTTGATTTGTTCATGATCCTCATCGCACATAAAGTGATGTGATTATAGACCTTGGGAATGAAATCCCTAGCATATGCTTTATCAAGATTGTGTGTGGTGTTCACCACATTTCTCTGTGAGTTGTCACTGCTCAGAAACACTCCTTGGAAGGCTGGTTAAACAGTTTGGTTTTCGACCACTACGACCCGGGTTCGATTCCCGCATTGGACACTTTTTTCTGTTAAAAAAAAAAAAAAATGCTCCAATGGCCCCCGATTCTTGCAAAAGTCCAATCCCACCAGCGAGTGCAAGTAACCAAACGGGGCTCTGGCACATTTGTAAGTGCAAAGTCGAACTGCTTTTCACATGTGTAGATATGTGGTGCGCTTACAGTAAAAGCAGTCGCTAACTGCCCACCATGATTATCATGGCCTGTACCACGTGTACTAGGGATAAGCAAAAAACAAAAAAAAAACTCCTTGGCAATTTTGACTTACTGTTTGTGAAACCTTATATTTGTATAATGGTTCTAAGAAAAGTAAATGATTTGTTCAACTTTCTCACCCTCAAAATCTATTTTGTATCCTTAGGTAGATTGTTATTGAAGCCCATGATTGTTGGCTTCTTGAGTTTCATTTCATCAATGTTTCCAAAACTTTTAATTTCTGTTTAATGCCTTTTATAGATCCTTACTCTTACTTCTTTGTGAAAACAATACAAAAGTGAAATTGTACTGGGATCTAATGGATAAATTAAGTAAAGAGCATCTCCTGGTTGTGTAGCTAAAAATTTTGGCAGATGGCGCAAGCCATCAGTAACTTTTAGTTGCACAAACAGGAGATGCCATTTTCTTAATCTTACTTATTTGTAATAATTTCAATGTCTCATTTCTCCATATCTAATATTGTTAAAGTTTTTTCCGCAGATAAGCATGTCTTTTTTTCCAGGGAGTACTTCTGAGAGTAAACTGTAGATATTAAAGAAGGATGGGGTGTGGAATCTTTGTCCATGTCTTTTCCAGTATTTTCTTCTATTTCAGATACAGTAGAACCTCCATGAAAGGACACTCCCACTATAGGACAACTCTCTACAAAGGATATTTTTCATTGTCAAAATGACCATTTTTATTAATTAGCAGCTCTTCTGGTAAGAGGATAACTCTCCTTAAAGGACACTTTGGCTCTGCAACTAGGTGTTGTCCTTTATAGAGAGGTTCTACTGTAATATCCATTATATTAAAAAATATATATACAGTATAACCTCATTAATTCGACACACGCAAATTCGACACTCTACCTTAATTCGACCATATTTTGATGTCCCGACCTCCGGCCTCTCAAATAACAAACTGTAATTCGACAGTATCGATAATACGACAGTTCCGATAGTTCGACCATTTTAAAATTCGAATTTCGACAGTTGAATGTTTTTTTACATACAACTTTACCGCTAAAAAGGTATTACGGCGGTGGCAAGCAGCGACGATGGCGGGTTCGACTGTATATATAAATACCACAAAAAAAAAAAGTTCAACATAAGTGATCACAAAATATAAAAGGGCATATTAAAAAAAAATCACCTAATGTGGATACAATCTTTGTCATAGTTTTTCCACATCCAATGACAAGAAATGCCTGTACTTTTGAATGCAGTTAAGCATGTTTGATACCATTGGTTGTCTGTGCAGAAATCAACTAGATGAGAGAAATACTTCAAGGATATTCTAAAAACCTATAAAATTTTATAGTAGCACTTTATTATGTATTGCAGTAGGACTCTTTCCCACAAAGGACAGTTTTCATCGTTAAAATTGCCATTTTCACTAATTAACTGCTCTCTGGTAAGATGACGACACCTCTATAAATAAAATAACTATAAAAAATTGCTTAAAAAGTGTTAAAAGCAGAGGAGTGTTGTTAAGAAATATTCCCATAATATTGCCACATGGAAAATTAGGGAAGACAAAAACTTCAGGAGCAAACAACAATTTATTTCAGGCAAGAACAAACTATGAATTATAAACAAAAGATAAGCCACGAGGGAAATTTACAGAGTCGCAAGATATAAACATAAAAAAATGACCACTCTGTTAATAAAAAATAATAAAATTAATAAATACTATGTTACATAAATAAAATTAATAAATACTATTTTACAATATTGACAGACAGTTTGGACCATGGAACTCTTCCAATTTACAGAATAAGTCATGCATGTGTCATTTCTAGACAGTAACACATCACTTTAGGTGTAATGAGGATCATGAACAAATCAAAACCTGTCAAAGCTACTGCATTCATCCCACTACCTTGTCCTATACAACTTCTTTAATTCAACATTCTGGCTCTAAAAGACAACATCTAGCTGCAGAGCCAAAATGTCCAATAGGGAGAGGCGTTCTCTTTACTGGAGAGCTGCTAATGAATAAAAAAGGTAATTTTGGTGATGAAAACTGTTCTTTATAGAGAGGTGTTCTCTAGCAGGAGTGTTCTCTCATCAAGCATGTTCTGCTGTATCAAGTTTATGATCTTGTAGGAACCTCTGAATATTCTTCTAGAAGAAAGGAGGAAATTGCACTGTATTATATTTTAGAAATTATTTTTATTTTAACTTTAATTTTTTGTGTGGTATTGTTATGGGTTGAAATTATATTTATTGCTCAAATTATTGAATAAAGTGTTTTTTTTTTGGTGTTGAATAGGGTGAAGGTTAATGATACTGGTTTTTATTATTATATTAAATTGTGAAAAAATTCCCAAGCCAATGAAATGAGCAATAAAGGAAAGAGAATAAAAAGAGACAATTAACAATTAACATAATTTTATTGATATTTAGTCAATTATCAAGGTGCACTATCATCCACACAGTTAGTTAATTACAGTTAAACCTGTCTATAGCGCCCCCCTCTTGGGACTCACCAAAATAGGGTGCTATAGAGAGGTCACTTTTAATGCAAATCGCATCATACTATGTATTTAAAATCGGGCGCTATAGAGAGGAAGGTGCTATTTAGAGGGGGCGCTATAGACAGGTTTAACTGTATCATGATGAAATATAAGAATTAAATGATTTAAATCAATAAATACTATATACAATGATTATATATACAAGACATCTCTGCCACTGTTGTAGTGTTTGCATGAAGATCACTAGTGGCTCACCAGTAACATCATGAATTTCGTGATCTACAAAGAAAACACAGTACTTTTGTCTGAAGATAGTAACAAACATTACCGAAACATATATATCACACACTATTTATTTATTTGGATTTAGTCTTATTACCTTGTGTTTATAATCTATAATCCAAATTGTGCCTACAAAAAATGTTTACCTTATTGAAAATATTTTATATTTTATTCTATTACAATGCCACTCAGTGCTTCCTAGTATATATTGACAGCAGAGAATATAGGACTACACAAGCATGCCAATCAAGCTCCTAGATGACCTTGCCAGATCAACAGCAGAGAGGAATCTTTGCCAAGTACAAACTGAGCCAACTGGCTCTTTTGCTCTCTGGTCATCAACTAAATTATGTCTTTCATATGAAGTGATTCACTTCCCTTTCTGAGGAACCATTTCCTTTGATTGACCCTAATAATGATTAGAAGGACATTGATGAAGGACAGTGTTGTTCAGGATGTTGCTGTCACATATATTATTTCTCACTTGGGAAGTATACCTCAGGAGAAATTTTACACCCAAGTAAAACATGACTGTACAAAGAAAGGGTGATGCAGTAATCCCTGCCTGCAGCAAGTTGGATCTTAGAATTCCTCAGATTTTTTTCCCCATGTAAGGAATCAATCAAATAGAGAACTTTTAAAAAGAGGTTTAAATAAGGAACTAAAGAAAGAGATACTTAAATGTTTATCAGTTTTCCTATATGGATGTGAAGCTTGGACAGTAGCCAAAGAAATGTAGCAGGATATTAAACCTTTTGAAATCTGGTATGCCTGCCAGAAGAATACTCAATTGAATGAATAGGATGACAAAGAAGTTTGGAGAAGATGTAATGGAAAGTTTAGCTTTTTAAATAAAGTAATCAAAAAGAAAGTGTGTGTGTGTGAAAGTTTGCAGAACTTATACTCTAAGGATCAATCAGAGTTTGTCTAATGGCCATACTGACAGGATACACCTTGAAGAATGAAAGGGAAAGGTTGACCAAAGAAGAAGTGTTTTGATCTTCTTCTTCTTTCTTATCTCCACTCAATCATATTAAGGTATCAAGCTTGTAAAGCTTGAGACTTTTGATGGTGTCTGCCGGGGAAGAGTAGAGCTCATCAATGGATGAGTTTGACAACCATCATGATTGGGTGAAGTAGAATGCGTCTGAATTTGTCAATAAGACTGGGAGCACTACTCAGTGGCAGGCCGACTTAGCTCCAAAAGAAATGGCCGCCTCTGACATGAGGAACAGACGCCATGTACAGCCGCTCCTAACATGGAGTACAAACACTGCTCATCCTGGATCAGGAGCCCTTACAGGGTATTATCAGCCGGGCCAGCTGAGCCAAGGTTTTTTAGTGAGCTTGTTACTGCTCCTTCTCCTCCTTTTTCATCCGGGCTTGGGACCGGCAAAGGCGGAGTTAAGTGTTTTGATAATTTAATGGAACGGTGAAGAATTAGAAAATATGAAAGAGTGAATTGTGTTTAGAACCAGGATGAAATGGTATTGCATGATGGCACTTCCATGATACTGTTTTATTCTTCACCCACCTTCCTCATCTATAGTTTATAACATCTTATTTCTACCAGAAATCCATGGATTAGGTCTTATTTTCTTTTGTAGTTATAATCTATAATACAAATTGTGCTTTATCAACATCTTATTTCATTAATTTGAAATTTTTATTTTAAAATGGATCTGAATATAGATCCCAAGATGAATGTAGAATGTACAAAAATTGTTAACTTTATAGGGGATAACAAAACTACAAGATATTTGCTGAAATTGATGAGGAAAGAAAGTCATTCATAAGTAGCTTGGGATTAAGATATATCAAGGATTGCTGTAAGTACAATTTACAGACTGGCAAAAGAAAAAGTTAAAGAAAGTGCAATCAGTTGTGCAAACAAGAATTGATGACTGATAAGAATAACATAATCAAATTATTTTCTAAGAACCATAAAATGCTTTTTAAAATAAAATTTGAAGTAGGAAAAAAAATAGATATTATTAAAAAAGCATGCCATTAATATTTCCTCTTTCTTCCATTCTGTTATTTTTAGCATATTTCTTTTAATTGAAAAAGTCATTTTAAAATTGTCTCTTAAAATATTTTTTCTCGTAATCTAGTATATTTGCTTCTTTTAGATTGAAACTATTGTGTCCAATGTTTTTTCGATGTTCTACAAGTACAGGATTCTCTCTTTTATCCAATTTTAGAGCATATTCATGGTTTCCATTCTTTGTTTCATGGTGTTTCCTGCAACTATTTTGCTCATCGTGCTCGAAACTATTGTGCTCACAGTGTTTTTTTCTATGTTCTACAAGTGCAGGATTCTCTCTTTTATCTTATTTTAGAGCATATTCATGGTTTTCCATTCTTTCTTTCATGGTGTCTCCTGCATCATACAGTACAGATAGACCATTGGGTAAATATCTTCTTGTAGCCTTCTACAATTCATTCAACTCTTACTCAATGTGTCTGCTTTGAGATTCCTCAACCACTCTGAAGATCTTCTTGAACTCCTGAGGCTCACCAGACTTTGCCCTTCTCTCAGTCTGGACAAACTTCGGGACATTTCCATTGTCACTCACTGACTAGACTTCGCAGCCACCACATTGATTTAAAGATAACCTCAATGTTGCTGCCTCATCCCTGACTGCAGCCTCATTGAAAGAAAGAACACTTCCTTGTTCCTGACTCTTCCAGGATGTCAGAACACATGATATGCTTTGTTCCAGAGTGTATTGTCATTTCACTGTCAGAGTGTAGCTTGCATTTGTTGAGCACTTTCAGCATTCTATATGATAAAGCACAATTTGGATTATAATTTAGAAGCACAAGGTAATAAGACCAAATCTAAATTAATAAATAGTATGTGATGTTTTGGCAACAGCATTGTTATCATCAGTACTCTTATCTGATGATGGTAACGATGATATTACTGAAAGGTCACACACTATTTATTTGGATTTGGTCCTATTACCTTGTGTTTTAATATATAATCTATGATGTGTTGATTTTATCTCTCAGCATGTTGCTACCAGAATCCGGCTAAAGAACTTTACCTGAATACTTCAACTTGATTTGTGGAGAAATAAATAATTGTTACAAAGATCTTTTCAACTGTTTTTGTTCTTTCTAATGTGGATGGTCCATATAATGATGTGTGAGTTCATATTGAGGATGTAAGTAATGTTTTCATTTTATTTAAAGTGGTACTGAATGAAAATACTTACAATGAGTGGAACACTTATGTCCATACATCCAGATGGCACAAGAACCTATAGGACATACAACAACTGTCCTGGTGTGGAACTAACACCTACACACATATTCTGATGCCCAGCAATGGCATCAGCCTTGCAGAAAATTGACATGGACCCAGCAGCAGCTTTACATACCCAAGATAGTGGACATTGCTGCTGCTGTGATAGAGATGCATGGAGACATCTGAGGCTCTTCATTGGACACAACAACAACAACTTATGTCCATCCTCTGCCATCAGAATAAGAAGAATTCCTCTCGCTGATGCTCCTGCAGACAATTCCAATCTGCCATGCTTGGAAGAATCCCTTCACTTGTGAATGGCTCTGCAGATTATCTGACTGTCCAGTCAGTGGAGTCACACATCATGAAGCATTCCCCTTTGTACAGTCCAGGCTTACTCCAGGACACATGCTGGCACCCACCTGCCAGAGAGTGTGCCTCTAACACAGACTTGTAAGCTAGTGCTGGACTATCTTCAACACTCCGACTTGAGGACTGCCTGATGTCACACTGTAATCCATGAATTGGCTGGTCTCATGGGATCCTCTGTTGTCAACAACCTCTTTCTGACAGGGACCACTCCAGAAGTTACTTTCCTGTTTTGACTGTCCCTTCAAAGGGCAAGTTTATCTCAAATCCTTCCTATCACTCTCTTCCTTGTTTTATTTCAAGATTTGCACTCAAACCTCCTCTTCAACATACCAAGCAAGTGATTCCTGTTAATCTGTATTGATATGGTACAATTTGGATTATAGATTGGAAATAAAAACAGCGTTGTTACCATCTTCAGACAAAAGTACTGAATGGGAAATTTTTTTTTCTCAATCCTCCCAAAAATTTCTCATTCAGTACTTTTGTCTGAAGATGGTAACGATGCTGTTACTGAAACATCATACATTTTATTTACATTAAAACCCCACTAAAGCAAACTTGAGATATAACAAATCTTCCCTTATAACGAACTTGAAATAATCCCATTTTTATTTTATAATACAGTGAACTATGGCGATAACAAACCATGGCTATGGTGGTGGCTACAGGTTCAGTCCATTGGGGTTCGCTATAGAGTGGTTTTACTGTATTTGTATAGGTCTTGTTACCTTATGTTTCTGTGTTGAATTATATCAGGTTAGATTCTCCATTTTTACCCCTTTGTATATTTCCCACTTTCATAGGTTTCTCCGTCTTATAACCCCAAGGAGAATCCTCTGTAAGACCTGTGTGTCTTAATAAAGGTTTTTGTGTTTGTGTGTATATCAGGTTAGAGTATAGAAATATTTGGTGGGGAGGTTTGAAGAAAATCAAAGTAGAATAAGTGTCAAATTATACAATTTTGAATTAATGAGGTCATACACTGCATTATGTGGTATAATGTCCTCTCATTACACCCGTTATTTCCATCTTTTTGTATATAAAGTATTGTTTCTACTCTACTGCCTCCTCTTTTGTATTCTACTTCTTTGGAGGCTATGGAAAACTTTGCTATACTCAATTGTCATCTATTGCTAAAATTTGTATAAATGTATAATAAATGTTTTACTGAATAATGTTCCATTTATAGATTTTTGATCATCCTTCTCCTTTTTATGTTCCATTTATGTAACAAATTTAATGAGTCCTTGTTTATCTCTTTTTTCCCTAAATGAATAAAATTGGTAATATTGAGAATTTCTGTTGTAAGTTTAGCGAAATGTAAGTAGTATATGTGACAATATGAAAAGAATGGAAGGGAAATGATAGAAACGACTCAATAAATTAAAAATAAAAAGAATGGGATGACTACAGGGAGAATAAAAACAGCCCAAGCCTGATAAACAGCTGTTTTTTTATCAGGCTTGAGCTGTTTTTATTCTCTCTGTAGTCATCCCATTCTTTTTATTTTTAATTTATTGAGTCGTTTCTATCATTTCCCTTCCATTCTTTTCATATTGTCACATATATCTGTAGAATTCCGAACATGTACAATGAGTAGGCAGCAAGTCCAGTTTCAGATACGTATTCTCCTCAAAGTTGCCCCGATCTCTTTATTAATTCCTGGAAGGATATATATATAAAATTATGATATATATATGTGGCAATATAATAAGGTGGGAAGAGAAATAATCACACCACAAGTTGGTAGAGGAACCCGGGCAACCAGAGAGAGAGAGGGAGAAAGCCGGGCGTCCATTCGTGTCGCACACAATCCCCAACTGTCTTAAAAGTCCCAAGGTGTTGACGGACGGGCCCCATTTGCCACCCCTTGGAATGTCGCTGCTGTCTCAAGTGACCGGACTTTACATCCCGTCTCTCTCTGGGCTGGCTCTAGGTTTGCTTTATTATTCCTGGAAGAGTATATATTATGACATATGACACAATATGTGTGACCCTCTGAGAGAAGAACATACATACGTATTCTTTCATAGATTTGATTTAGAAGTACCTTACCACATTATACCATTTTTGTTTATATTGCTCATTATTACAACCAAATCTCTTTAAATCAATATCCCAAGGGAAAGATACTTCCTCTATTTAATTAAAGTAGGTGTTGGGTTATAGTTGTTTAAATTGTAGGTAACTTGATTGGGATTTGAAAACTGTTATAGTTGGTTGAATTAAAGAGGTTATACACCATATTTATTCAGCATATATGTATTGGGCCACATAAAATTGTGCTTTCATATATACATGTATTTTATTTATATAACTAGAATATTAGCCCAATGCACATAGAAAGAATAAATTTGAGGTTATCTCTACCGTAATACATTTAATTAGCGATTATATCCCATTGCATACATGTGATAGAGAAATTCAATTATATCTAACCTAACATACTAGTGTTTATATCTTACATGTAAAAATAAATACAGTAAAACCTCTCTGTAAAGGATACCTAGTTACAAAGCAAATAAGTCCTTTACGGAGATGTGTCCTCTTACTGGAGAGTTTTTATATAGTAAAGATGGTAATTTTGACAATGAAAGCTGTCCTTTGTAGAGAGGTGTCCTTTAGCTGGAGTGTCCTCTCATGGAGGTTTTTACTGTAATAATAAATTAAGTGCTGACATTTTAGTTGTTGTTGTTGTCGTGTCCAAAGAAGAGCCTCAGATGTCTCCATGCATCTCCATCACAGCAGCAGCAATGTCCACTTTTAGTTCTAAAACAAAATAAACAAACTTTTTGTAGAGCTCTTAGACTGAGCCAGATTGGCTTTACAACATTTGGTCAGCCAGTTTGTCCATGTGTCTTGCTGACCAATCACATAGATGTAGCAGCGGTTGTCAGCTTGAAGAGTTTGCAGAACTACCGACTGCAATATAGTGCCAGTAAGGAAGTGAACTGGGCATGTGGCATCTATCAGCAGCACTGGGAAGCAGGGTTCCCCCAGCTTACCCCAGGGTCACCCAATCAATGGGAGAATAACTCCTACATCACACACACACCACATTCACATCAGTCAAAATAGATTGAAAAATGGCATTATTGGAATATTGTCAACTGTGTAGAATAATTTTAATGAAGATTGAAAGGGCATATAGAACAATTTGGATTATAGATTATAAACACAAGGTAATAAGACCAAATCCAAATAAATAAATAATGTGTGACGTTTCGGTAAAACAGCATTGTTACCATCTTCAGACAAAAGTACTGAATACTGAATTCAGTACTTTTGTCTGGGTAAACCTATTTATTTATTTAGATTTGGTCTTATTACCTTGGGCATATAGAACAGATGAATTCTAGTCATCAGCATCCCTTGTGCAGTATGCTATTCCTGACACAGTGTAATTACAAAAATATTTGGTGTGATGGAACTTTATTGGTACATCTTGTATATAAACACAAGTTCCTTGCAGGTTTCAGCAAACTACATTTGATGTTTGTTTTCCCATCTGTGTATTCACCCTCCCACTCAGTCTTTGTTGGCTACAGGGTGGGATGTGTGTGCTATAAATATTGATTCTACTCACTTCTTACTACCAAAACACTCCAGGAGGGTGTAAGCAAACCCGTGGGAACATCACAAGATGTTTTTGTACATAAACTACTGAGGAAGAACTTATAGGCTTGAAAGCTAACTGCAATGTTGTGATAATCTCATTAATAAAATAAACTTTATTAGGTGAACTGTAACTCATTTGTAATAAAAAAAAAAAAAATCGGTAGTTTCACAGAACATGAATCAAAAGATGTATTGTTGATTCTTTCATAAGTCTCAGAGTGTATGAGAGAATGAAGAAAATTTCAACTAAAAACTTAAGGCTTAAGTTATCATGAATCATCATCATTCTAACAAAAAAAAAGCATGAATTTTTTTTCCTAGTATTTAAAAATTAGCCGAAATAAATCCCTTAAAAATCACATAAAAATCTATTATAAAATTCTTCACATTATTTCACTGAATCAAAGAATCTCGTTTATCATCATTATATCTAAGAAATGAATCCAAATTATTAGACATATTATAAATAGATCGAAAAAAAAAAAATCCTAAAATGCACATACAAAGATGGTCATAAGTCCAAACCAATTCTTGACAGAAGGCCAAGGATACCAGGAAGCTATGATGTAAGCATTCTACATCTGTATTGGTGAGTACTATATCAGCCAATCAAGTGATGGCCAAATATCTTGACAGTGGACTCACCATATGCCAAGTTTCATTGCTAGAGTTGTGGAAAATTGAAATTTTGACCACCACCCAAGTGTTATATGGGGGATTTGCTATACTCTATAGTACACTTTGGTTCGTAGCCCACTCACCACATGCCAGGTTTCATAGTTGGATCCTCTATTTGTGGAATATTGAAGATTTGACCATCATCCAAGTGTTACATGGGGGAGATTTGCTATACTATATAGAATGGGTGGACGGGGTAAACATAAGTAGGGGTGTTACTCAGAAAGTATTTATATGGAAATTTGATCATGTACCACCTACCTTGTAGACTGTCAAGAAATAAAGGGAGAGACACACTCGGAGATTTATTGAAACTTTATTATTATTTACAAAACACACTGGGAAAATGAGACATTTCAATAAATAAGGTTTCGGTTCGGTTCAAAATCACTTCATTAGGTACCGCTCAACAAGAGCAACCTAGTTTATGATAATTGAAACAGTGAATAATATGTGAAGTTCACATATTAAACAAAATGTTAACGCGGGATTAAATCCCCGTTCATGACTGTCGGGAATCGAGGGTGTTACCCACTCGTCCACCGACCAATTTGTTAAATAAGGTTTGCTAATGAAAGTTTGATATAGTATTAATATTTAAAAGTCAGTAGAAACTTTAAAAAAATAATAAGGAATCAATAAAATGTGTGAAAATTATATGTAGAATAGGCCACACCACACCTATTATTTTATTTATCGTTTTGGTAATATTTACATTGAAGTTAACATTTATCTTCATTTGACCTATCTCCACGGGCTGCAACATGATTTCCTAAGGGCCACATGCGAGTCTCGTGTTGTTCACCCCTGGACTATAATTCACATTTTGATGGATAGTATTGCATGGGCCAGGCGCCGTTTGTGCGCGCAAAAGTGTATATGGCCTAAATAGCTACACGTGAGTTCTTATAGACAGCGCTATATTAACAATACCAGTCCTAAATAGAATACACTACTAAATATACAACAAAGAAACTTGACACCAAGCTCCTTCGTCGATCTGACCTCAACCTGGCCGACTCTCTTTTTTATTCTTTTGGTTCCTGGGGATTAATCCAATCGGCCACACTGGACTCGTTTGTCTTCCACGGATCCACAAATATCTGGAAGCCTTCCGCGCCGTACAGTACACGCTCAGCCTGGGCTTCACTTCAGGACACCCGCCGCCAACTTGAAGGTTGTCTCTTTTCACACTGCTGTCTTCGGATTATGTCGTCCCGGAGCCTACTAGCCAAAAATCTCTTTCATGAAACCACCTTCAGTACGTCCTTGTTTACCGACATCTAACTCCTCAAAGTTTATTGCTGTCCTCGCGTCGTTTCACCATTGTAGAACACCCCCTGACATACTCCTCTTAGATCCTGCAGGTGGACGCCATTCATCAGAAGACCGATTAGATCAGAGCACGTCTTTTTTTCTTTTTTTTATCTTACAAAATTGATCGCTCACCTATATCGACGGCTGCCAGCTAACTTGGAAATGATGAAGATGTGGTATTTGAAAATTGCCTTTACGAGGAAGAAAATTATTAGAATCCTTTATATTTATATCTAGAAGGAGAGGGAAAAAGATTCTTTAGAATTTGAGAAAAGAGAAATCTCGTGTTTTTTTTTTTAATTGTAATTTTTCGGGAGATGTTCAGGTGCAAAAGAGGTATATTTTCCCTTATTCAAAAATTAATCAAAAATATTCTTTTTTGCCCTTCTTTCGTGCCATCTTCTTCGCCCAGGATTAGGAAAATTCAAATAATAAAAAAAAGCTAACCTGTAAACAGTAGTTTTAAACTCTTATGACTTAAATTGGTACAGGAGTGACTTCCAAGTTCAGAACATAATTCGGAAGGAATTATAAAATCTGCCCAAAATGGTATTTCAGCTGGTGAAATGGTAGAGCCAATTTCAGTCCAAATTGTTCGCAAGTTTGCAGGAGGATCATATTCATTATTCTCGAAAGTGAAACCTTTTTATTTCCCTTAAGAAAAATGTATCAAAACGATGTTGTGGCATATTCAGCGGAATCTTTGCGATATGCACAAAGAATATCAAAAATCTATAGCTTTAAACATAAAAAAAAAAAGGAGAAATGCTTCTTGCAGTAAACACACCTCTTTAATATAAATTTAAGGATAAATTATTTTTCGGAAGAAGAATTATGGATTTAAAAATAAATGGCATGAGACCGACGTTATTAAGAGTTTTTCACACCAGAAGATTCCCTGATTAAAATTCAACAGGATGGAATGACTCATACAGGATCCTGGCGAAGCCGCCGTCTGAGAAGGAAACGCGCTAAACTATTCATAAATGACCAAGAGTTTCCCCATCACGAACAACCATTTTTTAGGAGGACTGCCAAATAAGATTTAATGCGCAACTTTTTTCGGTGTGTGTGTGTGTGTTTTTTTTTTTAATCTCAAGAATTATAGGGCTATTATCACGCAATGAAAATCATATTTGGTTGATGGTTCTGGTACTGTAAATGCACAAACATGCTGGTAATAAACACCACGATATCTGTATAGATTATTTACGCTCCAGGAGCCCAGGTTACCTCTATTTTCTCTCTGTATAGATTAAAAGAGATTGTAAAATAAAGATAATGATAAAGATAATGTATATGTATACACCTCTACAGACCTATAAGCTTATGCCCATAGTTCACTAAACACCCCTAAGCTGCCTTCCATAGAAAATGCAGGGTATATAACAAAACCAGTCCAATACAATAGTAGAGCGGTCTAGAGATTAATTTGGCGAAACCGCCGAGAGGGTTCACTACTGATGAGCCAAGCCCTCTCATTCAATAACTCATATCATTGCAGTAAGGTCTGTAGAGATAATATTTGATGATATTTAAAAGAAACGCATTGCCAGTAAATTTATTTGTGTAAAATTTTAATAATGTAGAACTGTTAAAAAATATTGAGATGAAAAGATATAGTAGGTTATCACTTTTATTAGCTGTTTGTCTATAAAAGAAATAGAACTAATTAGCCTTCCCCCCTTCTTTTTCAAATAAAAGGGTTTATCACTAATGAGCCAGGCCCTACCAATATATATTTATTTTCATCGTAGTAAGGACAGTAAGTAGTTATCCTATGTGAAAAAAAAAAACGCGCAAAATAGTTGCATTTATTATAAATAGATGGCGTGCTTAATTTGTCAATTGTACACTTATTATTTGCATATATTCAAAAAAATCAATCAGATTTGCTTCTTTATTTCAATCTGTTCAAACTATAACAAAGCTTTTTTTTTTTCGGTTTCATAGAAAGATCGATTTAATAGAAGAGCCTCTGTGTATAGAAGGAACTACACCCTTCCTTTCTACCCGATGCAAATTATAACTCTGGACATTGATTAATTGATTCTTTATCGAATTACATTATTGGCCTCCAACTTTTTTTTTTTTTTACCATCCCCTCTTTCTCTCTCAAGATTGTTTTTAATTAAATGAGTCCGCTGGACTAACCTTCTTGTTATTATTACCCCGACGTGTCGGATAATTGATTTAGGGGGGGACATAAATAATGTCCTCCTCTCCCCCAGGTAGCGTTGCATATTTATCAACAGCATTGTACCGTTTGTTATTGGTGGCGCGGCAGACCAATGCATCAATTGGGGAGTCCACTGACGCAACAATGCAGATAATTTATCCTATCCCCCCCTTTTGTTCCCGCCTCCTATTTCCGCTGACAGCTGCCACCTAGGACATCCCTGTAGTGTTGTGTTACCTCTTTCCTTGCTATTTATTTTGATAGATGGCGCTTTGCCATTAGCAACTTTCATCTTCACGATCAGAATATACCTATTTGTATTATTTTACCGCCTGATCATCTCACTCTATACCTTTTTCTCATACTTTTTGAATTCCCACATTGAAAGGAGAAATCCGAACATTAGGATATGATATGTAACAAAGTCATGTGGACTTGGTAGTCAAAATTGTTTACTCTTCACTCGATACATACCTGCCGCCTTCACATTGTTTTGATTTTTAAGATATCTGCTCATTCAATTTACGGAAATCTCTATATAAAAGGAGACCAGAAGATAATACCAATAACTTATGTATATAATATTGTATCAATCATTATAGCTCTACATTTACATATTTTCCATATAACTGTGTGTGTGTGTTAGTAAAGATAAGCTATTTTTAATTTGCATTAAAGGGGAGAGCGCATACGCAGTCCCCACTACCAAAAATTACGCGCCCCTGCTATCCCAGTTTGGGAAAGTGGCCAGGGTCAACCCAACCGCAGTGCAATGGCTGAGCCTCTCCTGGGGGCACGGGTTTATAGAGCCCCGTGACACCGTGTGTGTGTGTATATATTAGAATTTCTTTCTCCCTCTTTTTCCAACTCCTTTTCTATATCTCTATTTGTCATTGAGCATTTTGGGGACAAGAACTCCGTAATTGGCAAGTGCTTGTCCGGACTCAAAGCAGCTTTAAGTTCCTGATAGGATCCAGATGTCCCTTCGGAGGAGGCTTCGTCTGGTATAAATATTTTCTTTATCTTTACCTCTTTATATCTCTATGGAGAATCTGTATGTAAGACTTAAAGGTGTATTAATAAAGACATTGCATGGTTGATTGATATATACACAAATTTTATAGAAATCTCTTTGATCCTCTTTATAAGATACGACATAAATTCAAAGAATATGATGCTATAGCAAGATGGTGTCTGACCGCCCAAATCTAAAAGTCGATGTTGATGCAGCATTTCTTTGTCAGAACTGGCAGTTCACTTTAGGGTACTCTGATTTCAAACGTACGTACGTACGGTCGGTGGAAGGATGGTCTAAACCATTGGTTTTCGACCGCTACAACCCGGGTTCGATTCCCGCATTGGGCACTTTTTTATGTTAAAAACAAAAAATGCTTCAATGGTTCCCGATTCTTGCAAAAGTCCAACCCCACTTGCGAGTGCAAGTAACCAAACGGGGCTCTGGCACATTTGTAAGTGCAAAGTCGAACTGCTTTTCACATGTGTAGACATGTGGTGCACTTACAGTAAAAGCAGTCGTCTACTTCTACCCACCATGATTATCATGGCCTGTACCACGTGTACTAGGGATGAGCAAAAAAAGAACTCCTTATAGCCTCGATCAGCATACAATCTAAAATAGAGAACTTCAATCACAAACTTTATTTGGTTCTAAGGGCCGTATCAACATCTAAGTCACATTATGGAGAGTTATCTTACTTGAAATGATGTTCCATGATGGCAGAGTTGGTCCTACATGATACTTATTACTATTTACTATCGCGATAAAATATATAATAATATTAACTATTTACTTTTTTAAAAATATCAAATTCAATAGACCTAGCTTCTAATAGGATATGTTAGGCCTTCTAACCTTTTATACTATAATACCTTCCTTAATTTTCCGCTAATATCCCATTGCGGCCCGAATTGGCCGATTACCAAACTACTCGAAGGGAATGGGGGCCTATAGAAAGTTTAATTAACTGAAAACCATTAGTAAAATTCTCTGGCTGCGCTCTCAGTTGGAATGTTTGGTAACCGCCGCTTCTTTTCTACATTCTCTTTCCCCATTTATTTTTCGAAAAATTCAACTTTCAGAGTTATATGCCAATTTGTTAGAATGGTAACTATAAATATCCATTGCGAGGATATCGTGTTTTGTGTAGTAAAAAGGTAGACCAGGCCATAAGCTAAAGGGGGGATACTTTAGTGATGTTCAATTCTGCCCCTTTATCTTTCTCACATTGTTAAATTCTAACCTCTCCCATTGATTAGGTACGTGAACGAATTCCTTCGACATTTGCCTTTCATTTCTTAAATGGCATATTAAAGCATTTTATTTAATTGATGCTCATTAGATGAAGATGTTTATATGTGTGCATAATTTACATTAATACTTTTAGACTAAGGATTCCACTGAGTTTCTAGCCATATACAGCCATGTTACGCCCATTGCAATAGTAGAACAGTCTGGCAAGAACTGATAAGAGTGTGGTGTTTGAAGAATGTTAATGTTGAACGTCAATTGTTTTTGGTAGATAAATCTCCATCATTTTGAAAGATATGGAAAAATTTGCATCCTGTCTCTTTTCTCGGTCTGTTCAGAATTTCTTCACGTGTTTTCAAGTTGCATAGACAAAGGTCCGGTAAGTGGCCGTTACGTTAGGAAGGCTAACAAGATAGATCCTAGTGGGGGCGTGAGTCACGGACGGCCCCCTGCCAGGAAGGTAATGGACGGAATACCAATGTTTCCCACCCCGGGTGGACTGAGCCTCGACACTACCGAGATTCACCTTTCTGTCGCCCCCATCAACACTCAGAAAACTTTACCACTACAAGCTTTAGCATGAGAGGTACAAGCCTGATAAGTAGGTATGATGTCAATTCTTTTTGTGTGTGAGAATATCTGAGGTATACCTAGGTAGGAATACGACGGCTTTGCCTGCTAGCATTTAACTCTGAAGAATGGAACGGCCTTCATGTCTTGGGTGATCCAAAAAGGAGTACAAGAATCCCTCCATACCCCCCTCTTCCCGCCCAGGATCAACCCGTGCCCAGAACGTGGGCTTGCTCGACATTGATCCAAGATGGACCAAACAAAGGAAGAAGCGATCGTAATGTCAAAATGGCGGAAGAGTTCCCTCTGTCGACTTACAAAACAGCACAACTTCTATCGAACCTTTTGGTTTCTAAGGGTAAACAAGCGATTTTTTTTTCAAGAATGGTTTTGTTAGGCTGTATAATAGAAATATTTCTAGGCGTAATCTATTAAACTAACTCAATTATGACTCCATAGATGGATGACTTGCTGCCTGAAGTCTTCATCTTGCCAGGCTTCCAACCGGGGAAAACGTTTAGAGTAAACCGCGTTAGATAAAAGTGAGGTTTTATATTCCAGATAGCGAGTTGAGAGAATATTGGTGCGAGAAAAATTGCCCGTGCTTTATTATGAGCGTGCAATATATTGGAGGAAGGGAAGTTTGGGGAGATAAGAGTGGTGGTGGTGAAATATGGTGGGTACAGTCTGCCAACAGCATTAATCCACAGATTAGCTTAGTGTGCCCGGGGTACACGGCCTGGGGATACTCATGCTCGGTGAGTACAGATTTAACGACACATTTTCAGTATTTCTGTGAAATAAATAAACAAAAGTGGATTATTTTTAATCATTGATTCATTGATTAATTCTTGGTTTGATCATCACCCCAGCTTGTTCCTTCTAAAAGGAGTATGCCAGAATGGTACACTCATGAACAAAACTTAAGGAAGTCTTTATGTCGCCGGTTTTTGAGACAGGCAATTATGTTAACACTTGCTTATCTCGTGTATCTTCAATAAAAGTCACTGTAATATCTTTCAGAGTTATTGTCTAAATCCCGATATACATGCACATAGTGTTATGTATAAATATAATTATCATTTTAAAATAGTGAAGACTGTGCACTTTTGCATGTATTGACAAGATGTCACTCTACTTTCTCCTTATGGATCTTGGCCGGTTTAATCTGATTGGAACAATTTCCTATTAAAGTGAAGATTGTTCTATATCAAACTGCCTAAATTTATGGAAGGGTTTACCTTTAATGAGCCAGTCTCTCCCAATATTTATCTCGCCATAGTATTGGGGCAGTAATAAAATTATTTTAATTGAAAAAGTAGCGTAAATATATTTTAAATTCATAGAAAAATATAGTTACCACAATGAAAAAAATGGAAAATGTATTTTTTCATCTGCAGTTTAGTGGGGGAGTTGTAGAAATTTGACTTTAAAAAGAAAATGAATGCTAATGGAAAATTATAATTTTTCACAGATAGATGACACTATGTGTTGTGTTAAATCAACAGTTATCTGTTGAGAACCTACCAAGACATGAATATGCCTAGAAACATTTGGTTAGTTGGTTTACTAAGGCTACCAAGACAGACTTCTATACCGCAGAACAGCTCGTGTATTTGGGTGATCTATGGATACTCTCCAGGATCCTGGGTTACCTATATGCTATACTACTTTGTGTTTCAAAAAAAAGATTTTCGCAATATACACCTTTTATTTTGAAAATAGAGCAATCCATAAATAAATCTTTAATTAAAAAAGCATATATTGGATCAAAATATCATTTATTGAACCAATATTTCAGTTGGCTGAACGCCAACCTTTATCAAGGTATTATAGCATATTGATGTGTGTCAACAATAAAGTGTGGCGCTGAGTTATAATACCTTGATAAAGGTTGGCGTTCAACCAACTGAAATATTGATAAAATAAATGATATTTTGATCCAATATATGCCTTTTTAATTAAACATTTTTATTTTAATTGCTTTCTTACCCTCTCTCTTCGATAAAGATGTTCCCTTTGAAAAAAATCTAATGTTATTGGGGATCTTTACAGAAAAAAGATCCCATTACAATCCTTGTATAACAGGTAGGTACCATATGATTTTAATGAGGGGTGAAGACCTGAAATGCACTTTCTGTGGATTAGCAATAACAATGGAGATGTTGCACTACTTATTTGATCGTGCTGCTCTGTCTGAGGAAAGACGAAAACTAAATGATAAAACGGGGCAACTTTGTCCTTCATTTCCGGCACTAATTAATGAAATATCAAAGAATAGGTATATAGCGGTGGCGATATTTGGATTCCACAGGATTATATCCCGGAAAAAGGCCACACAGTGTTCTCCCCATCCCTTGTGAACTGGCGAATCCTGTATAGGGCGAGAGGCCTTAAATAAAGGCTTTGTTGTTGTTGAATAACAGGTAGGTTTCATCCATCACGACTGCAAGTTCTACCCCCCTTATTTAATATCCAATCTGTCATGGTCATTCACATTAAATGTATATAAATTTTACATGAAGGCTTTGAAAATCAATGTCTAATTGCCTGTATCTTTCTTAAATTTTTTCCTTTTTACTTATATAATACCCCTTCTCATATAATGGAGAATCTGTGTGAGACCAGGGAGTCTCAATAAAGACTTTTTGTGTGTGTGTGATTGCAAGTTCTACAAGCTTGATACCTTAATATGATTGAGTGGAGATAAGAAAGAAGAAGATTTCATCTAACTGTATTTTGGCCTATTACAGTATATCGAATTCTAAACTTAAGTGGTTTGTGATTAGAGAATTACGTAAGCTTTGATTATCTAACTCTTTAGGTTTTTTAAACTTAATCATCAATAATTCTGTCTTGTGTGCTGTGTAACGTATTTGGCTCTTACGCCAAAGAAGAAGAAGAAAAAAAGTAGCTGACTAACAAGGATATGAGGTTGTGCCAGGGCAATTTAAAAAAATAGCCAATCATATCATTATGACGATGGTCTATTTTCACCATATTAGGCTGGCAGACATCAAGAACAACTGCGTAGGGGATGTAGAAGACCAAATTTGGCAGTGAGCATTGCTTGGGAAGACGCCCGTAGCTCCTCCCGGGATAAAAAAAAAAAATGAGGAAGAGGAGGTTGGAAAAAAACGCCTCAGCCATTTCCTCTCACAGCCCACGTTGGCATTGCCACAGACTCTGTTCTTCTTTCTGAGATGATAGAACTGTTGCTGGCTATCTTTAAACATGCAACTTTTTAGTTGACTTCGCTTCTAATTTATTATTTTTTGTGTGGGTAAATATTTACACCTACTTTCCCGTATTGCGTGCATCTCAAATCTGTACGGTTTAGGCTTCACCATCTGTATTGGGTCTGAAGACCATTCTTTTTGAAAGAAGTTGATAATCGTTTCCTATTTTTTGAAAGCATCTTCGACAGAATATTTGAGATTCCCTAATCAATATCATTTTATCGAATAAGCTAATCATGAGGAGCATTAGGCAGCATAATGGCGTTATGTTTGGTAGGGCCATCTATACGTATACTTGTAGCCTCATAGGTACGCACAGGATGTTTCCTCTCAATACTTATTTACATATTTATATATATATATATTAAAAAAAAAAAAAGGCATATCCTGACCAGGAGCACATGTGCTTTACAGAAGGCAGTGCGCCATCTGGTGGAACAGAAATCAACTAAACATCGATTTAGCCTGTTCCCTGATATTTGGCCAACCCAATTTCTTGATAAATCAAGAAAAGCTATCCACTAACGCGTTTCGCGCTGTTGGCGCTCGTCAACGTGGAGTAGGCTGTACCACTGCGACCAAAAAGATACTACTACGCTGACGAGCGCCAACAGCGCGAAACACGTTCGTGAATGGCTTTTCTTGATTTATTACATATATATTTTACATAAATAATGTATTCACAAAAAAAAAACTTGTAAAAGATGCTGGGAGTGATACCATCATTTGTCCTACTACATTGATAACGCTTTCAAAACTCACTGTGCCATTTCCTAAATTATTTTAGGCGCTATTACCTTAAGGACGACCGGGTTCTTTTATTACTTACAACGAAATATTCATTCATTCAATTCTCATCATAAATAACGGTGGGGAAACAGATGTATTTTTTTGTTAACTAAGCTAAATTTCTCCATTTCTCACTCCCAAGAGGACTGCTGTTTTCCACGCCCCTCTATCTAATGGATGAGAGAAACAACTGTAAAGTGTGCAAATGGTTATACACATTTATCACATAGATCTTAATACCATATTCTAATATCTAACATTCTGTCTGCGACATACATTTAGACTTAATTTCCCTTTTCCATGATAGATCATACGGATATTTTTGATCTTAGAAGTGACAATTGAAACAAATTGACTTCTTGTCAAAATTTTACATTAAAAATGGAAATAATAATAATAAAAAAACTAATATACAGATGATCATGCGGGGGATGTGCCCCGGAGGGTGAGCTCTCTTTCCCAGGTGATGATCGTAGAAGTGGTTGTTTATAGGAGGTTGGATTGAATGAAGGTAAACCGTCTTTTTTGATTTTACGATAGTCATGTAGATGTGCCAGTTATAGGAGACGTTTACGTATTAATTTCATGTTGGTAGATAGAATCAACCAATATTTTTCCACAGGAAAAGAGATAAACATTAAAAAAAGATAGATATAGGTGAAAAAATTAGATACCCCGTCTTATTCCCCTTTTCCATTATAGATCATACTGATATTTTTGATCTTAGAAGTGACATTTGACAATTGAAATTTTTTTTATTGACTTCTTGTCAATAATTTACATTAAAAATGGAAATAATGAATAAACTAATGTACAGATGATCATGCGGGGGATGTGCCCCGGCGAGTGAGCCCTCTTTCCCAGGCGATGATCGTAGAAGTGGTTGTTTATAGTAGGTTGGATCATGTCAAACCTTCTCATGATTTTACGAAAGTGATGTAGATGCGCCAGTCATAGGAGACGTTTACGTATTAATTTCATATTGGTAGATAGAATCAACCAATATTTTTCCACAGGAAAAGAGATAAACATTAAAAAAAGATAGATATAGGCGATAAAAATAGATACCCAGTCTTCAAACCCATTTCCCTTAAAGATCATACGGATATTTTTGATCTTAGAAGTGGTTGTTTATAGGAGGCTGGATTGGATAATGTCAAACCGTCTCTTGATTTTACGAAAGTCATGCAGCTGCGCCAGTCACAGGACTGGCATACATATTGATTTCATATTAGTAGTAAGAATAAGCCAATATTTTGTTATAAAATAAATAAAGCTTCCAGGGCTAAGTCTTGTACAACCTTTTATTTTCAAGCTTTCGGACTTGTCAGTCCTTCAACAGGATTATCACGTTAACAAATTAATAATAAATACTATTTTTACATACACATTATTATTTACATATTTTAAATACTTATGATATATTGAGAGAAAACTATATTACATTATTTCTGCGTGAAAAAAAAATGTTTTTGAAAATATACGTGCATGGTGGATGATACATGCTGGTTGAACGATATCTCGAGACTTCAAATTAAATGTAATAAATTCGTGAACTATTGTGGTATAACGGTATCGAAAGAAGACCCAACTTGCCCCCACTGCCAAGATGAAGACCAAACCGTAGACCACCTCCTCTTCACTTGCCCAACCTTCCAATACCAAAGATCCCAGACAGCCACTCTCCTAGGTATCACCAACATATGTCCAGCATCCCTAGAAAATCTCCCAAGAAAGAAATCTGCCTGGCGACACCTCATTAATTGGACTTCCACTGGCATTGTATATAAATCCAAGAAGACTTAGGTCAGAAGGACATCCCGGGTAGTTGGCGACTTCTGTACGCTCCAGGAACCTGGGTTACTTAAATAAATAATAATAATATTGTGGTATATATAGAAGAGTTCCTACATCTATGGAATAGTATTAATGTGTAAAAGAATCATTCGGGCTACAATTATTATATATATATATAGAAGACACGTTTTTGCCTTAAAACTAATTTATGCCTAACTGACTTTGTCCTCCTTATTGTTTGCTGAAGAGAATTGCTCGATGTAAATGTTCTTATGTAATTCTACTGTCCTAATTGCTTATGTCCCCATAGTTTGATTGAATAACATTTCTGAGATTCCTCCATTAAAAGTGTAGCCTATATAAGCAGAATCGTCCAATACAGTATTAGAGCTCTAAAAAAGCGGTCTGGTAAATTAAATTAGTGAAACTGACAAAATTTATTACTTTTGCGGGTTAACACACAAAAATGGAATAAGCTAGGGCCTAAATTAAATGTACCTTAATACACAGAAAAGCTTACACTCAAGAGTACAACACCAACAACAAAAAGGAAATAAATAAGAACTAGCGATTTGTAAAATAAAATAAAAAAGTACTTAGCTTTATTGTAGCGTTGGTAGGGATCGGACTCGGGTGACACAGGGATGCAAGCTTTCGGATCTTTACAATCCTTCCACAGGCATAGCTGTAAGCTGAGAGAATGGGTATATATATATAAATATACAATATTATATATGAAAAAAGGCATCTCCTTATCGTGCAACTGAAATTGCTGATGGCTTGCGCCATCTATCGGAATAAATATAAACTATTATCGTTGATTTTTAATTATTCCAGAATTGGCCAAATACCCATTCTTGATTAATCAAGAAAAGCTAACCACGGACGCGTTTCGGGCTGTTGGCCCTCATCAGCGTGGTGCAAGCTGTACCTCAACGACCAAAAAACTGGTCATTCAAGGCATCCTGAAAAATTATGAAACGGGTAGTTAAGGCCAGAATTGCGTGAGACCGCGACACAATGTAAAAAATAGTACAAATGTGATATTGTACTGGGATAAGGTGCATAATTATGAAAAAAAGGCATATCTATATTATTCAAATATTATATATGCAAATAATATTTGAATAATATTATTATTATTATTTATTTAAGTAACCCAGGTTCCTGGAGCGTACAGAAGTCGCCAACTACCCGGGATGTCCTTCTGACCTTCTTGGATTTATATACAATGCCAGTGGAAGTCCAATTAATGAGGTGTCGCCAGGCAGATTTCTTTCTTGGGAGATTTTCTAGGGATGCTGGACATATGTTGGTGATACCTAGGAGAGTGGCTGTCTGGAATCTTTGGTATTGGAAGGTTGGGCAAGTGAAGAGGAGGTGGTCTACGGTTTGGTCTTCATCTTGGCAGTGGGGGCAAGTTGGGTCTTCTTTCGATACCGTTGCAAGGTCTGCCTGAATGTAACCATGGCCGGTCAGGATTGTTGTGGAGGTAGATCCATGCTTGATGTTTCGAAGCATTTGGAGGAGTAGTTTCGGGGTAGCAGCAAATCTTCGTAGATTTCTGGTGGATTAATCTTGGATGTAGAGGTCTGTCCACATTTTGAGGGCTATCTGTTCTTTTTTACCGCGCGCGACGCTCTTTGGGAGGGTGGTAAAGGATAGTGGCAGATTAGAATGTGCTGCAGCCTTTGCCGCCTGATCCGCCAGTTCATTTCCTGGAATACCGCTGTGGCCTTTGATCCAGCAGAGTTGCACATTTGGTGATTTGAATAATCATTGTATATTTATATTGTAGCATAAGCCGCCTTCATGGAACAGGAAGCTCGTGTCAGCACCAGGTTGTTCCACGCGAACACGCGCGAGTGTTTCTTTTCTTTGCTCTCATATAAACAATCTTTGTCTGTAGAGATTGAGTTAGTTAAACTTCTCTCGCTTATTAAATTGTTCTTAATTGCCATAGGACTTGCTAATTATTTCATCACTACTGTTAAGGTTCCTTTGTCCTTAACGAAAAAATCCGTACTTCAGAGGACTGTATAGGTTTTCAACTTCCCAGGCGACACCCCAATGGTGATTCCAATGCCCAGGCGACATCCCAATGGTGATTCCAATGTCCAGGCGACACCCCAATGGTGATTCCAATACCCAGGCGACATCCCAATGGTGATTCCAATGTCCAGGCGACACACCAATGGTGATTCCAATGCCCAGGGGACACCCCAATGGTGATTCCAATGCCCAGGCGACACCCCAATGGTGATTCCAATGCTCAGGCGACACCCCAATGGTGATTCCAATGCCCAGGCGACACCCCAATGGTGATTCCAATGCCCAGGCGACACCCCAATGGTGATTCCAATGCCCAGGCGACACCCCAATGGTGATTCCAATGCCCAGGCGACACACCAATGGTGATTCCAATGCCCAGGGGACACCCCAATGGTGATTCCAATGCCCAGGCGACACCCCAATGGTGATTCCAATGCCCAGGCGACACCCCAATGGTGATTCCAATGCCCAGGCGACACCCCAATGGTGATTCCAATGCCCAGGCGACACCCCAATGGTGATTCCAATGCCCAGGCGACACCCCAATGGTGATTCCAATGCCTCAGCCAAAGAGAGAATAAAGCACGACCAAAAACTATTCACACTCTCACTTTATTCAAAAAACTCAATTATATACAAAGATGGTCAGCGGTCAATATCTACATAATCACAGAAAATTAAATTAATAAATAAAATAATATCCTAGAAAACTCAACAACTACAATATATACCCCCATTCTCTCAGCTTACAGCTATGTCTGTGGAAGGATTGTGATGATACGAAAGCTTGCAAAGATTTTTACGAATAAAGAAACGCATTGTTATCGTTTACATTTATACTTTATAGAAATGTTCTCTCTTTTAATTTGCATTTATATACAGAGTGTAAAGAAGTAATTGATCTTGAAAGAGTTATCAACGGGAAGGAAATATCAATGGCTGACAGACTTCCACCCCGTTGAACAAACACGCTCGAAGATAATGCGGTAGGTCGATAGCTGCTGCTGTATTGGTCGTTACAGAGGCAGCTGCTGCTACGAAACCCCGCACTGTTTTAATTCATGAAATGGAAGCATCAAAGTACGAATGTTTCTTTTAAACATAAAACAATCTTTTACTATCCTTACTGCAATGAAAAAATATTAGGAGGGCTTTTGACTCATCAATGGTGAACTCTCCCAATATTTTTTCATCGCAGTAAGGACAGTAGAAGTTTGCTTTGTATTTAAAATAAACATTTCCCGATTTATATATAATTTATAATTATATTTAATTCTGCTGTCCTAAAAGCTTATGTCCATAGTTCTTCTAAAATACCCATTCCAAGAGTCTTACAACAGTCACCTATAAAAGGAAGTTCCAAAAATGCAATATAACAGCGGTATGGTAGATTAAACTGGCGAAACCGCTGGGAGGGTTCACCACTGATGAGCCAGGCCCTCCCTTTAATTTTTCCATCGCAGTAAGGACAGTAGAAATTGTTTTATTTTAAAAAGAATATTACGCCTCTAAAATAGTTTTATAATTTGATAACAGATGGCGCTCTAGTACATCGTAATTTTAATGGTTGTATTTATTATATATAGATGGTACGTTATCATCTTATAATTGTAATACTTTATACCTTAACGTAGGGGGGTCGATGGAAGGATGATCTAAACCATTGGTTTTTGACCGCTACGACCCGGGATCGAATCCCGCATTGGGGACTTTTTTTCTAATTAAAAAATGCTCCAATGGCCCCCGAATCTTGCAAAAGTCTAACCCTACCAGCGAGTGCAAGTAACCAAATGGTTCTCTGGCACATTTGTAAGTGCAAAATCGAACTGCTTTTCACGTGTTTAGACATGTGGTGCATTTACAGTAAAAGCAGTCGTTAAATACCTACCATGATTATCATGACCTGTATTATGTGTACTAAGGATGATAAAAAAAATAACTTGACGTCTTGGGTGGACTTCCTTATATATAATGTACTACGCAGGAAACTGAACCAATCCTAGTGTTGATACTGTTGCACTCCACATCTACGGCAACTGGTTTTTTTTTTTTGCTGTTGCTGAAGGAAGTTGTTCTAAATTGTAGGCTTGGATTTTACCATTAAGTTGCCCGAGATTGCGTACCCTAACTCCCGCGTCAGCCAAAACTTGACAGCGAAAATAAACCCATTTAAAGGAGACAGAGGCAATTTTGTTCACACTTGGTTATCTCTGATATACATGCCAAGAGGTACAACTTCCTTAAGTTTTGTCCATGGGTGTAAACCCATCTTCAAAACGGAAGTTTACATAGAAATTATCCAGGTCGTATATAATGAGAAGCTATTAAAATTTTAGTTGACACTTACCTTGTCCTGGACGTATTGTCGCAGTACTGTTGTTGGCCATATTGTCAGGGTCTAGTACAGAATGACACGTCTCCCCAGGAGACACAGCGTCCTTCTAAACACAGATGTCGTAACAACCATATTGGAAATAATATAAGCGTGTCTTTTATGTCGATAGACTTACTAACTAAAAACATTATTCTCCAAAATGAAAACGTAACACCAAATAGACATATAGATATACAGCAACAACAAAAAAACTTTATTAAGACAATTTAGTCTTATACGGATTCTCCAAGCACAGAAATGTAGGGTACATACAAGAATAGCAGTGGTAACAACAACAAAAGTCCCTGTTATGACCCTTTGGTCTTATACAACTTCTCCAAGTAGAAGAGGGTATATACAGGAATAGCAGCAATAGTTACAATAATTAGCAATGTTATTTACAATAGACATATAGATATACATATAGACAGACATATAGAGACATATAGAGAGAGACATATAGAAATGTTTATATAAAAGGGCGTACCTGGATCTGTAAAGAAAAAAGCAATTTTTTCTTAAAATATTTCGAGAGATTGCTCCCTCTTTATCAAACTGTGCAATAAATTGATAAAGAGGGAGCAATCTCTCTAAATATTTTAAGAAAAACATTTTTTTTTCTTTACAGATCCAGGTACGCCCTTTTATATAATCTTAATTAATGGATCGCCTTTTGACTCAAATTTATTTATGTGTAAAAAATAGTACAAAAGTGAAATTGTACCGGGATAAGATGGATAAATTAAGAAAAAGACATCTCCTTATTGTATAACTGAAAGTTGCTGATGGCTTACGCCATCTATCGGAATAAATATCAACTATTCGTTGATTTTTAATTATTCCAGAATTGGCTAAATACCCATATATAGATATATATTGTAGAGATTCTCGTTTTAAGACCTATATCGGATTTAAACCGCATTGGTGTTTCTCTGTCTTGAGAGCATACCGATTCTAGTATGAAGAGGACCACGCCATCACCATCTCCTTAGCGGCAAAATACGCGATCTACGTATTCTTCGTAGATCGCGAAATGCGTGGTGTCGCTGGAGACCCACTGGCGATTCTCCACCAAACTCTGCAGCGATGGCAGAGGCGCCATATTCATTGTACATAGTGTATATAATCCATATTATATATTTTTAAAATAGTACAGACTGTGCACTTTGAATGTATTCCCAAGATGTCAATAGAATTATTTTAATTGTCTAGTATGAAGACCGATATATGTTTTCTCTATTTTTCTCACACATCTCTTAAGACCAAGATTTAAGATGAAAATGTTTGTGAAATGCATCAATTTCAAATTATGGATATTGTACTTTTTTTTCTTCTCCGGAAACTGTTAATATAAATACTACTTGATTTATTATATATCTTAAATATACAGTTAAACCTGTCTATAGCGCCCCCTCTTGGGACTCACCAAAATAGGGTGCTATAGTGAGAGGGGGTGCTATAGACAGATCACTTTTAATATAAAATGTTTACATTTTAATGTTTAAAATCGTGCGCTATAGAGAGGAAGGCGCTATAGACAGGTTTAACTGTTTATGTAAATGTGTGAGAAATATATTATTTCTCTTTTGAAAATAGAGTTTTTAAGACAAATTTAACAACAACAACAAAAAAAAAAAAAAGAGTGAGGTGAATATACGGTATCAAGTATGGTAAAAAATAAATAATAAAAAGCATCTTCCGATTGTGCAAATGATGAAAGGATGTTTTTTTCTTTCTTAATGCTTTATAAAAATATTTCAAAGGTTTTTCTTTTATATTTAATAATGTTGATTTAAAAATGGATTTCCGTCCTCTCTATAATCGGATTTAATATCAGGATTTAAGATTAAGAACTTCTATGGTCTCAAGGACAGTCGATAAGTTGTCATTGACGTACACATTAATAATAGAAAGGAAGGGAGTGTGCTATCCGTCAAGACTTGGTATTTCGGGAATGTTGGGCGACTCTCCCGTTCTTCTTCTTCTTGGCTGGCAGGCAGGCCGCTGTTGAGAAACGAGGTTACCCCAAAGAGGGTTTCAAGTGGCCACCGGGCGCTCCTCTGATATTATAAGCAAAAAAACTGGGTAAACACTTTACCCACCATCTCCATAAACAATCTCCCCATCTACTTGAAGAAAGAAAAAAAAAATAAAAGATTTTAAAGCAACTTCTGATAATGGGACGAACAAAAAAATATAAAGGTGTGTGGTCTTAACATTGATGGCCATTTTTCCAACGGTTTTATAAAATTTACTTTTGTTGAAAAATGTCGTTAAACGAGTAGTAATATCTAGTATGTAGTGTAAATTGAATACAATAGGAAACCTATGGGAAGCTTCGTATAACTAAGGGTAACTCAAGTGTAATCTTTTTTTTTGAAGTGGTCACTCGTTGGTTAGTTCATTTATTTTGGATTAAGGTGGTTGCAAGTCAGGTCGCTTATGGACGTTACACATTTTTGGGAAAACGATCCATTTTGGCCATATGAGTGGTGGACACTAGACTACCGACTTCCTTCATCCCACAAGTACACGCTTGTTCGGCGGTACCTATACTAAAATTGGAACGATACAGAGAAGATTAGCATGACTCCTGTGATACCAGTTCGGCGGTACAACTACTACAATAGGAAGGATACAGAGAAGATTAGCATGACCCCTGTGATACCAGTTCGGCGGTACAACTACTACAATAGGAACGATACAGAGAAGATTAGCATGACCCCTGTGATACCAGTTCGGCGGTACAACTACTACAATAGGAACGATACAGAGAAGATTAGCATGACCCCTGTGATACCAGTTCAGCGGTACAACTACTACAATAGGAACGATACAGAGAAGATTAGCACGACTCCTGTGATACCAGTTCAGCGGTACAACTACTAAAATAGGAAAGATACAGAGAAGATTAGCATGACCCCTGCGCAAAGATGACACGGAAAATCTTGAAACGTTCCATACAAGGGTAGGAAATCACATTAAACAGTACAATGCTGTGAAACCGCTTGGGTGTTAGAGTTTTCTATAACTATCCCCTTCTATGATATTCTTCTCTATAGTGATAGAATTTAAAAATCTATATTTAATAGAATTTGGGATTTTTTTTTCCTATTTCACGAAAACTTTAGAGGCTTAACCAATGGATGATTTCAAACCGAATGATGCGATGTCCATCAATATAACTCCATCTGTAAGTATTCCTGAAACTTTTAGAATTTTGAAATTCCTGAGATAGAGAAACCGAACTTTGATGAAAATTGGTAAATACATTCGAACAAAGAAGATTGTCAAAGTATGACTTCAAGGATAGCGTGACGAAACCCGAATTTCAAAGTTACTAATCCTCAAAATATTACTAATACCCAAAATTTCAAAAAATCAAGGAAGAAAGAAAGGCCAGTTTAAAAACGTGCGGATTAATGAACCTAATACTTATATATTTAAGAATCGAAAATATAAAGAAATCTGAAGCAAAAAAATTCCATTATAATAGCGGATAGCCATATGTCGATTAAAGGCTTTGATAATGAAAAAAAAAAAAGGATATTTTCGTTTTAAAAGTTTATTCGGAATACATTCTCGCGAATTTCTCAATATTCTAATCTAATATATTGTAGTAGATTATTTATTATTCTATGTAAAGATTTTTTAATTTCGATATTTGTATATCTGATACACTGTCAATTTTTTTCTCATTGCCTCTCTGCTATTAGTTTTAATTTGTGCTTACATTAAGTTGCTGTGTCATCCATGTCTTCCTTAATTTTCTATGTTACAATAATAATGAGGTAAATATTTTCGGATTAAATGTGGTTCTTGAGGTCTGACGTACTTGCTAGGTATCTAGACCTGGAAGGGGAAAAATGGGAGAATCATTATCATTTTATTTTATTTCAATTTAAATCGCTATGTCCCCCTAGGGACACATGCGCTGTCATACATATATGGCTTTACATTTATCTATACACATAAATATACAATAATTTTAGGCCGTGAATAGAATAGTCATATGATGTTAACAATGGGAAAGAGACGGAAAACAAACGAGAAAAAAACTGTGTACAAAATAAAGAAGTGTCTGGCAATATGTACAATAAGCATAATATAAATTATCAGTTTCTTAAAAGATATTTGTTGCTATATAATTTAAAATATATCTACAAAAGGTATTGAATTTCATATACATTTCTTTACTGAAAATAAAAATACTTAGATCTGTTACTATTAAATTATTATCGATTCTGTAGTCTTGAAAAACAGGACAATCTAGTAAAAGATGTATTGAGGTTTCAATTATATATTGAGAATCATTATCAGAGCAGCGGCCTCTGTAGAACAAAGAGAAGGAAGGATCTTGCAGCTGCTCGTCAACATGGATCCAGTTGACAGTCCCTCAATTATACCCCCTTGATTGCGGCACCTCCTGGAATTGTTCCCCTAGCTTTCACGGGGTGTGAACATCCCTCTCTATTCCCCCAAGTTACAGAGGACCACTACGTAAGTCCCTCCCCCAGGCCGCTCGACACCCTATGTGGAAAGGTTTTAATTATCCTTCTTTCACGACATGTGGTTGCCAAATCTACCTCAAGTACGGAAGGATTGGAGTTTTGCGTGATTGCTTTTTCCTTCCTAGCTATGTCCTAAATGGTTTTATACCTTTTACACACAACACTATTGAGATTGTCCATATATACCCTAGGATAACGTACACAATTACCATTAATTGTGAAAGCGCCTTTTTTTAGTTTATTTTGGATTTAAAAAATTAGCAGTTTATTCATTAATGGTTGTTGGCAGGGTTTTCTATACGACTTCAATTATGTACTCGAATTTGCACAACGGCTCGAAGCAATGAATTGTAGCGATAGAAAATGTAATACACTCATGAACAAAATTTGAAAAAGTCTTTTTTTCTTTTTAAGGAGACAGGCAATTTTGTTTACACTTTGTTATACCATGTGTTGTTTTATAAAGGTCACTGTAATATCTTTCAGAGTTATTGTCTGAATTCCTATATACATGCTAAAAGGTATAATTTCCTTAAGTTTTGTTCATGAATGTAGGTGTGCTGAGAACATGGTGTTTCATCCATCTATCAGAGAATCATTTCCACAATGATCATGCCAGCTCTAGCGTGTGTAAACCAACTTTGGATGCTTTATTTAGCGGAGTGCTGAAGTTGAGTGTAATTATAGGTGTGAATGACGCAACGAGAGGTGGCGTCTCAAGGAAGAAATAAACACCTTGGTGCGATTACCTTTCTGAATATAAATATCTTGGAACAAATATAAGATTCTGTATTTGCGTAATGGCCTGTTGAAGGACATCATTGTCCGAAAGTTCACAAACTTTTAAATAAAGAAACTCATCACATCTACCTTTGTCTCTTCCAACAATGAAATCTTGCGATTCCTTCTATGCTAATAAGATTTATCTGTACGAAGTAAATTATTCTTTAATTTCGTTGAGCTTTACAAGTTCAAGCTCTTCTTCGCGACCCTAACTACGATAAAACATTCTTATGAATATCCACCTTATATACATATCTACATAATTTTTATATACTAAAAATACACTCATGCACAAAACTTATATTGGGATTCAGACAGTAATTCTGAAAGATATTACAGTGACTTTTATTGAAAACACACCAGATAACTAAGTGTGAACAAAATTGCCTCTGTCTCCTTCAAAAAAACAGACGACCGGCAACATCAAAGACTGATTTTTCTTTTGTCTATGAGTGTATATGATTAAAATTATTGAAAATGTGTTTTAAGATCGTAGTTGGAGCCGTGAAGGAAGAGTCTTTTTGCTTGAAAGCTTTCCCAATCTTATCACAAAATTAAAGATACGAGTCGTTTAAAATTATTATTTTTTAAAAAGACATATTTACTAATAAAATGTGTTTTTAACCTCTTTACTATGAAAAAAGAAGACGGTAACTAAACTTTTTATCTTGATATTTTCATGGAAGAAACATTTTTTTTCTCTGATATTTTCCTATGGTCGTGCAAATATAATTTAGAGAAATTAAGATTCCTAAGTTTTGTTAGTTTCCAAATTTTATTAATTAAGAAGGGGACCAAGTCGTATCCTTTCTATTTTCTTTAAAATTCGCTATTTTTTTTAACGAACTAGATATAAAATTATAGAAATATTAAATTACATATAAAAATAATACAGGGTGATCCAAAAGTCCCGCACAACTTTAAAAATTAATAACTCCGTGAATATTTGCGCTAGAGCAATGCGGTAAACACCATTGTGTTCAGAATGCAATGGGATTTTTTATGGCAAATATTGAAAATTTCGAAATTGATTTTAGTTACAATTTCATTCCCTAGATGGCGCTGTACCAGAATCAGAAATTCAGCGGCCAAATTGTTTGATTAATTGAAAAATATAACTGATCGACACGTATTTTTCCTTTTTGTATACCAGGAAAGAATCCTAATAATATCAAATCGTTAATTAATAAAGCACCATTTCGCCAAAAGTTAGAAGAAATGGTTAACGATTTTTAAATACAATCTGAGATATGTAAAATAGGTATATGCAAATTAAAACATGTAGCAAAAAATATTGATATTTTTGATAGAGTTTTGTCAAATATATTGAATGTTTGAAAAACATAGCTGAATTCAATACACGATTTTTTGAAATGTTAATATAGTACCAAAAATTATTATGGTACTACTAATAGAATTTTTTGCTATAAGGAATGTGTAATTTCTTGAATAATCTCGACTATTTAACTGGAAATTTGTCATGATCCAACAAATGAAATATAGATGGGAGTGACAAAATACATTTGTCGTACTTTATTCCAAATATCCTATGGGCTTGTCAAATGTTATCATTGTTTATTATACTGTACACGATTTTTTAAAATGTATCCCCTCAAATAAATATAATTTTTAAATCAACCTTTTGCGTTGAAAAACGTGGTAGTAAAATCATTTAGTATTATTTTTTTTTGCCCAAAATTTCTAAAGGTGGGGGGTTACAGAGAATATTCCTTATGCTATTTCTTTTAATGAGCGAAAAGCGATAAATTAAACATAAGGGGTAAAATTGTGTGTACAGTGTTATTCGAGAAGTTATAACACTTTGGTCTGCACGACATAATATAAGATGTGAGCAAATGACAAACAAACAAAAATTACTGTTCACAAATAAAAAAGAGACAATATATGAGGACAGAATTTATTTACCCATAACCCAACACAAAGAGTTTCAAAATATTGGTAGATAATATAATACATGGCAGCTTATATAACACATGAGGTAACTTGTCTCTTGGAAGCCTTGTCTCTTGTATTAGATCACAATCCTTGCTCAATGTGGCGCCCTTCATTCTCAAACACCGCCTGCAGACGATAGATGACAGATTGGACAGCATTAAAAAAAATATCTGATGAAATTAATGAAACGTGCCGTCTGATAGAAGCCTTCAACATGGCCAATGTGGTAGGCCGGCATCGATAAACACGCGACTTAATGTACCCCCATAGCCAAAAATCGCAAGGCGTCAAGTCTGGTGATCTTGAAGGCCACTGGTGTATAAAGTGGCGACTTATCACACGATCTTCACCGAACGTATCCTTCAGCAATTGTTTGGCACCGCGGGAGATATGAGGAGGTCCTCCATCTTGCATGAATGTTATTTCGCTCAGTGCTTGTCTGTCCTGCAATATGGGGATAACCTTTTCTCTCAAAAGTTGAACATAACGTTCACCAGTTACAGAAACGGTTTTAAAAGTTCTTCCATTTATTTCTTCAAAGAAAAATGGCCCAATAATAAAAGAAGAAGTGAACCCACACCAAACTGTAACTCTGGGCTGATGAAGTGGTATTTCTGTAAAAATCCTAGGGTTTTCTGTTGCCCAAATGCGGCTGTTTTGAGTGTTGACTTCTCCATTTAGAGAAAAGTGAGCTTCATCTGTCCACAGAACATTCGACAGCCAGTTTTCATCAATATCAATTTGCCGGAAAACCCATGCAGCAAATTCTTGACGCTTCTCAAAATCGCCGACTTTTAGCTCGTGAAATCTTTGAATTTTGTACGGGTATTTTTTAAGAAAAATTCTTAGAGCTCTCCAAACTGTTCCATACGAAATCCCCGTTTGTCGAGAAACTTGTCGGGCACTTACTTCTCCATACGTGGATAACGTTTCAATAGCTTCAACATTCTGCGAAACCGTAACAGCCACTGACTTGCGTGTCGATGGTCTTCCACTCCGAGGTTTTGCTTTCAGAGATCCATTCTTCTCAAAATTTTTTATCATTCTCCTTAGAGAGTAGCAACTCATGGGTCCTTTACCTCTTCGAATACCTTTAAAGTTACGAAACGCTCGTAAAGCTTCAGTGGAAGATTCTGAATTGCAATAATAATATTTCACCAAGAGTACTTTATCCTGTAGTGACGGCATCCCAGAGTAAAATAAATGATCAGGGATAGTTGAATTTTTCAAATGAATTAAAATAAACATAATCGATATATGGCTTCTGAAGCCAACTGTGCGGACGTGTTTGGCATCGCTTGTCTCGTACCGCGAATGGGATTTAACTCTGCATATCACAATATAGTATTAAAAGTAACTCCTAAAGTTTACCAAATTTTAAGAAAAATGGGTAATGAGATATACACCGATTTTGAGCGATGTTCTACACAAGACAGAATATTTGTAAGACAATGCCAAAATTGTTTTGAATTTAATCCGAACCATAAAACAAAAGACTGCCAAAACATTAAAATATGTAAAATATGCGGTGTACAGGGTAGCCACAACTGTACTGAAGCGCCAAATTGTCACAATTTCTCTAAGCACCCTAAATTTAAAAACTTTTCTACAAACCATAAATCAAATTCAAGTGAATGCCCGATTTACAAATCACAAATAGACAAAATTATCCAAAGGACACAATATTCTCAAATATACGAGGGAAATGATGTAGCAAATACAATTTAAAGCTTAATCTTAAATAGATTAATATCCTATATGATTGAAAATGTGAGATGTATTCAACAAAATGTAAGAAAAAGTTTTACTGCGATAAGTAAACTACAGGCCAACACTAGAGATGACCCACCTGACAAGGACGAGTGGGTAACACCCTCGTTTCCAGACAGTCATGAACCGGGATCGAATCCCGCGTTAACATTTTGTTTGATATGCGAATATCCTTCACCTGACATTCTTTTGATTCAAGAACCATATGTTTTACATGAAAATGTTATTTATGATATGGACTCTCAAATTATATGTTCGAATAAAACTGGGGAAAAATATACGGCAACTATAATTTTAAATAAAAATATAAAGTTCCGCAAAGAGGAAAAATTCACAAATTCTTTTTTTAAAACAATATCTATTTCTACAGTTAAAGCAAAATTAATTATTTCTAATTTCTACATTCATCCGAATACATTTAACCCTGTTCATCAAACATACATTAGAGATCTGCTCAAAACGTATATAAATCAACCTGTAATCCTTTGCGGTGATTTTAATTCAAGACATACTATATGGTTTGTTATAAACTCTAATGGATATAGATTACAACCTATTATAGACGAATGTAACCTCTTTATACATAACCTGAAAAAACACCCACCTGCCGCGGAGAGTAAGTATAATTGATCTCACAATCTCGAATAAACGCTCACTAAGTTTAATAAACAACTGGCATACCTCTGATTTGACTAATATTTCCGACCATGTTGCTGTTAAATTTGATATCAGGTTAAAGAATGGTCATTTATTCAATAATCAAATTTCCACTTTGAAAAAAATGCGAATTGGGCAAATTTTTCTAATAACATATCATTACAAGATACAAAAAACTGGGAATTGATATAAGCAGAGTGAAAGATGAGGAAGACATTGATGGGATAGTGAACGCACTCATGAATTTATTGAGAGAAGCAGCATATAAATCTTCGAAGGTTAAATCCCCCATTAATAAACATGTTTCCAGAATTGACTGGTGGACTAATGAACAGGAAATAATAAAAAATCATTTTCATTATATTAGAAACTAGTATTATCGTCATAAAACAATCAGTTACAATACATTTAAGTTGGCAAGAAACAAATACACTAATGCAATAAGAAAAGCTAAAAGAACTAACTGGCGAAACGTTATTGAAGAAAATTACGCAGATAATCCATTTGGTAATGCTTATAAGTTCTTCAATAAATTAAGATCCTCAAATGTAAAGAATGGAATTCCCATAATTGACAATTCACCAGAATATCTAAAAGAGCAAACAATGACCATATTAATGGACGATTTAATTCCTGAAGACGATCCTAATTTGGACAATTTTCAATAACAAATAATTAGAAATTTTAAGCCAGGAATGAATAATCCAAGCATAATTATTATCGAAGTAGAAGAAATAATGAATATCATTTCTAATTGTGATGTTTAAAAAGCTCCAGGTTTAGACAACATAAGTAACAATATTGTAGCGTAGAAATCAAGCCTTGAAATATCCTAAGATATAAAATAATTTATTGATGACGTCACAACGACGAGTCGACAATTATTAACAAGTCAGCAAAACTATCTACAGCTAGGGAATCTTAAGCAAGCAAGCAAAGAAATATTTTAAAGATGATTTCACAAATACAGAGTAATATATTTTTTTATAATCTGTTGAGTATTTTCATTGAATTATATTAAATTAAATAATAAAATATTTCTAGCCACAATATGATCAAATGTGCTTACCCAAAAATTGAGCATATGTTATGCAAACTATTTAATAAATGTATTCAAAAAGGGGTATTATACGGAGAAATGGAAAATAGCAGCTCTAAAGATAATTCCTAAACCACATAAATCTAATTTAGAATCAACAAAAAGTTATCGACCTATCTCATTGATTTCAAATCTTTCAAAAATTTTCGAAAAAATTTTGAAAAATCGAATTTATGAATTTTATGAAAGTAATAATCTCTTGAGATCCAGACAACATGGATTTGTCAAATAAAAATCAACGACAACGTGCTTGAATAAAATATTTATCGATCGAGGATCAACAGCGATACGACTTGGATATTCCAGATATAATTGAAAATTTGATTAAATATAAAATTACACTATTGAAGAAAAATACTAACCAAACATTTCAAAGTTTCTTTCCCGCTAATATTCCGAATTATTTTCGGGCAAATTTCCACAACTCTCAATTTATTACAAATCATGGAAATTTTAGAAGCTTTTTAAAATTCATCAAAGCAGTGCAGGATTCAAGATGCTTCTGTGGATGTGAGGAACAAATTTCTATCCATCTGCTGCTAAATTGCCCCGTCTTCCAAGAGTATAGAGAGAGAAATAAGGATAACCCAGGCCCCTGGAGCGCAAGAAACGCCAACTGCCCGGGCTGTCCAGCTAACTAGTGGAAACCAGTTACTCTAGATTATATTTATATAGAGCCAATTGCAGAGCCGAACCAGCTGGTCAGGAAGTTCCATGCCTGCAGAGAACCCGGGAGTCCAGCCAACGAGACTGGGTCGAAGGAGGTCTTCCCAAGCAGCAGATCTGTTTTCATTCTGTGTTGCATGAAAGCAGGGCATTTGAATAGAAGGTAGTCCACAGTCTGTTGTTCCTCCATACAATGTGGGCAAGATGGGTCTTCCCCAGGACGCCAGAGAACCAAGTCTGCCCGAACATGGCCATGTCCTGTAAGTAAGGTGGTGGTGACTTCTCCAGGACAGACCTTAGGGAGGAATTGGAGCAGCTGGTCTGGAGTATGGGCTATTCTCTTCAGGTGTCTGTTGTAGTGGTCCTGGCAATAAAACTCCGTCCATGCGTCTAGGGCTGCCGCGCGTGAGTGGTTACGGGCCAGGCTTCTAGGCAGAATGGAAAATGATGGCTCTAAGATCAAAACGGCCGCGTTCTTAGCAGCTCTGTCTGCTCTTTCCTTTCCGTCGATGCCGCAGTGTCCCGGCACCCAACACAGATTTACGTTTTGGTTGGTGTTCAGTGCGAGAATAATCTTAGCTAATAATGTCGATCGAACTGGACCTGACGTACATATGGCCGACAGAGCTGATCTGCAGTCCGACGCGATAGTGATCGCATTTCTTGAATAACCTTCCTTCACCAGACGGACCGCCCAGCGGATTGCCAGAAGTTCAGCCTGGAAGGCTGTGCAGTCGGGATGGAGCCGTAAGAGAACGGGCTGCTGATCTTCTGATGAGGGAACAATTGCAGCGCCCACCCCAGCCTCATTTTTTGATCCGTCTGTGAATATTATAGGTGTTGTTATCTCCTCGATGTTTAGACTGAAAGACAATTGACGTCTATCTGGAGGGTATGGCAAAGAAGCAGGGCCTGGTCTAGATTCAAAATTTCCTTCATTGATTTCCTTCAGGAACGCCGTACGAGACCTAACAATAATATCGAAAGGAGGGCTGCCGGTGATGGAGATGGCTGAGACTGTAGGTGTGTAAGGACCTCCTCTCAGTACACGTTTCGCAAAATTCCAGTGAAGGCTCCTAAGTTGCCTAATGCCTTCGCTGGAGAGAGCACGACCTCCCCATGCTGACGCTCCGTCCAGCTGAAAAGAAGATTCCAAATTTACCCTGTATGGTGTGGGTGAGTCGTGGGATTATTGATCTGCATCTACGTGTGATCTTACGTAGGTGGGCGACAAATCCGCGGGTCTGGTAAAACTCCACTCCTAAGATTGTGACGGTCTTCTTGATGTTTAAAGGTTGACCAAGGACTCTAAGCCCTGTCTCGGAGTTGGGGTGGACATTACGCCATTGGAACAGGCAAGCTTGAGTCTTAATGGGGTTTATATTAAGACCATTTATCGTTCACCAAGATGTCAACCTCTCCAAGAAGGTGTTAGTGGCAGAGACCGGCAGGCGACTACGAACCTGAGTCATAAGGGTGAAGTCGTCCGCGTAAGCTATTAATCGGCTATCTATGATGGAGGGAAGGGTGAAGATGGTCCGAGCAACTATGTTCCACAGGAAAGGACTTAGCGCTGAACCCTGGGGAGTGCCGAGTTGGGAGGACGTACATTCTGTTGCTGTCCAAGCTGAGTAAGAAACCGTCCGGTCTTCCAAAAAGCTTTTTACTAAACAGGTAATAGACTCTGAACAATTTAGACGTTCAAGATATCGTATGATTGCCTGCCTCCAAACAGTGTCGAAGGCCTTACTGATGTCCGAGCTGATGACAAGAGTTTTCCTCCAGTGAGCTTGTCTTTCTTCAATTAATTGAGTGATACTCGCCAGTGCATCTTCCGCTGAACGACCATTTACGGTACCCAATACGGTTTTGTATTGATCTTCAAAGAACCATCCATGACGATCCGCGAGCCTCTGAAGTCGGGCCAGGATACATCTCTCAAATACTTTGGCCATAGTGTTCAATAAAGTAATAGGTCTGTATTTCTCCAGCTGATTGGTGGCTGAATTGGAGGATTTAGGCAGAAGTATAAGGCGGCCTTCTTTCCATTGACGGGGGAAGTGGCCCATACTAAGGCATTTGGTGAACAATTCGGCCAGCAGGAATTGCAAGGAAGGGCCGCCCAGGTCTAGGCATTTTGAACCAAGACCGTCAGGACCCGGGGCTTTCCTTTTTCCACAGCGATGAATGGCTCGCAAAACTTCCCAAGGTTTGAATTCAGGTTCGTCTGAGTGAGCAGAAATTGCATTCCTTTGCGGGTGAGGTCTGGTGTCATGTAGGAAAAAAGTGATTTTAACAGGGTCTGGCAAGTCTCATGAGGATTGTAAAGAGAGCCGTTATCATGTTTGAGAAGTGGCGGACCTCGGGGGGAGCCGCGGCCCCGGGCGATAAATCGATGTATGTCACTCCAGTATGCGGATGACACCTCCTTGCAGAGATTAAACCAGGATTTACTTTTAGCTTTCCGTATAGCCGCCTTCAGTCGATTATGGCACGCTCGGTATAAACCGCGGAAGAAATTCCTAATAGAACACCGGACTTTCTGACTATAACGGCGGAGGGAGATAACCAACCTTCTGATCCGACTCAGTTCGGGGGTCCACCACGGCTTTGACGGTCTTGTAGTATTGGAGCGTCTCCCCATGGAAGAGTCACAAGCTGATTGCAGGATGGAAGTCAGAAGGAGGACCACCCTGTCAATATCTTCTGGGCTAGAGGCCTCGTTTAATAAGGTAGTTACACCATCAAATTATAGGGGCATTGCCCTTATAAGCAACTTGTCAAAACATTTTACATCCATATTAAAAAATAGACTAAGTAATTGGATTGAAAATACAAAACTCATAGCGGAAAACCAGGCAGAATTCAGAAAGGGCTACTCGTGCAAAGACCATATCTTCACGCTTACGTCACTAATTCAAATGACATTAAACCGCAAAAGGAGGAAACTTTACACATTCTTTGTTGATCTTAAAAAGCGTTTGATACAGTTCCACATCTACTATTATGGAGAAATCTTACGCTTGTTGGTTTAAGTGGGCGATTTAACAAACTTATACAGAACTACTATGCTCAAATGATGGCAGCGGTCAGATGGAGCGGCTCTTTTACAGAATTTATCAAAATACAATCAGATGTTCTTCAGGGTGAACCTCTTTCACCGTATTTATTTATTATTTTCAATAACGATCTGGTTGCTACGCTGGATGATTCTGACCTGCCAGGTATATACTTACCGGGCCATGGAACTATACACCTGCTCCTGTTCGCGGATGATATAGTCTTCCGTGGTGAATCCAAGATAAATATCCAAATAAAGATTAATTTAATAAAAAATATTTTGAGGAAAATAGTTTAACTCTGAACCAATTCCAGTCTAAAATCGTAGCGTTTCGAAATGGAGGCCGCTTGGCTAGATCTGACGTTTGGTTTTGGGGCCAACAACCTTTGACAGTTACCTCAAAATATACGTATCTTGGCTACCCCTTAACAATCAAGAATCCAACTGCTTACGTGGCGCAGCACTTTAAAAGCAAAGCTTTGATTGCTACAAACGCAGTATGGAGAATACTATTTAAGTCAAGAACCATATCGTTCGGAGCAGTGATGAAATTACTTGACTCCATAGTTTTATCCACGTTATTATACTCGGCCCCACTGTGGGCGACGAATCAGATAGGAGTTGTAAACCAGATCCAGGATATTTTTCTTACGGCGATTTCTTGACCTTCGCAAATTTACACTCCGGGCTATATCTTACGAACAGAAACCGAAAGGATGTCCCTTGAATTAAACATTACGAAATTGATTATAAAGTTCTAGATACGGATTTTAAAAATGGACAGGACAAGATTGCCTTATGTTTGCTTGTTTCAGCTCTAGGAAGTTTCAATTTTGGGAAAAGCGGGAAACAACTTTATTTATAACCTGAATAACATCATTGACTCTTGGGGTTTTTCTTTTCTTAAGAACTGTGAAGATTATATGGTTTTGCGAGGAGAAATGCCTAGAATAGTTCAAACCACAGTGGACCAGCTACTCCAATTTGACCGAGCTAAGATACAAAACTCAACTCATTGTATTCACTATCAATCTCTAAGTAGCTCCTTTATGACGGAGGACTACTTACTATCAAACCTCTCTTTGAAAATAGCCCGTCAAAGGATGCTATGGCTATTTTCCCCCGAGGATATCACGGGATTTTGGAACAGCGACCCTTTAAATTTCTACTTCTGCAATGCTGGCATCCAAAAAATTTGGTTCATTATCTATTCCATTGCCCATTCCTACAGGAAAAGAGACTGGAAATTCGCGAAATTTCGGGGCTAACTCACTATAATGAACAACATGTATATACAATTTTTACTACTCTCCAGCTGGATAAAACATTTGTTTATAAATATTTAAAATTTTTCAAGGAGATTGACAAAATGAGGGAAGAAGTGCTCAACTCCCCAGACAACGGCTGATTGCTCCACCTTCCCTCTAAATTGCTTTTCCTCCTCACTCATGTACATATATAACCTCTTAGGGGAATCCCCTTGTAAGACAATAGTGTCTTAATGAAGGTTTTTGTTGTTGTTGTTGTAATAGGGTAGTTACCTGGTGGAGAGAAGAGTTGATGAAGGATTTAAAGGTCTGTTCTTTACATGAGGATTCAACCCAGGAGGATTTTGTCTCGTTATTGACCATGTCTAGGAATGTAGTCCAGATAGGTATATGGTCAGTGAAGGCCATCTCATCTAATAAACCTCTAGTGACATGGATAGCCAGTGAGCTGGATGCCAGAGTTACATCTATAGAAGAAGATAAAGGCCCATTTGACCAGGTCGAGTCCACAGGAGGTCCCAAGAAATGAAGATCATTGAAGCTGGCGAACTCTTCAAGATTAGCACCCCGGAAGTCCAACCTCGCACCGATGCCCCAGGTAGGAGAGTGGGCGTTAGTGTCCATACCCAGGATCACTGGAAGAGACGCCCGTCTTATCGTATCTTCCAGAAGAGGGATGAAATCATCGGCGGCTCTAAGGCCGTGCCAGTAGGCCGAGTGCACCACGATGATGCTCTGCTCTAGACATATGGCTATGGAGGTTATGGCGGTGTCTGGGGAGGTTAGAGGGATGGGATGAAGGTTGCTACATGCCACAATTCCCGAGGGGATGTAGGCGCCTGGGACAAAAAAAAAAAAAAGCCTGAAACCCACGTGTGGGCCAGAAGAAGTTAGTTGAGAGTTCTTGCAGGAGCACGATGTCGGCCTGTGTCGAATTTGCCAAATTTGCAATTTCAAGAATGACAGTTGGTGATTTTTTAGCGTTCACCTGCAGGACACGCAATGGCCTAGACATTGTTTCTTGTTCGGGGTATTCTCTCTTTTACAAAGGGACAGGTAGATAATGTGGCAAAGTGGTTGTGGGAGCTCCAGATTTTTTTTCTGCAGCGGCAGCAGCGGCTTTGGCTTGGCTCGACCGAGCATCGGATGCCCTCATGCTCTGCAGAGCCGCAGCGATAGCAGATTGGATGGGCAGCTGGACAGGCAGAAGCGCGGTGGCCGAAGCCACAGCAACGGAAGCATTGCTTTAAAGTATGACTGCGCTCATACCTGTGCACTAGACCCGCCACAGGAATACGTCCATGTTGACCGAGGATTTCGGCGACTTGGTTGTCCACTTCGATGAACACTGTACTAGTGCTGTGTGCCGCATTATTCGATCGATGGACTACCCTGATTTCACGCTTTTCCAGGAGTGACTGCACGGAGTGGTTGGAGCGAAAGCTCTCGCATATCTCATCGTCCCGCACCTCCCCGTCCACTCTGAAGAGGCAGTATCTTGGTAGGATAACCGGGCACTCGGGGCAGCTTAGGCCCGTTGGCAGGGAGGTCAGCCCAGTGGCCAGCTACTTTGCCATTTGGGTTGTTTTGGGGTGGAAAACCACCTCGCCGCTGGTGTTGATGGACGCCACCACGTGTTTTGATGAAGCTAGGGAAGGATGAATCTTTTGAATTTCCCTCAAAAATTCCCTTGGGTTGCTTTGGGGTTAGCCGACCTGGCGACGACATGCGATTCGAAGGAAGGAGCCAGATTCACAAATGTGGATTTCGCTTTGGGTTTCGGAGGTGCAGGCTTTACCGGCTTGTCTTTCTCTGCCACTACCGAGGCGAAAGAGGTGGAGGGAATCGGGACGTTGGCTGTGGGATTGGGTCTTCCTAGACTGGCTCCCTTGAAGGCGTCCTTAAGAAGAAGTTCTGCCTCTTGGACGAAAGTCAGTATCAGTCCTTTGGTGGCCATCTGTATTTTTTCGGGGGAGTCCAGGCTGGTGTCGGCAATGATCGCTTCGAAGGTTTGGCACTCAAAGTTGAACAAGTTCGCCGTGCTGTTGAATTTAAATTGGTGATGGGAAGACGGGAGGAGGTCTTCGTCCTCAGAACGCGGCCGCTTGTTGGCCTGCTGACTTCCTCCACCACCGCCATCATACTGGTTCAGCTCCATAAATAAAAACTATCAAAAAGCAAATCTACTCCAAAGAGAGTAAAAAAAGGCAGACCAGACAAAGAACATTATTCCGTTAACGAGATGAGGTGTGTATGGTTATTGGTTCGGCCAACAACAAATATCCAATTTATATACACATATATTTTTACATAATTAGGTTTTGAAAAATGCAAATAATCTTCATCTATTTACATGCACAACAATTTATTTTACCATCACTACAGCATAAATCACTCTTGGTGAAATTTTTTTATTGCAATTCAGAATATCTGCCACTGAAGCTTTAAAAGGGTTTCGTACCTTTAAAGGTATTCGAAGCGGTAAAGGACCCATGAGTTGCTACTCTCTAAGGCGAATGATAAAAACTTTGGAGAAGACTGGATCTCTGGAAGCAAAATCTCGGAGTGGAAGACCATCGACATGCAAGTCAGGGGTTGCTACGGTTTGGCAGAATGTTGAAGCTATTGAAACGTTATCCACGTATGGAGAAGTAAGTGCTCGACAAACGGGGATTTGGTATGGAACAGTTTGGTGAGCACTAAGAATTTGTCTTAAAAAATACCCGTAAAAAAATTCAAAGACTTCACGAGCTAAAAGTCGGCGATTTTGAGAAGCGTCAAGAATTCGCTTCATGGGTTTTCCGGCAAATTGATATTGATGAAAACTGGCTGTTGAATGTTCTGTGGACAGATGAAGCTCAATTTTCTCTGAACGGAGAAGTTAACACTCAAAACAGCCGCATTTGGGCAACAGAAAACCCTAGGATTTTTACAGAAATGCCACTTCATCAGCCCAGAGTTATAGTTTGGTGTGGGTTCACTTCTTCTTTTATTATTGGGCCATTTTTCTTTGAAGAAATAAATGGAAGAACATTTAAAACCGTTTCTGTAACTGGTGAACGTTATGTTCAACTTTTGAGAGAAAAGGTTATCCCCATATTGCAGGACAGACAAGCACTGAGCGAAATAACATTCATGCAAGATGGAGGACCTCCTCATATCTCCCGCGGTGCCAAACAATTGCTGAAGGATACGTTCGGTGAAGATCGTGTGATAAGTCGCCACTTTATACACCAGTGGCCTTCAAGATCACCAGACTTGACGCCTTGCGATTTTTGGATATGGGGGTACATTAAGTCGCGTGTTTATCGATGTCGGCCTACCACATTGGCCATGTTGAAGGCTTCTATCAGACGGCACGTTTCATCAATTTCATCAGATATTTTATTTAATGCTGTCCATTCTGTCATTTATCGTCTGCAGGCGGTGTTTGAGAATGAAGGTCGCCACATTGAACAAGGATTCTAACCTAATACAAGAGAGAAGGCAGTTACCTCATGTGTTATAAAAGCTTCCATGTATTATATTATCTACCAATGTTTTGCAGCTCTTTGTGTTGGGTTATGAGTAAATAAATTCTGTCCTCATATCTTGTCTCCTTTTTATTTGTGAAAAGTAATTTTTGTTTGTTTGTCATTTGCTCACATCTTATATTATGTCGTGCAGACCAAAGTGTTATAACTTCTCGAATAACACTGTACACACAATTTTACCCCTTATGTTTAATTTATCGCTTTTCGCTCATTAAAAGAAATAGCATAAGGAATATTCTCTGTAACCCCCCACCTTTAGAAATTTTGGGCAAAAAAAAATAATACAAAATGATTTTACTACCACGTTTTTCAACGCAAAAGGTTGATTTAAAAATTATATTTATTTGAGGGGATACATTTTAAAAAATCGTGTACAGTATAATAAACAATGATAACATTTGACAAGCCCATAGGATATTTGGAATAAAGTACGACAAATGTATTTTGTCACTCCCATCTATATTTCATTTGTTGGATCATGACAAATTTCCAGTTAAATAGTCGAGTGTCGCCAATTATTCAAGAAATTACACATTCCTTATAGCAAAAAATCCTATTAGTAGTACCATAATAATTTTTGGTACTATATTAACATTTCAAAAAATCGTGTATTGAATTCAGCTATGTTTTTCAAACATTCAATATATTTGACAAAACTCTATCAAAAATATCAATATTTTTTGCTACATGTTTTAATTTGCATATACCTATTTTACATATCTCAGATTGTATTTAAAAATCGTTAACCATTTCTTCTAACTTTTGGCGAAATGGTGCTTTATTAATTAACGATTTGATATTATTAGGATTCTTTCCTGGTATACAAAAAGGAAAAATACGTGTCGATCAGTTATATTTTTCAATTAATCAAACAATTTGGCCGCTGAATTTCTGATTCTGGTACAGCGCCATCTAGGGAATGAAATTGTAACTAAAATCAATTTCGAAATTTTCAATATTTGCCATAAAAAATCCCATTGCATTCTGAACACAATGGTGTTTACCGCATTGCTCTAGCGCAAATATTCGCGGAGTTATTAATTTTTAAAGTTGTGCGGGACTTTTGGATCACCCTGTATTTATATAAAAAAAACATTAACAACAAAAAAAAAGAGAGAGAGAGAGAGAGAGAGAGAGAGAGAGAGGGGTATTCTTGTAAAAATAGTAAAAATTCACTGCATAAAAAAAAAAAAATCATCTTCGAAAATAGTTTTAATTTTAGACGATAGATGGCGCCACGGGTTTCGACCAACGTTCCCTTTTAAAAGAAGTAACGATTCCCTGAGAGAGGAATTTAAAATCTGGAAATAATAGTTTCCTTTTAAAATGGGAAGAACAAAGACCAAATATTTATTTTAATAATAGGATCCTCTTTGTTAATGCTTGGCCAATAACTTCTTGATTAAAGGAAGAAGAATTCCCGCTTTTTGAATTATAAATTATCTCTCTCTCATATCTATTAAAAATTAATATCTATTTTTGTTCTTGACTTTATACAATTAGATTTAGTCTCTCTTTAGATTTGATGAATAATTAAGAAGAAAACAACTTTTTAAAAGTTTTTTTACTTTTCTCCCAGTTCTTTCTATCAATATCCCCCATTTTAAAATGGAATGATTAAAAGACAGAATTGAATGTATGCTCCGCATCTCACCGCAATTATTATGTGAAAGTGTGTATTGTATTGATTTGATTTAGGAATAAAATGTACGGGTGTGTGTGAGTGTTCTTCATATGTTTCCATAATATTTGACCCATCCGAATATACCTCTTTGACTTTTTTCTATGAAAAATAGACACTTCGGCCAGTTAGAGTTTTTATTTTTCTCAACGTTTCGACAAAAATCATTTGTCTTTGTCAGGAGAAGTTGAATGCCGGCCAGACAACCTCTATCTCTTTGATCTTGTATAGAAAATTTGACAATTTGTTGTTGTTTCTTTATCCTTTTGTGCAAAGATTTCACCAATTCCATAAGTCCATGCTCTTATATCTGTTTAATGATAATTAGCGGCCTATGAAAACAAATCGCCATATGTTTTATTGCCAAAAGTAATGAAAAATAAGACCAATGCATTGGCTTTTTACAAATTCTGGAGAACAGCACAGTCAAAAGACGTAACACAGAAGAGGGACCCAACTTGAAGAAAGATTGATGTTAATCTCTACTTTCTATAGATAACTGTTATGTTTACTTCTGTTTATCCATCTAGTAGAATCCTGTATGGGACGTGTGTCCTTAATAAAGGCTTTGTTGTTGTTGTACACAAATTCTGGAGAACAGCACAGTCAAAAGACGTATCACAGAAGAGAGACCCAACTTGAGGAGAAAGATTGATGTTATTCTCCACTTTCTGTAGATAACTGTTATGTTTACTTCTGTTTATCCATCTAGTAGAATCCTGTATGGGACGTGTGTCCTTAATAAAGGCTTTGTTGTTGTTGTACACAAATTCTGGAGAACAGCACAGTCAAAAGACGTATCACAGAAGAGGGACCCAACTTGAAGAAAGATTGATGTTATTCTCCACATTCTGTAGATAACTGTCATGTTTACTTCTGTTTATCCTTCTAGGAGAATCCCTGTATGGGACGAGTGTCCTTAATAAAGGCTTTGTTGTTGTTGTTATACACAAATTCTGGAGAACAGTACAGTCAAAAGGCGTATCACAGAAGAGGGACCCAACTTGAAGAAAGACTGATGTTAATCTCCACATTCTGTAGATAGCTGCAATGTTTACTTCTGTTTATCCAGCTAGGAGAATCCTGTATAGGACGTGTGTCCCTAATAAAGATTTTGTTATTGATAAGCAACAGCCTCTCCCAAAAGGTCCTTTTTGACTATTTAAAATCCTTTATTTAAAATTATAATAGTAATTTAGTGTGATAATTAAAACTATATTCAGACGTGATAAAGCATAATTCGGGTTATAAAATATAAACACAAGGTAATAAGACAAAATCCGAATAAATAAATTGTGTATCACACTATTTATAATACAATATAATGTGGCTTATAATTGTAGAACGACATTTGAAAATTAACCTGCGTGTGTTTCTTTTGAACGAAAAATCGAAATTTATTTTAAGGAGAAATAACGATTATTTCTAACCTTAGGGATGAAGTATGAAAGGATGAATTGTGAAGAGTAATGATAAACGGAAAAATAAAGTGCCCAGGGTTCTATTTACTTATTTGGATTTGGTCTTATTACCTTGTGTTTATATTCAGAAGTGATAAATATTAGCAATTTTTTTTTCCTTCAGTTAGAGGAAGACTCCCCCACCTTGAGATAAAAAAATTCCTCCTTCATTACAGATCTTCTTGCGATTCGGCATTCGGAAAATTTTCCTCAAAGATTTTTACCTAAAAAATAATAATTATTAATAAAAAAAAAAAACTTTTATCTGATTTTTTTTACGTTAAAACCATATTTTTTTTAGGATTTAACAAAATATGAATTTTAAATTTATGTAGTGGTTCTTTTTAATATCTAATAGAGTTTTTGTTAAAAAGAGATTTTTACCTATTTCTACCTTAAAAAATAATACTTTTTAATTAATAAAAAACTTTTATCTTATTTTTTTACGTTAAAACCATAATTTTTTAAGATTTAACAAAAATATGGATTTTTTAAAAATTTATGTAGTGATTCTTTTTAATATCTAGTAGAGTTTTTGTTAAAAAAAAAGATTTTTAACTGTCTCTACCTTAAAAAATAATACTTATTAATTATTAAAAAAAAACTTTTATCTGATTTTTTTTTTACCTTAAATACCTTAATTTTAGGATTTTTGGATGACAAAAAATATTATTTTTAAAAATTTATGTAGTATCTCTCTTTAAAATAGTAGAGTTTTTGTAAAAATAATAAAAAAGGTAGGCGAAATTTTGTTCTCCAAATTTACTGGTCCGAAGGCCAAAATAGGGTGAGAAAAGCTAAAGTACAACAACAAAGTTTTCCCCAGGCAACTAACCAATTGATGGCCGAAGGCATCTATTAGATCCAAGTCAAAATACTAAACCTGTTTTTTAAGGTAAAAAAAAAAGAAATAACACACACTAAATATACGTTTTCAATATAAATATTTGACTCTTAAGATTATATTTTAAAAATATATATTTGTTTCAATTTAACATATAAAAACTATTGACATATTTTGTACGAGTTCTTTAATGGAGCCCATTCACCAGTGAACTCGCCGCGCATGCGTCCTACCGACCAATCATAAAAGACGGTACACCTTACCGTTAGCGCTCGTCAGCTGTGGGACTGCCGCTCACCATGGTGCCAGAGAAAAAGTGAACTGCGCATGCGTAACCTCGGGGGCGCTGAGGAGCAAGATGAACTAATTAACGAGCGAATAAAAGGGATACCATATTCACATATACGATTTAGCTATATATTATAAGGAGAGACTGGCTTGCTGCTGAGGAGGGAGAACAATTGTAAAATTATTGATCAATAATTTTATTTAATAGCTTTAAATTTTAATGGTATTTTTATTATATACAGTAGAACCTCTATGAGAGGACAATCGCGCTAGAGGACACCTCTCTACAAAGGAAAGTTTTCATTTGCAAAATTGCCATTTTTGCTATTTAGTAACTCTCCGGTAAGAGGACACCTCTCCCTAAAGAACACTTTGGCTCTGCAATCAGGTGTCCTTTACAGGGAGTGTCTACAGTATAAATTTAAAATACAACCGATTTTCTCTATTTAAGACCGAGCCAAGAAACCAATAATCACCAGTCTTGAATCCGATTTAATTTAAATGTATTGTTATTTTAATCATCAGATGTCATTTTCGATTTAAAGGAGGTTATCAATCGATGCCAATTTTTACGAACTCCCAACAGTCTTTTGAGGTGGTGAAATGGTATCGGTCCAATATGCAAAATTACCAAAAATAAAATAAAAAGCATATAAATTCAAATTTAAATATATGTTGAAAACTTTAGATAATAAAAAAAAAGGAATATATTGGATTTAATAAAAATATTTATATGCCAATATATTTCGGTTGGCTATATAGGTTAGGTTAAAAACTTTAAATGTTAAAAATTGCTTATACAATCAGAAAAGAGAAATATCTTAAATAGGATCGATTTAAAAAATGTTTAAGAAATGGAATCATTAAAGCACGGATGTTTATTTTAAAAACATAAAACAAACTTCTACTATCCTTATTGCGATGAAAACGTATATTGGGAGGTCAGTGGTGAACCCTCCCAGCGGTTTCGACAATTTTTAATCTACCAGACCGCTTCTTAGAGCTCTAATACTGTATTGGACGATTCTGCATATATATTCTGCAATGAAGGGTGGAATCTTAGAAATGGTTTTCAAGCAAACTATGGACATAAGCTTTTAGGACAGAATTTTTTTAACAAAAAAAAAAAAGTTTATCAAAATTAATTTGTTCTTTTAAAAGACAAATTTATTAATCATATTGATATTATTATTTATTTTTGGGATATGACTTTTGATCTTTCTCCATATTTTGTAATGGTTAATTTTAGAAGCGAAGAGCAATATCTTGTATTATACAGACGCTTGTCGAACTGTTTTTCACCTTTGTAGACGTGCACTTATAGTATAAGCAGTCGCAAACTACCTACCATGATTATCATGGCCTGTAACACGTGTACTCTAGGGATTATAATAATAAACAAAAAAAGACACTTTCTTGGAATGTTTCTTCTCATGTTGGGCTGGGAATTAATGCTCTAACTTTCTATATAAATTCATGTAATTTTGAATTGTATTTGTAATGTATTTATTTGTAAATTGTCAATAAATGTACCTACCATGATTATCATGGCCACGTGTACTAGGGATAATTAAAACAAAACACTGACACATTCTCCAAATTTCCTTCACATGTGGAGCTATGAATTAAAGAACTTACTTTCAATATTAATAAATGGAGTTTGACTTTATCGTACTTTTTACTCCTTTCTGACTTTTACGGAACTTCTCGTTTATGATGCTCCGGGCAAGAAATATTTTGTCTCCTCACTTTTTTATTATTTCTAACCTTACGATTAAATTGGCAATATTAATTCCCGAGTGTTTTATACCAATCCAAGTAATGGCCTTTTTAAACTTGGTTGATCGCTTTTTTTTCTTTTAATTGTTTACGACGACGTCTTTTTTATTTTAGGGAGAGCGGGGGACATGTCTAATGAGACAGGTTTATATCCCTTTCACTCCGCTACAATTATATAGTATTCTTTCTATTAAATTGTTTAAACTTTTTGTTGTAAAACACTGTTTTATTATATCGTTTTAACTATTAATAAAAAAAAAATAATAACTGAGAAGCAATATTGAACTCGATTTAAAAATAACAAATTGCTTTAAAGGTAACGGCTTGGGGCGAAGTTTCGTTTTTGTTGATTGGACTGGAATTGGTCGACAATTGCTTCAGGGGCGGCGAAGGAAAACTGTTGTATGGAGTGGTAAGCTGTAGTGAGAATGTAGGAATATTTCTTGCTTTTTGTCTCTTGTATTTGGGTCGTGTTAAGATGATTTCTTGTTCCTTCGCCCCCCTTGGAAGGATTATAACGGTGTGTATCCTTTGCAGAGATGGAATTCTTTATGTAGGCAACTTAACAGCCAACTTGGACAATATGCCTTCTTTTTGGTGTATAGGGGCGTACTGTGTGTGTTACAGGAGAAATAGGCCAGCTCTTTGTCCATAAATGTTGTTAGTGTACAGTAGAGTAGAGGCCAAAGAGATCGGAACCCTTCATCCAGAACAGTCTTTGGCCAACAATGACCTACAGTTCAAAAGGCTAAGGTAACCTCTAAACTTTAGATATATTTTCCCAACAATGGTGTTGGAAAAGAAGACGTCCGAAGCAGCCAATGGGAAGCCGGCGGAAGCGGCCACGGGGATGCAGCGGTAAAATGAGAAAACAATAACTGAAGAACTTGTAAACAACTTTTTCGAACACTAGAATTTGCCCTGATCTACGACTCTCTTTTTATAAATATTTAAATGTAAATATTTAAATAATACTTTACTTATTTCTTAAATTGTAATAAATATAGTTTTCCCTCCTGTTTTCGTCGTATATTTTAAAAGTGTTATAAACAACGACGCCTTAACTTTGAACCTTCAACCCCGCCGACCAAGAATAGAGGTGAGTGACTACCTCTATAGAATTTAGATCGTCGTCACAACACAGAGTGGCGGTGAAATCGCAATATTTTTGGCATCCCAGCCGGGACTGTTGAAGGTAAATTCCTGAAAAAAGAATCATTTTAAGCTGACCATTTTGGAACTCGCTTGCTAACCCTACTTGCCGCTTTGTTTACAAGATGGCGGAAGAAATAATTCTACGTTTAAAAAAGAAGCGTGCTGTTAACAGATCATATTTAACGAAAACATGCAATAAGATTGAAAGTGGACTTGACACGCTAATTAGAATTGATCTTGAAGAATTATTAGAACAATTAAATGAATCATTTAACGAACTTAAATTAGTGGATCACGAAATAGAAACGCTTCTTGAAACTGACGATTTAGAGAAGGAATTACAGGGCGTAGAGGAATATCGAGAGAAATATATTACTTGGAGATATAGGGCAAATAAAAAGATTCGCCAATCAGATTTTCATGGCGAAAATATACCGAATTCGAACTCACGAATAGATGAAAATGAAATGAGACATTATGTACCTTCCTGCACGACTGTGAAACTTCCGAAATTGATGATATCGAAATTTTATGGAAACTTTAGTGAATGGCTGACGTTCTGGAATTCTTTTGATGCAGCTATTCACCAGAACAACTCACTGAACCCGATCGATAAATTTAACTATCTGAAGTCACATCTCGGCGGAACTGCACTAAACACAGTCGAAGGTTTCGCTTTATCTGCGGACAATTATGAGAAAGCTATAAAATTGCTTAAAGACAGATTTGGGCGAGAAGACATTTTGATTAGCCGACATATGAACAATTTGTTGTCAATGAGACCACTCAAAACATCAAGCGATGTAAGAACCTTCCGCGAACTTTTTGACAACCTTTCTGTTCATATAAGAAGTCTCGAGTCACTAAACGTGTCCATTGATGTTTACGGACAACTGTTGTGCCCGATAATAATAAAGCTTCTACCTGCAGACCTTAATTTGGAATTGAACAAAGAACTCCCGACAGGTTATGTAATTAATGACTTGATTACCTTTCTGGAAAGACAATTAACTGCACGGGAGAGGAGTTTTAGAAACGAAATCGGTACTGGGAATGAATCAACTTCTAAACCTAATTTAGTAAACAAACATCCAAAGACAAGATTCTACAATGAAAAACCAATTGCGACAGCTTCAGAACTTTTGAATTCAGTTCACAAATCGAATGAATGTGTATTTTGTGGTAAAGACAACCATGGAAGCCCTAAGTGTGACTTTGCAGCTAATATGAGTTTAAACGAAAAGAGATCACTCATGAAGAAAAAAGGCGTTTGTTTTAAATGTCTTCGGCCTTCCCATTTAAGTAAATTTTGCAGAAATGTAGTCCGGTGTTCGATCTGCAACATGTCTTCCCACCTGGATGTCATGTGCACAAAACAGATTTTAGATCGAGGTGGAACTTCTAAGTCTCCAACAGTGCAAGATGAAACTCTCGCCAACTTATCAACCTCCCCAGACGTCTTGTTGCCTACTTTGAGAGTGACCCTTAAAGGGAACAGAACGGAGAAGACGGCACGGGCTATAATAGACACCGGATCCCAAAGATCGTATATTTTACATAGCACAGCAATGGAAATGGAATACGAACAATCAAGGAGAGAGTTCTTCCGGCATTCCTTGTTTGGAGGATCGAGTACCGACGTAGTTGAACATGAGGTCTATACCATTCATTTATCTGACATCAATAATTCCTATCGCTGTGAGTTTGAAGCACTAGGTCAACCCCTTATCTGTGGAAGCATACCTCCGGTGTGTCCAAGATCATTTTTAGAAGGGAGTGAAGAACTCGACGTGTCTGATTTGATGAGAGACCGTATAGAAGTCCTTATAGGGGCGGACATCGCCGGGAGATTACTAACCGATGCTCAGAGAAGAATCTCATCTGGACTGGTGGCAATCCGTACCAAACTAGGATGGACTGTGATGGGAAAGATTCCTCCAACGGAGGTGAGAGATGACACCAGCTCCCTTTGCGTGACCACACTTCTATCTTTGGATCTAGAAAACTTGTGGAAATTAGATGCAATTGGAGTCTCTGACGCGGAGGTTGAGAAGAAGACTCAGTCATTACAAGCTGAAATGGAGGAACATTTCACCCACACCACGACGCGAGATATCGAGGGGCGCTATGAGGTAGCTCTACCCTGGGTGCAAGACAAGGAAAGGATTCCTTCGAATAAAGATCTAGCCGAAAACCAACTAAGGTCTGTAAGAAGAAAACTTGAAGAAGTTGGAGACATGAAAGAGTATGGACAAATCTTTGAAGAATGGATGAAACAGGGGATAATCGAGTATGCCAGAGAGGATAAACTAGATGGTGTACACTACCTGCCACATCGACCAGTGTATAAAAGGAACAGTCAAACTTCTAGAATACGGCCAGTATTCAATGCGTCGGCCCGGAAGAGAGGTAAACTTTCCCTGAATGACTGTCTGGATAAGGGACCCAATTTGATAGAAATTATACCAAGACTTTTAAATAAATTCCGGAAATATGAAGTTGGTGTCTCTTCCGATATTGAGAAAGCATTTTTACAAATTGGAATAAAAGAAGAAGACCGAGATTATTTACGATTCCTGTGGCACACAGAAGACGGAAGATTAATCACGTATCGACATAAAAGGGTTGTTTTTGGAATTACCACTAGTCCGTATCTTTTAAAGGCTACCTTATCTCTCCACTTAGATAAGGCTCCTGAACATTTAAAAATCACAGCTGAACAGTTGAAATCATCCTTTTATGTTGACAATTGTTTATCCAGTTTTCAGAATGTTGAAGAAACGGAGAAATTCGTGAAAGAATCTACTGAACTGCTCTCTACAGCTTGTTTCAATCTCCGAGATTGGGTGAGTAACGCTACAGACTTTTCTCTTATGAACCAACTGAATAAGGAAGTGAACATTTTAGGAATAACATGGAATACTGATAGAGACACACTGACAATTGGTTTGGAAGATTTTGAATTAATTGGACCAACCACCAAGAGAAAAGTACTTTCAATAGCGAGCAAGATATTTGATCCATTAGGAGTTGCTTGTCCTGTGACTTTAATTCCCAAGCTGATATTACAGGAAACTTGGATACAGAAGTTGACATGGGACGAAGTCCTACCTGGATGTTTAGTACAAAGATTTTGGAAGTGGTTTAGCAAACTGAAACACTTGCCTAACATAGAAATTCCTAGATGGCTTTGTTTTAAGGACTCCTATGTAGAGAAAACCACTCTCCACATCTTTTGCGACGCCAGTCAGTTTGCCTATGCAACCTGTATTTTCCTCCGCATTGAAAAGGAAGATAGAGTGGACATCCAATTGATACAGGCTCGAACACGAGTAGCTCCACTGAAGAAACTCACCATCCCAAGATTGGAGCTTTTGGCTTGTCTGATTGGAGCTCGTTTGGCAGCTAACGTCATACAAGATCTGGAATTTGAGGAAATTCCAAGATTTTATTGGACCGATTCGACCAATGCTCTCTGTTGGATCCAAAGGGAAGACAACTGGGCAGCCTTTGTGATGAACCGTGTTAAGGAAATTCATAATCTTAGCTCCCCCGAATCTTGGCGCCACATACCAGGCCGATTAAACCCGGCAGACCTCCCATCTCGGGGATGTTCAGCAGAATCACTTAAGGAGACAAGATGGTGGGAGGGACCTGCATGGTTAAAGGTATCCCAAGAAGAGTGGCCCAAATCAACCATTATCCCTGATTTGGAGATTGTTTATTCTGAAAGGCGCAAGACCATCCTGAACACCTTGTGTACGACAAGAGAAAATGAAAATTTATTTGGACGTTATTCCCATTTTTTGAGAATAGTAGGAATCACCGCCTGGATATACAGATTCTTCAACAACGCCAAGATTGATAGAAGAAAGATAATTTCAGAAGATCTCAGTACAGAGGAAATCACTAAGTCAGAAATAATACTGATAAGACTTATCCAGAGAGAATCGTTTTCAGGGCATGAAGATAAGAAACTACAAGGCTTTAAGTTGCTAGTAGACTCTTCAGGGATTTTGAGAATAAAAACTAAAATTTGCAGAAGAGAAGATTTTGCTAATTTTAGAATGCCCATTTTATTGCCCTCAGATCACTTTTTGGTTTCTTTGCTCATCAGGTGGAACCATGAAACCCACGGGCACGCCGGTCTACAAACTCTCCTCGGTATTCTGAGAGAAAACTATTGGATACTAAGATCCAGGAAAACCGTCAAGAAGATCATCAATCAATGCATTCGCTGTAAACGATTCACCGCGACACCAGCTACCGTCGAGTCAACATCATTACCAGAAGACAGAGTACGAGATGCTGCAGTTTTCGAAATAGTAGGAGTTGATCTAACTGGACATCTTATCTTAAAGAATAAGAAGAAAGCATGGATTGTCATCTTCACATGTGCAGTGTATAGAGGAGTTCATCTGGAACTTGTGACATCTTTGTCTATGGAAGCCTTCCTCCAAGCTTTCCGCCGATTTATTGCTCGAAGAGGCCGACCATTGATTGTGTATTCGGATAATGGGACTAATTTCAAAGGTATGGCTAATGCTTTAAAGAAGATTGATTTTTCGAGATTAAAATGTGATCCCACATTGAAAAACATCACTTGGAAATTCATACCGCCTGGTGCTCCTTGGTGGGGTGGATGGTGGGAGCGTTTGATTGGAATGATGAAACAATTGCTCTTTAGGATTCTCGGTCAAACCTCCTTGGGATATGAAGAACTTTCCACGGTGATGTGTGACGTCGAAAGCTTGATGAACACACGCCCACTGACCTACCTAACTGAAGAAAGTGAGGATCTCGCTCCATTGACACCTTCGTTGTTCTTACATGAGGTCAGAGAGGTTGGCGTTCCAGACCTGGACTTGATTGATAACCAGACCCTCTCCCGCAAATATCAATATATCAAACGTGTACGAGAAGATCTTAGAGAACGATTTCGTATCGAATATTTTGGATTCCTGAGACAAGAAACGAGACGCCTGAAGACTACCATACCATTCAAGGTGGGAGACATGGTACTCATTGGACAAGAGAGTTTAAAGAGACTACACTGGCCGTTAGCCAGAATAATCCAACTCTATCCAGGAAAAGACGGACTTGTGAGGGTTGCGAAAGTGAAAACTTCATCAGGTGATAAAATACGACCTATTCAAAAACTCTACAATTTAGAGATAACGCCCGAGATAAGATGTCGAGACCCTCTAACGGAGCGATCTCCCACACAAGAAGTTCGATTGACAACTGAAGAGGACCCTTTGACTTCACAACAAGAGCAACATCACATTGATACCCCGAATGTTGTGTCAAGTTACGGACGGCCCATCAAGAGACCCAACCGATTGGATCTACTGAACTTTTCCTTTCCATGTTTGAGTCGTCGAGACGCCAACTCAAAGGTGGGAGAAATGTTGGAAAAGAAGACGTCCGAAGCAGCCAATGGGAAGCCGGCGGAAGCGGCCACGGGGATGCAGCGGTAAAATGAGAAAACAATAACTGAAGAACTTGTAAACAACTTTTTCGAACACTAGAATTTGCCCTGATCTACGACTCTCTTTTTATAAATATTTAAATGTAAATATTTAAATAATACTTTACTTATTTCTTAAATTGTAATAAATATAGTTTTCCCTCCTGTTTTCGTCGTATATTTTAAAAGTGTTATAAACAACGACGCCTTAACTTTGAACCTTCAACCCCGCCGACCAAGAATAGAGGTGAGTGACTACCTCTATAGAATTTAGATCGTCGTCACAACACAGAGTGGCGGTGAAATCGCAATAAATGGCGTACTGGATGAAGAGACCAGGCAACTCCTCATCTCTAGATGTCTTTGGCCAACAATGGCGTACTGGCCGAAGAACCTAGGCAACCCCTCATCTCTAGATATCTTTGGCCAACAATGGCATACTGGACGAAGAGACTAGGCAACTCCTCATCTCTAGATGTCTTTGGCCAACAGTGGCGTACTGGCCGAAGAACCTAGGCAACCCCTCATCTCTAGATGTCTTTGGCCAACAATGGCGTACTGGCCGAAGAACCTAGGCAATCCCTCATCTCTAGATATCTTTGGCCAACAATGGCGTACTGGCCGAAGAACCTAGGCAACCCCTCATCTCTAGATATCTTTGGCCAACAATGGCGTACTGGCCGAAGAACTTAGGCAACCCCTCATCTCTAGATATCTTTGGCCAACAGTGGAGTACTGGGCGAAGAACCTAGGCAACCCCTCATCTCTAAATATCTTTGGCCAACAATGGCGTACTGGCCGAAGAACTTAGGCAACCCCTCTAGATATCTTTGGCCAACAATGGCCTACTGGCCGAAGAGCCTAGGCAACCCCTCATCTCTAGATATCTTTGGCCAACAATGGCGTACTGGCCGAAGAACCTAGGCAACCCCTCTAGATATCTTTGGCCAACAATGGCCTACTGGCCGAAGAGCCTAGGCAACCCCTCACCTCTATATATCTTTGTCCAACAATGGCGTACTGGCCGAAGAACCTAGGCAACCCCTCATCTCTAGATATCTTTGGCTAACAATGGCGTACTGGCCGAAGAACCTAGGCTACCCCTCACCTCTAGATATCTTTGGCTAACAATGGCCTACTGGCCGAAGAGCCTAGACAACCTCCATCAGTGTATTCAAATTAAAATATCCCAATCCCTCAGTATGTCCATCACGCAACAGTACTACGCCGCAAAGAAAGGTTCAAAGCTGCTAATTGTTGTGTGTGTGTGTATGAACAGTTTATTAATAACTCTCCACACACTCCAAAGTTAAGTACTTCCCTCTCAATGTACTGACTTACATAAAAGACGCTTTTACTTTTTTGTCTGTGTACTTATCCCAAGTGGGGCCACGTCTTACAAACCATGACAATTTTGGTGGATAGGTTCGTGGCTGCTAATACTGTAAGTTGACCATATATGCGCATGTAGAAAGCACTTTGAATTTTGCACTTACATACATACCAAAGATCCGTTTGGTTACTTGCACGAACTGTGTATAAATTTAACGAACCATTAATGAAAATTGTTATTTGAAAAGTGTCTGGATATTGGTTTTGTAATATCCGGATTGCCCACCCAGAACGACAACCCATTCTAGCGATTGCTGCTATTGTGAATTCGTCACCACACGTAGAAGACGTAGCATGTGCCAACTGGTATAGTGATACAAGACATGTAGAGGGCTCGCCATGTGACGACAAATCGTTACACCAACTGACTGGCCACCTAGAGAGAACGACAATTTTAGGCTATCAACCCACTCTAGCGATTGCTGGTATTGTGGATACGTCACCACACGTAGAAGACATAGCATTTGCATACTGGTGTAGTGATACAAGACATGTAGAGGGCTCGCCATGTGACGACAAATCGTTACACCAACTGACTGGCCACCTAGAGAGAACGACAATTTTAGGCTATCAACCCACTCTAGCGATTGCTGGTATTGTGAATACGACACCACACGTAGAAGACATAGCATGTGCCAACTGGTATAGTGATACAAGACATGTAGAGGGCTCGCCATGTGATGACAAATCGTTACACCAACTGACTGGTCACCCAGAGATAACGACAATTTTAGGCTATCAACCCACTCTAGCGATTGCTGGTATTGTGAATACGTCACCACACGTAGAAGACATAGCATGTGCCAACTGGTATAGTGATACAAGACATGTAGAGGGCTCGCCATGTGATGACAAATCGTTACACCAACTGACTGGCCACCCAGAGATAACGACAATTTTAGGCTATCAACCCATTCTAGCGATTGCTGGTATTGTGAATTCGTCACCACACGTAGAAGACATAGCATGTGCCAACTGGTATAGTGATACAAGACATGTAGAGGACTCGCCATGTGATGACAAATCGTTACACCAACTGACTGGCCACCCAGAGATAACGACAATTTTCGAATATCAACCCACTCTAGCGATTGCTGGTATTGTGAATACATAGAAAGTTGGAATCCTCTGATAAGTATAAGGATATGAAGCGTACGAGGATACTTTTCTTTTAAAGTAAAGAAAAGTATCCTCGTACGCTTCATATCCTTTACTTATTGTGAATACATCACCACACGTAGAAGACGTAGCATTTGCCAACTGGTATAGTGATATAAGACATGTAGAGGGCTCGCCATGCGACGACAAATCGCTACACCAACTGACTGGTAGCGATTGCTGGTATGTAAATACGACACCACTCGTAGAAGACATAGCATGTGCATACTGGTGTAGTGATACAAGACATGTAGAGGGCTCGCCATGCGACGACAAATCGCTACACCAACTGACTGGTAGCGATTGCTGGTATGTAAATACGACACCACTCGTAGAAGACATAGCATGTGCATACTGGTATAGTGATATAAGACATGTAGAGGGCTCGCCATGTGACGACAAATTGTCTGGCCGAGCTACTCCACAATTTGTCAACTATTGATTCACGCAATTTCTCCTCTCCCGAAGATGATGATTTCTCTCTCCTTCAATAAACTTTTCTCTCTCTCTAATATTTCTTCGAGCTGATTAACTCTTGGAACAATAAAGGATTTACAGGAATTTATTGGGTTTCAATTTTAAAGATATCCTATCTCTTTCATTGTGTATTGGTACTAAAAGTTTATTAATATGAATATCTATCTATATATATATATATATGCAATATTATACTTTTATAAAATATATATTATATATTTATAATTTAAAGAGACAAGGGTCGCCTCTCCCGTCAAAATAGATGTCTAAAACCAGACGCCATCTATGATGGCCAAAGTTGCCAAATGGCGTCTGGTTTTAGACGTCTATTTTGACGGGAAAGGCGACCCTTGTCTCTTTAGATCAATTTCCTCAGGCAAAATTTCTATCTATATTTTAGCCATAGATATGGCCCAGCCACTTTGCCAGCTAAACACCACTTTGGCAGATTGTCAAGATTGCATTAGATCCCGTGTGGATCTCATGGAATAAAGTCCGCCCTAGACTGACGAGGGCTATTAGCCCGAAACCATGGTATCTAGGTGGACGCTTTTCAGTTTGCTAAAGCTGGTGTTGTGGCTTTGTCACCGACCCGAGGCCGCTAGTTGCGGCGACGGTCAATAGATGGCGTCTGGTTTTAGACGTCTATTTTGACGGGAGAGGCGACCCTTGTCTCTTTAGATCAATTTCCTCCCGGCAAAATTGCCATCTATATTTATAATTGTATATAATTCTACTGTGTCCTCAAAGCATATGTCCATAGTTAATCTAAAATACCCATTCCAAGAGTCTAGCATCAGTATCACTATAAAAGGAAAATCGAAAAATGCAATATAACAGCGGTATAGTAGATTAAACTGGCGAAACCGCTGGGAGGGTTTTACCACTGATAGACCAGGCCCTCCCATTAATTTTTCATTGCAGAAAGGGCAGTAGAAATTGTTTAATTTTAAAAAGAATCTTACGCGTCTATAATAGTTTCGAATGCTCGTATTTTAAATCATATTCATATTAAATGCTTATTTTAGAACCTTTTTTTTTCCATTAAAGGATATCTGATAGAGGAGAGTAGATCTACTTATGGGATAGGTTTTATCAGAGAATTAATATATCGAGTTTTCTATTACATACACCGATATATTTTTAGGTTTAATTATTATTTTAAGAAAAAGGCATCTCCTTATCGTGCAACTGAAAGTTGCTGATGGCTTGCGCCATCTATCGGAATAAATCTCAACTATTCTCGTTGATTCCTAATTATTCCAGAATTAGCCAAATACCCATTCTTTATTAATCAAGAAAAACTTTTCTTGATTTTCTTTTTGTTGATTAATCTAGAATAGGTATTTGGCCAATTCTGGAAAAATCAACGAGAATAGTTGATATTTATTCTGATAGATGGCGTAAGCCATCAGCAACTTTCAGTTGTACGATAAGTAGATGCCTTTTTATTAATTTATGCACCTTATCCCAGTACAATATTACATTTGTACTATTTTTTCACATTAATTATTCTTTATTTGTTCCGTCGAATGTGTTCTTACATTGGTCTAATAATGTTCTAGTAATTTGTTTATATCTTTATCAATCAATAGAACAAAAAAAAAAAAAATTGATATCCCTCACTCCCCCTTTTTAAAAAAAATTTGAAATGTAGCAAACATTGGCAAATTTAATTCTTATCAAAGTTTGGCAGGGAATGGCGAAGTAAGCAGAATTGTCTGAATCAATAGAAGGGGATCAACACTACCGATAACTGATCGATTGTGTATGTCGCACACATGTGGACGCCATATTGCTGCCTGTGCTGATGCATCCATCTAGCTAGCTACCTTGATAGAAATAAGACACATTGCGTATATAAAAGAAATTCAAGAACCACATGATAGAATTACATTATTTTTAAAATACCGCCTTTTCACATGTGTAGACATTGATATCCAACAAACGGATCGAAGATGTTGTCCATTCGGCAGTTAGCCAAATAACCAACTCATGGCGAAGTGGGTTAAGAGCAGGCGAGATGAGAACACAAATTGGTGGTTACTTGGATGGAGAGATTCCAAACTTCCAGTAGACAATTGACAATTAAAATAATTTTATTGACATCTTGTCAATACATGCAAAGTGCACAGTCTGTACTATTTAAAAAAAAAAGATAATATGCATTATATACACTATGTACAATGAATATGGCGCCTCTGCCAGCGCTGTAGAGTTTGGTGGAGAATCGCAAGTTGGTTTCCAGCGACACCACGTAGTTCGCGAAATACGTGGTGTCGCTGGAGACCCGCTGGCGATTCTCCACCAAACTCTGCAGCGCTGGCAGAGGCGCCATATTCATTGTACATAGTATGATCCATATACATATAATATTTTTTTTTTTTTTTTTGGTACATGAATATCATCTTCCCGCAATTATTGGTATGGAATCTTTCGCTGTATTTCTTTCTTTCAGACTTGATGGATAATGGGTCAGATATTTTAAAGTTCTTTAATTTTTTCAAGAATGCAAGGAGGAAAAAGACCTAACAAAGTAACTGAACTATGTGGAAATATTTTTTTATTCACAAGATGCAACCATTTACTTAATAGTCTACTTCTTTACATATTACATATTGAAGTGAAACAATTATGCAAATTTTAAAATGGAGCATACAATCAAATATACAATCAAATTTGAAATGATTTGAAAATGTCTTCATTAAGGCTAAAGCTTGAATGTAATTATGCAAGCTTTTAAATGAAGCATACAATCAAATTTGAAATCATTTAAAAATGTTTTCACTAAGGCTAAAGCTTTTGTGGTAAAACAATCTCCCCACATTGCTGATTGTTGGCAGTTTTACAATATAATCCTTAGTTTTGACTTTATTCAACTTTAGGTTAGCAAAACCTAATGAAGCCAACTGCAAACATTCAAATTACACTAGAAAAATGAGTATAAACCAACTTAGTGTTGCTCATTTAACACTGAAGTGGATACTAAGCATATTATCAACCAGCAGGTTCTTCTGTGAAAGTTTTGGTAAAATTATTATACATGTGCTCTCATTTGGCAGCACTTATCTAAGGCTGATCCTGCTGTTCTGAAATCCCATGTTCCAGAACATTCATATCAGCCTGACAGCAACCTTCCAGTATCATAGTCCTCCACTTCCATCTTGGACTGGAGTTTCCCATATCTGGAACATGGCTAGATATTTGTGGTCTCACAGTGTCTCCTTGCTAGAAATACTTGTAGTTAGGAACACTCAATTTTAATCAAAATCTCCCACGAGTGTGCACAATACCCATTTAAAAAAATTGGGTAATAACCTAGCTCAAGTTGTACATAACTAAGTTAGTTCCTTAAAACAAATAATCCCTTAGAGCAACCAATGTTGGCTGCTTCCACAATAAAGTGTCAACCAGCAGCAGCTCTTTCTATAGTGAACATTTGCCAAAATTATTTTCATATATACTATACTTCTTTACTGTGTTCTATGCATGAAAAACGATGTATATGGTCTTTTGTACATAGATATTCTTTCCTTTTCTTCGTTTTCTCTTTTCTAAGCGAGGATTCAATTTCTTCCCCTGCTTCTTATTTCTTTTTAGATTCATTTCTAACAGGAGTCTGTATAAGACGGAATGTCTTAATAAAGGCTTGTGTGTGTGTATTGGTATGGAGTCCTGTGCTACAATGTATATATGTTGCGGCCGAAGACAATTCCTTGTTGTCAAAAGGACAGTTTCTCCTCTATATATTAACAAAGGACAACCCCCCCCCTCCTGGTAGTCATTTACGCTCGCTCCCCGCGAGCCGGGGAGAAAATTGTTGAGAAAATTTTTCCCAACTTGGCCTCGGGAGAACTCAAATGAAAAATATTATTATACGCACGCACCCGTGAGAATTTTTGAAAACTTTTCATTTTTTCTTTTCCCTCGGAAATAGACGACTGGAAAAAATAAATTGTTAGATCTCAACTCAACGGACTGATTTTTTATATTTTAGTTTCTAAGCTAAATGGTGGACGTTTTCATGGTATATATTTGTTATGAAATTGGTACTATCATTGAATATCTGATGTCGTAATTCTGTTATTCTTGCGGGTTTATATATTTTTTTTGTGTTAGCGCGGGTTGAAACTTGGAGTAAAGAAGTAGGAATTGGACAGCTAGCGATCATCACTTCGCCTTTGCCGGTACCAAGCCCGGATGAAAAAGGAGGAGGGGGAGCAGTAACAAGCTCACTAAAAAACCTGGGCTCAGCTGGCCCGGCTGATAGTACCTTGTAAGGGCTCCTAATCCAGGGATACAGGATGAACAGCGTTTGTACTCCATGTTAGGAGCGGCTGTACATGGCGTCTGTTTCTCATGTCAGAGGCGGCCATTTCTTTTGGAGCTAAGTCGGCCTGCCACTGAGTAGTGCTCCCAGTCTTAATGACAAAGGCATCCTACTTCACCCAGACCCTAATATGATTGAGTGGAGATAAGGAAGAAGAAGACTCCTTGATAAATACTGACGAAACAACTTCTTTCATGAGAATTATAAAATATTATATACACACAGAGCTTTATTAGGACCATCGGTCTTATAAAGATTCACCACAGGAAGAAAGGAAGCATAGATGGAGCTCCTATACTCCAGGCAGCGCAGCACCCAACAACAGCCTCCAGGTCCGACGCATGTCCAGTGGCCACACGTTCCTACTTGCATACGAAACTATTATAGACAATTTTCTACTGCCCTTACTATAATGAAAAATATTATTATTAATTTTTCATTGGAATAAGGGCAGTAGAAAATTGTTTATTTTTTTAAAATAATCATACGCGTCTATAATAGTTTCGAATTATCATAACTTCTTTCATAGCTAAGAAATCTATGTACCAAAAGAGGGGCACCTTTCCTTTATTTATGCATTAGAACAATACATTATACTTATTAGATTATTATAAGATTTCTTGAAAAAAATATGGTCCACTTGTGCTGTGTGAGCAGAAGAGCTTAAATTGACTTGTTCCATTATATGTATGTTCCATATGTAAATAACTGTTTTCTTTCCTCTTTTCGTTCTCCACTTCTTCCATCCATATTTCCAAAAAAAAAATCTTATTTTCCATAGGATTATTCAAATAATAATCTGTATATATTTATTATATGTATATAATCTTTCTCCATTTTTACCCCTTTGTATAGTTCCCACTTTCATAGGTTTCTCCGTCTTGTAACCCCAAGGAAAATCCTCTGTAAGACCTGTGTGTCTTAATAAAGGCTTTTGTGTCTGTGTGTGTGATAGTAGAAGTTTGTTTTATGTATAAAAGTAACATTCGTGTTTCAATGCTTTGATTTCCTATATATACAAGAAGGCATGTTATTGCTTTATATTAAACTCTACTAGTGTTGATAAGGAATGAACCACAACATCAGCAAATTCAGACAAAGAAATCTATTTGCAACGATCACTTTGACCAGTCGCATTCTCTTCAGAATAGGATGCTGCTATAGCTTTGGATCTGGTGTTCATATTGGAACCAGCTAATAAAGAACACGAGACTGCAAAGAAGTAGTTGTTGTTCTTCAAGACCAGGAAATGAATTTCAGAAGGAAATACGCTTGTGAATACGTTCCGAATTGTCTTTGCGCAAGGTTTAATCTGTACAAAGTTCCTCTTGTCTTCTCATGTAAATATTGCAAGATGTAAGAACGGGAGGTTAAAGTTCAGAATAGGTTTGGATCGGAATGTGAAGAGTTGGATGACCTCTCGACAAAGAGAGAGTTTGAGGACACAGCGATGAAGACTTCGATCCTCTAGTTGTCAGAGATATCGAAGATTTGAGTGGGAAATTCTCAATATCTTGTGTTAGGATTTGCTCTCTTCCTGAGGAAGGTTTGTGTGAAGAAGCTGCGCCTACCCACGTCTAATACCTACCACCCACACTGTGTCTATATAGAGGTAGAGAACCCTGTGTGTGGGACGTTTCAATTGAAATCTTATTCCTTCTCCATAAATGTCTTCCACACACCTTGTGTTATGTTATTTAGATTTGAAATTCTGGGTTCTTTCTTAGCAGGATCGAGAGACTAGAGGTTTCTGATGGAACATAAGGTTCACTATTAAACACAATGAATTCAAATTAAATGGGCATACACGACGATAAATACATAAAAAGAGAGATTTTTTTTTGTTGAGATTTTAAAATATTTTATTGACATTATAAAAGTCAATGATACCAAAGAAAAAATAACAAAGATCAAGTTAAAAAAAAAAAAAGAAACTATTTATAGTGTGTGTTAGGTAAAGTCTAGGAGACTTCCTTAACGACAGAGTCCTCCTCCAGACAGTAAAGGAGTTTTCACGTTCTTTCCTCACCTCGAGGTACAGAAAGAACCTGTGTATGGATGACTTGGTAGACGCCCAGCACTTGGCCGAAGAGCAAGTATCCCTGCAGGTCGGGTGGTAGCTGTATGATGTTGAAGGTATGAAAGGTCTGATGGAGCTACAGGACCGATGGGCCAACGTCAGGTCACCATAGGCGATGAGAGAGATCGAGAGAGAGAGAGCTACCACGATAGACTTTATTCAAGAAATACAACTAATAAAGCACGATTTCTTCTCTTTCAAATAAATCAAACTATCCTTACTGATAGAGGTTGCCTGGCCGGTATTCATATTTCTATGAAAAATAGACACTTCGGCCAGTTAGAGTTTTTTAAAATTTTTAACGCCTTGCCAAATGCTTTATTTTATTTACTTCTCCTGACGAAGACAAAAGATTTTTGTCGAAACGTTTAGAAAAATAAAAAAACTCTAACTGGCCGAAGTGTCTTTTTTTCATAGAAATATGTCTTTAATGAGATGAAATTTTTTTTAGCAGGGTGCCTGATTCAACAGTGGTTAACCCTCTCAGCGATTTCGTCAGTTAAATTTACCATACCGCTTTATAGAGCTCTACTATAGTATTGGATGATTCTGCTTATATATTGAAAACACTGAAAGGTTGAATATCATAGTTGTGGGGTATTTAATCAAACTATGTGAACTTAATATCCTTGAGGATAGTATAATTACATATAAGTATTTTCATCGTGCAATTGCTTTTCCACAGAGACAATGTATGCGAAATACTGGACTATATAGGCTACTAGACGAATGACCCGGGCAACGCCCGGGTTTACCCGATTAAATGTTTTATTCAAACACTATTCGTTACAATTATAAATTGGCGCCGTGGATGTCACTCTTGTGAAACGTCCCGCTCCAAACTTTACAGTCAGATTAGTTACGATATAAATCTTCAAATCGAGCGAGCGTCTATAAATATTTCGATTTAGATCAAGTATTCTAATTATTAAGCGAACTATTATTAATAAAATTTTGAGAAGATTTCGATTTTAAACGTATTTATAACCTTGATAGAGGGCGCTGTTCGTGAGCTAAGTAGAATAATTTGAATATATAGTGTCAATATTTAATTTATATATAATTTAAAATAGCCTATCGTTTTCCTCGTATTTTTTTACCTATGTATGGAAATTTTGGTTTGAATTAGTGAACTACTGCGAATTTGTATACCGGACATACAAACCAACAAACAAACAAACATTCATTTTTTTATATATAGAAGATATAATATAAATGAGTTTTAAAAATTGTTAAAAAAAAATGCATCGGCCGGGAATCGAACCCGGGCCGCCCGCGTGGCAGGCGAGCATTCTACCACTGAGCCACCGATGCGTATACAAAATGGCCATATTTGGGTATTCATTCCATTCCGGATTACTCCGCGTAAAAAAAAGTTCTTCAAATGAAAAAAAGAAATAGCCAAAAATACTAAGCAAATTGTATCCAAAAATTTTCCTCAGGTTTATAAAAAGCGACATGCAAAATTTGGTACCAATTGGTTCAGTAGTTTTTGAGTTTATCGCGAAACAGACAGACAGACAGACAGAAATTGACTTATATATATAGAGAGATTAGTGTTTAGGTATTTGATTTAATTCATATAGTTGATATAATAGTATATATTTATATTATATTTTTTATAAATTAGTTTTAAAAATTGTAAAAAAAAAAATGTATCGGCCGGGAATCGAACCCGGGCCGCCCGCGTGGCAGGCGAGCATTCTACCACTAAGCCACCGATGCGTATACAAAATGGCCATATTTAGGTATTCATTCCATTCCGGATTAGTCCGCGTAAAAAAATAGTTCTTCAAATTAAAAAAAGAAATAGCCAAAAATAATAAGCAAATTGTATCCAAAAATTTTCCTCAGGTTTATAAAAAGCGACATGCAAAATTTGGTACCAATTGGTTCAGTAGTTTTTGAGTTTATCGCGAAACAGACAGACAGACAGACAGAAATTGACTTATATATATATAGAGAGATTAGTGTTTAGGTATTTGATTTAATTCATATAGTTGATATAATAGTATATATTTATATTATATTTTTTATAAATTAGTTTTAAAAATTGTAAAAAAAAAAATGTATCGGCCGGGAATCGAACCCGGGCCGCCCGCGTGGCAGGCGAGCATTCTACCACTAAGCCACCGATGCGTATACAAAATGGCCATATTTAGGTATTCATTCCATTCCGGATTAGTCCGCGTAAAAAAATAGTTCTTCAAATTAAAAAAAGAAATAGCCAAAAATAATAAGCAAAATGTAGCCAAAAATTTTCCTTAGGTTTATAAAAAGCGACATGCAAAATTTGGTACCAATTGGTTCAGTAGTTTTTGAGTTTATCGCGAAACAGACAGACAGACAGGAATTGACTTTTATATATATTGTTACATCATGATTAATGGCGTATTTCTTATATTATTTTTAATATATTTGAAATTTAAATTATATATTTATTTATTTTTATATAAAATATTCTATGATATTTATTTAAAACACAGATTATTTAGATTGTCATCATTTGTATTTAGGTACACGTGTGACTTCACTGCTCTCTTTGATGGGAGAAAATAAAGAAAGGATTCTGGTGGCTACTTAAAGAAGACTTATCTCGTTATTCCCTTTTATAAATTTGTAGGATGGTTGAAACACGCTCTGGTAAGATGCAAGACCCAGCACAGGAGAGAATCCAGGCTGAAGAGTCTGCCAAGCCGCAACCTGGTGCAACAATTGGTAGAGATGCTAGTTCCGACCCAGTTGTCCTGAATCCCAACATCGACATCCCCAAGTATGATGGAACGGAAGACCCTCGCCCATGGATTGAATCTCTTGAAGAAATTGGCTTCTTGTACCATTGGGCAGACTACATTATCTCTCGTTATGCCGCCATGAACATGACGGGAAGCGCTAAAACCTGGTTGAATTTACACAAAGCTAGTTTCACGAGCTGGGAAAATATTAAAATCCGCCTCATTCAGGATTTTTCTTTGGACGCGAATAAAGAAGAACTTAGAATGAAGCTCAACAGAATGCAACATTGGAATGAACCAGCAATCAGGTTCGCGGAAGACATTCTAGTGTTGTGCAACAAGGTTGACCCCGCAATGGAAGAAGAAACAAAAATTGAACATGTTATTGGAGGACTGAAAAAAGAGTACTCATTCGCGCTCTACCTGAACCCTCCTAAAACGACCAATGACCTTCTTGTCGTGTGCAAGAAAATGGATTCTTTTGAAAAGAAGTATCGGGAACGTGTGGAGAAATCCAGAAACCTATATAACGGTCCACGCTATTCTAGACCCCAACAACAATCGAGGTACGTGCCGCCGACTGCCGCACGAAACTACCAGACCACTTCCAGGCCCCAAGCCCCTGTTTCCAATAATTACAAGAACGACTCCCCTCCTACCTCCAGACAGTATCGAAACAACTTTCCCCAGCCCTCTACCCCTAGACGTCCTTATAATCCTAACTTTGTGCCGAAACCAAACCTTCAGAGAAACACTTACAATAAAAGCCAAGAAGTGAGCAAAAATAGGACGGAAGATGGAAGACCAATCTGCTTTAAATGTAACAAGCCAGGGCACGTGGCCCGTTATTGTAGGGTCAAGTTTATAAGAATCCTAGAAGAGGATCCAGCAGATACCCAAGAGAAGGTCGAAGAAAAATGCCAAATGAATGAAATATCAGAGAAATCAGGACCTCGGCTTTATGCTGATGTATGTCATAGCACACAGACAAATATTCCTACCCGGAATAGATATTCCGTGTTGGAAGATTTAAACTAAGCGTCGCGCCTGAATCTGTCAATCAAAGCAAGTCGACCATAAACGGAATCAAAAAGTTGGACCCTAAATACAAATTAAAAATTAATGTGGACAAGATAGGGACTTTTGAAGCTTTGGTTGATACAGGTGCTGACCTCTCAGTGGTCGACCTCAGAACGGCCCTCGATACAGGCCATGGTATAAGTAAACTCGCAAAAATTTGTGCAGGACCCGATGGAAAAAAATTGGACATGGTAGGAAGTATATTTTTAAATATAAAAATTGATGACGAAACATTATCACACAACTTTGTGATATTGAAAACGCATTTACGGACATTAATTCTTGGGAGAGATTTCCTTAAGAAAATGAACGCAAAAATAGATTGTAAGCAAGAAACTATAAAATATGATTTGACGAATAATAATGACGAAATCAATTTTGAAATGTTGAAAATAAAGAGTGCCAAGGATTCCATTGTACCGGAATGTTCCATGAAATTGATCAAGGCATTGGTAGAAACAGAGGATGGAGAATATATTATCGAGGAGAGCAGCAAAATGTTTCAAACAAATGGACTTCGTCTAGCAAGAAGCTTGATCAATGTTATAAATAGGGAAACACACATCTGGATAACTAATCCGTATCCTCGACCGTTAAAAATAATGAAAAACCAAACATTGGCTTTTGGAAGTAGTCCAGCGAAAATAAATGTGAGTCGAGAAAGAGAGGTAGAAAAGAACGAAGAACCTAGATTCCAAATAAACGAAAATCTTTCACCAAAGGAACAGAAGGAGTTAAAACAAGTTTTAGAAAGGTATGGAGATCTTTTTTCATCGAGATTAGGGAGAACCAATTTGGCAAAACATCGGATAGACACAGAAGACGCGAAGCCAATTAAACACAAGCCTTACCGGGTAAGTGCTAAAGAACGAGATATTATAAAAGAGCAAATTGACGAGATGCTTACAGAAGGCATAATTAGGCCATCTTCTAGCCCCTGGTCTTTTCCAGTAATATTGGTCAAGAAGCGAGATGGTAAATACAGATTTTGTGTGGACTACAGAAAACTGAATAATGTGACAGTAAAAGATGTCTATCCGATCCCTAGAATAGACGAAGTTATGGATACTCTCCAAGGATCTACACACTTCTCAGCAATAGACCTCAGATCTGGATATTGGCAAGTTGAAGTCGAAGAAAGAGACAAAGAGAAAACAGCTTTCACTACAGCGCATGGATTATATGAATTCAACGTGATGCCTTTTGGACTTTGTAACGCGCCTGCTACCTTTGAGAGAAATATGGAGAATATGCTTGGAAATCTGAGATGGCAAATTTGTTTGTGTTATCTGGATGATGTTATCATATATAGCCCGGATTTTCCAACGCACCTCAAAAGACTTGAAGCTGTTTTTAGATGTTTTCGTGAATCTAATTTAAGGTTAAACGACAAAAAATGCCGATTTGCTTTTGAAGAATTGGAGATTCTCGGCTATATAACGAGCAAACATGGTATAAAACCCGCGGAACATAACATCAAAGCTGTCAGAAATTTTCCTCGGCCCAAAAAGGTCAAAGAAGTACAATCCTTTTTGGGAATGTGTTCATATTATAGAAAATTTATCAAAGACTTTTTAAAAATTGCTGACCCTTTGACCAACCTTATAAAAAAAAGTGTATCATTTACCTGGACAGAAAGACAAGAGGAAGCGTTTCAAACCCTAAAAACAGCACTATTAAGTCCACCAATTTTAGGTCACTTCAATCCAAATGCACCTACTTATGTTCATACTGATGCGTCCAACATCGGCATAGGTGCAACACTTGTCCAAGACATCGGTGGTGAAGAGAAGGTGATCTCATATTTGAGTCGTACCCTAAGTAAAGCGGAGCAAAATTATTCAACCACTGAAAAAGAATGTCTGGCCGTTGTCTGGTCAATGTCAAAATTACGACCCTACCTTTATGGAAGACACTTTAAAATAGTAACAGACCATCACGCCTTATGCTGGCTCAAAAACTTGAAGGATCCAACAGGTCGATTGGCAAGATGGGCATTGAAAATTCAAGAATATGACTTCGATATAATACATAAATCGGGAAAGAAGCATCTGGACGCCGATGGCTTATCTAGGGGGCCCTTACCAGAAACTGATTGGGATGAGGATTTTGAAAGGCTATTTTTAAATCAAATAACAGACGAAGAGGATAAATTTATCGAAAGTGTTAAGAAAAACCTTAATGGAAGCAGGCGATCAATTGCGCAAAACTTTAAAGAAGAAGATGGATGCCTCTTTAAGAAAAACCCGAACCCTGAAGGCAGGGCGTGGTTGCTTGTGGTTCCAGAGAATAAAAAGAGAGAAATTATGAAAGAATATCACAATCATATGTCGAATGGCCATCTGGGCGTCGCCAGAACCATGTACCGAATAAAGAGTAAATACTTTTGGCCATCCATGCTAAAGGATGTCTCAGAATTCGTTAAGACGTGTCACCTTTGCCAAAGTAGGAAAGGCTCAAACCAATTACCTTCTGGACTACTACAGCCCATCCCCCCAGCCAACTTTCCTTTCGAAAGAATTGGAATTGACTTTGTTGGTCCACTACCATCTACGAAAAACAGGAAAAAATGGATAATCGTGCTGACGGACTACTACACTAGATATGCAGAAACAAGAGCAGTCTCGGAAGCAACAGTGAAAGAAGTTTCTAAATTTCTAGTAGAGGATATTTTTCTTCGGCACGGAGCCCCACAATATCTTATTAGTGACAGAGGCTCTCAATTTACCAGTAATTTAATGAAAGAGGTGATGAAAACGTGCAAGATTAAACATTGCTTCACAACGAGCTATCATCCCCAGACTAATGGATTGACAGAGCGGTTAAATAGAACATTGATCAATATGCTCAGTATGTATGTGAACACTGATCAGAAAAATTGGGACGAAATACTCCCATTCATCACTCACGCTTACAATACTACAATTCAGGAAACCACAGGATATTCTCCCTTTTTCCTGATGTTTGGAAGAGAACCCACGTCTCTTTTGGACGACAGGAATATCTCGGTGGACATTGACAAAGATGATTATGATGAATACATAAAACATCACTTAGACAAAATAAACAGAACAAGAAAATTAGTTATTAACAACACAATAAAGACTCAAGAAAGAATGAAAAAGAACTATGACAAGAAACACATGGAAAGAAGCTACGAACCAGGAGAATTAGTAGCAGTTTGGACACCAATTAGGAAAATAGGAAAGTGTGAGAAACTACTGAGAAAATATTTTGGCCCATATAGAATATTAAAGAAGCTGTCCAACGTAAATTACTTAATTGAACCAAAAGATAATCCTGGCCAAGACCCATTGATTGTCCATGTCTCAAGACTCAAACCCTATTTTGAGAGAATTGATGAGGTAACTCACGAGGACGTGACGACCTCTGGAGAGGGGGAAGTGTTACATCATGATTAATGGCGTATTTCTTATATTATTTTTAATATATTTGAAATTTAAATTATATATTTATTTATTTTTATATAAAATATTCTATGATATTTATTTAAAACACAGATTATTTAGATTGTCATCATTTGTATTTAGGTACACGTGTGACTTCACTGCTCTCTTTGATGGGAGAAAATAAAGAAAGGATTCTGGTGGCTACTTAAAGAAGACTTATCTCGTTATTCCCTTTTATAAATTTGTAGGATGGTTGAAACACGCTCTGGTAAGATGCAAGACCCAGCACAGGAGAGAATCCAGGCTGAAGAGTCTGCCAAGCCGCAACCTGGTGCAACAATATATAGAGATGTATAGTTCTGAGTGGATGTCTCTAGCCCTGAATTCAGCAATCACCAGTTAGACATATCGAGAAGTGCCATTGTATTCGAACATGAAAGGATAATTTGTGTTGTAGCCCCATTATAGTTGCCCCATGCCCTGCGTGCTTAGGCAGTCCAGTGGGGCCACCCCATTATGCTCCCCATTACCACATGGCCTTTATTAGCGACAAATTCGGGAGAAAAGTGCTCGAGGGATCTCCATTGGAGGGAAGCCGGTGACTATTATCGTGGCGGCGGTGGCGGCCATTCGTGCACTAGCACGCAAACCCGGCATTAGACGACCGTCGGAGACCAAATGGACGTCGCTCACTAAGTCAACAACATGGCCGCCGCTACAGTAAATACCCGTCATTACCCGCGTCCCGGTAAATTTAGGACCCCCAATCGGATTACTTGGTCTCCCCCCTTCTTTGGTTGGTCGGTCGGGTAGACGGCTTTCATCAAAACCTACTTGACCCAGCTTCTAACGGCATACTTGCTGTAAAATTACGAAGCCACCATCCATTTCTACAAAATGACTAACTCCATCTAATCAAGCGGGTTTTTTTTTTCTTTCTACCACTCTGGTCGCTCCCATTTCTCCGGAACCAATCACAGGGAAGCATGTCAAGGAGCCATCATCCCCAATGGCAGAGATATCGACATTATAAACCTAATTGGGGGCGGTCCTTTCTTTATATATTCTGAAATTGTGGGATTGGAATAGCTTTCTAGTTAAAGTGGGTAGTAGAGACACATATATCCATTGTTAGGCAATCGTTGCTATATCAAAGATGGTCAAATGAGCATATGGGATCGATAGGGATCTCTGTTAGATTCCTTCTTTATCCACCATCGTGAATTATGAAGAACAAGCAAGGAACTTACAGGAGGGAGCATCCAACTATACCATCAACAAAGGGGAGTAAGACTTGACTGACGTCAGTCAGCTGGTCTTCTTTTTCTGCTTCCTGATTGGTCTATTTGCCCCCCCCCCCCCCACAGGTGGTGGACGGTTTTAGCCACCGTCGTAGTAACACTATCTTTAAAGTAACTTAAGTTCACTTTTCAGTAATAAGTCTCGTTTATGTATAGACATATAAATGTTTCTAATACAATATTGTAGCGTAGAAATCAAGTCTTTGTATATATCTGAAGATGTGAAAGTATTTATTGATGACGTCACGACGACTAGTCAACAATTATAAACAAATTAACTCAAACTATCTACAGCTAGGGAATCTTGAACAAGCAAGCAAAGAAATATTTTAAAGATGATTTTACAAATACAGAGTAATATATATTTTTATAATCTGTTGAATATTTTCATTGAATAATATTAAATTAAATAATAAATTATTTCTTCGCCACAATATAATGCGGCTATGATTATAGAACGACGTTTACCAAGTTTTACCGCAAATGTTTCTTTTTATAGAACGAAAAATCGTAATTTTTAATTATTTTAAGGAGAAATAACGATTATACCTAACTTTAGGGATGAAGTATGAAAGGATGAATTGTAAAGAGTAATTATGAACGGAAAAATAAAAGTATCCAGGGATGGGAAAGGGATTGGAAATTCCCGAGATATCCATTCTCAAGTAATATATAGCGTTATGGTGGTCGGAATGATACTCCTAAAGTATGGTGAAACATGAACGGTTTGGCGTAAAGCAATATCAAACTAACGATAGCCATGAACTGCACTTAGTTATGAAGATGAAAAGGAAATCTACTTTTTTGTTCAAAACGATGTCCAATAAGTAAAAAAGGCTCATAAAAAGAGAAATCCTCCTCAGTCCTCCATTTCCCTCATTCAATTTTGTCTTCTCAGTATAAAAGCGTAACATTTAATTTAAGAGATCAGCTCTAAGAGTACTGTAAGGTATAGGAAAGGATGGTTGAGTGCACCTCGTTAAGCATTTATTTTTAAATTGATCACCATCTGGCGATCCGGATGCCATAAATATCGACCGTATATTTTAAGTTGCCCTTAAAACATAAAGGTCCCATGCTATTAAAAAAAAAAGGAATCCTTGAGAAGATTTCCAAAAGATTCTACTATGGAAGAATGCTCTCCTAAAGTCTAATATAATCAGAATGACCTCTACTCTTCATATTTTTCTTTCTTTCGAGACATTCTTCTTTTGTATCCTTGGGTGAGGAGTATTTCTACTTCTCATCTAAAAAGTTGTAAAGCCTCTTTGAACAAGCTCTTTCGACCATATAGGGAGGGACGCCCCTTACCCTTTTGTACCATCGCCACCCTCCCTCCTGGACCACCCCAGGAATACTCTCCCTTCGTGGTGATGGTATCCTCTTTTGTGTGCTATGGGTCAATCAACGTGAATCTTTCATCGTAAAAAAAAATGCTCTTGTTGCAGCGCCATTACAAATTCCATAAAACAAGAGGGATCGATAAAGGCGATTGTTGTAACAATGGACTATTTAATTGTTGCCCAGACAGAATTTGCCTAAACGCTGGCTGCTGTAATGATAGAAGCGGCGGTGAATATATATAAAAAAAAAAGGAACATTGTTAAAAATTGTCGTAATGTAACGTTTGAGAAGTATTCCATCAACCTACATAATGGTACCGGAGGATGGACCTTTCTTTCCAAGTAAAAGCTGGTGGTGGTAGTAATGGAGTTCTTGTTACATTCCCCAACCGTTATTCTTGGAAAGATACAATTGTAGAGGATTTTTTCTCGATCTTTCCTATTTATGATAACTTTTTGGTGATGTTGATATATGTAAATTATGGAGATAATTTGTTTTTTTTTTAATGTATAAAAACTTTCGTTTTAAAGTCATTTAAAACTACAGAGAAAAACTATATAATGTTATTGATGATACCGAAGAATTTTTTTCATTCTACAGCATTTTATTTGAAAGAGATTTCATTGTGAAAAGACATCGAAATATTTTTATCGTTATTGATTTCGTGATGAACAGAATTTAGTGATAGAGTTTTTTTTCGAGGTAAAGAGTTTTAATACAATGCCTTTTTATATAAAACGATATATTATGATGCATTAGCGCGCCATCTGTTATCAAAATTCGAAACTATTATAGACGCGTATGATTCTTTTTAAAAATAAACAATTTCTACTGTCCTTACTGCAATGGAAAGATTAATAGGACGGCCTGGCTCATCAGTAGTGAACCCTTCCAGCGGTTTCGCCAAGTTTAATCTACCATACCTCTTCCATTTTTGGAACTTCCTTTTATAGTGATACTGATAGTAGATTAAACTGGCGAAAAAACCGCTGGGAGGGTTCACCACTGATGAGCCAGGCCCTCCCATTAATTTTTCCATTACAGTAAGGACAGTAGAAATTGTATATTTTTAAAAAGAATCATACGCGTTACTATAATAGTTTCGAATTTTGAAAACGATATATGCGCGCACACAAAAAAAGGTATTTTTTCCCAATTCCTATTTAAAGAAAGAAATAAATGTTAAAGATGGTGATATACATGTGGCAAGAAGTATTCGTAAAAGACAGTGGATTACTAAACGACGTAGAAATTCAGTCGTTCAGAATAAGAAGGAAGCTAATGTATCTATTTACGTTGGATTCAACTGTTTACAGCATCAAGACAGAATCGATGGCACTGCTGTTGCCTTTTTCTCTTCAGATGTTCGCCTCTTGGGGAGAGGGAGCACATTACCCTCTTGCTCTCCCCCTTGTTACTCCTGGGCTATAAACGGCCAGGCAGCCTAAATCAAAACTCGGGCGGATTGGCCATGGAGGAGCAATAAAAGCCACATCGCCACCTGCTAATTAAGGCTCTCCAATAAAAGGCTCCAGCCCGTTAAAGGCGAGAGGAGGCGCAGCGATTGACGGCCTCCCCGGCCGGGCACTATTTTAATGGCCATTCAATAAATTGTACACGCCTACACCGGCCCAATTTGCTGCTGGGCCATCCACCCCTCTTTTTTTTTTAACCCCTCCCTCAGCGCGCACAAAGCAAACGGACAACACACAGAGAGAGAGAGAGAGAGAGAGAGAGAGAGAGAAAAACGTGCTAGCAGTTAATAGATTCTATTAAAACTTGACACTTCGCTCTCTATTCTCAAAGATTCATCATCTTGAAAGCCTAGCCTCCCCTCCCATCACATCCTTGTATTTCATCAGATATCGAGTAACACAACCTAATCTAATAAAGGAATCGCGTCAAGATTCTGCTGCGGTTTACACGTCCTGGTATCACTTTGTCGTAATTTTGGGAAGTTGTTTTCCCTTTATGACTCTGTATTAAACATCCCTATGTATATTGTTGCGCTGTTGACCTGATGTACTGGGAAAAAACATCCGAAAGATATTTTTAACGTTTATTCACAAACTAAAGGTTTGGAGGAAACCCTTCTAACTAAAAATTATTGCCTCAAATAATCTAAAAAAAACAAAAGTATGCAAATTCACCGATAGAAAAGTATGCAAAATAATTATACATGAAAGTTATTAAAAATAAATAAGTTGTAAAAAGTTACAATTAAATCCATAAGAAAAGATGAAGATAGTAACTTAAAATGTAACATGTAAATAAAAGGCTCCAGCAACGCACCAACAATATTGCCATGTGGAATATTAAGGAAGGCCAACTTCAGAAATATATTTACGGGGCTGCTAACCAAAAATAGATGATTTTTGAGCTCTAGAAGACCAACTTCGGGATGAGACAGCAATTTATTTCAGGCAAGAACAAATTATGAATAATAAACAAAAGCAATGTGGGAAGTTTACAGAGTACCAAAATATAAACATAATAGTAGCCATACGTTGACCAGTAAGAGAATTTACACGCGGTACATATACCACAAGGTTATTCCAAAAGTTCGTAAACACTTGCAAAAAATTGAAATACCAATATTATTCGCCGTTATATATAATGGTTTTGTATTATGTATAAAGTAATTGCATTATGTATTCACCCTAATACTATTATTCGCCAAGTAAGAAGAAAAACAACGTTTTAAGAAAAACACGAACTTTTGGGACAACCTTATAAATTTGGAACGATACAGATACGATTAGCATTGCTCCTTGCACAAAGATTACACACAAAATAAGAGCATTTAAATTTATTAAGAATAATCATCTCCTGATCTTGTGAGAATAAAAATTGCTGAAGACTTGCAGCTCTATAGGAATAAATATAAAATAATCGTTGATTTTTTAATTATTCCAGAATTGGCCAAATTTTTCCATAAATAATTAAAAAATCAATGATTAGTTGATATTTATTCCGACAGATGGCGTAATCCATCATCAAATTTTAGTTTCACAATCAGGAGATGCCTTTTTCTTTTTATTTATACACCTGATCCCAATAAAATTTCACTTTTGTAACAGATTTTTTTTTGACATCATTTAAAATTTTAAAATTCGAAACTATTTTAGACGCGTAAGATTCTTTTTCAAATTAAACAATATCCACTACCCTTACTGCAATGTAAAAATTAATGGGTGGGCCTTGCTCATCAGTGTTTTTTTGTAATAGTAATTTTTAATAAAAGGAAATGAGTTATATTGTGTTTCTCCTGTAGGAGAACTATCATGACCGAAAGCTAGAGATTTGAAATATAAATTTAAAAAGGAAACTTATCCCTGGAGGACTGATGTTTTCACCATAATATTGTAACAAAGGAATATTCAATTGATATGTAAATATAGGGTATAGCTAATTTGATGATACAGTAGAACCTCCTTTAGTGGACACCCCGCTAGCGGACACATCTTCACAAAGGACAGTTTTCATTTGCAAAATTACCATTTTTACAACTTAGCAACTCTCCAGTAAGAGGACACCTCTTCACAAAGGAAATTTTTCATTTGCAAAATTACCATTTTTACAACTTAGCAACTCTCCAGTAAGAGGACACCTCTTCACAAAGGACAGTTTTCATTTGGAAAATGATCATTTTTACAATTTAGCAACTCTCCGGTAAGAGGACACCTCTTCACAAAGGAAAGTTTTCATTTGCAAAATTACCATTTTTACAACTTAGCAACTCTCCAGTAAGAGGACACCTCTTCACAAAGGACAGTTTTCATTTGGAAAATGATCATTTTTACAATTTAGCAACTCTCCGGTAAGAGGACACCTCTTCACAAAGGACAGTTTACATTTGCAAAATTACCATTTTTACAATTTAGCAACTCTCCGGTAAGAGGACAACCTCTTCACAAAGGACAGTTTTCATTTGCAAAATTATAATTTTTACAATTTAGAAACTCTCCGGTAAGAGGACACCTCTTCACAAAGGACCGTTTACATTTGCAAAATTACCATTTTTTACAATTTAGCAACTCTCCAGTAAGAGGACACCTCTTCACAAAGGACAGTTTTCATTTGGAAAATGATCATTTTTACAATTTAGCAACTCTCCGGTAAGAGGACAACCTCTTCACAAAGGACAGTTTTCATTTGCAAAATTATCATTTTTACAATTTAGAAACTCTCCGGTAAGAGGACACCTCTCACAAAGGACCGTTTACATTTGCAAAATTACCATTTTTACAACTTAGCAACTCTCCAGTAAGAGGACACCTCTTCACAAAGGACAGTTTTCATTTGGAAAATGATCATTTTTACAATTTAGCAACTCTCCGGTAAGAGGACAACCTCTTCACAAAGGACAGTTTTCATTTGCAAAATTATCATTTTTACAATTTAGAAACTCTCCGGTAAGAGGACACCTCTTCACAAAGGACTGTTTACATTTGCAAAATTACCATTTTTTACAATTTAGCAACTCTCCAGTAAGAGGACACCTCTTAACAAAGGACAGTTTTCATTTACAAAATTATCATTTTTACAATTTAGCAACTTTCCGGTAAGAAGACACCTCTTCACAAAGGACAGTTTACATTTGCAAAATTATCATTTTTACAATTTAGAAACTCTCCGGTAAGAGGACACCTCCCCCTAAAGAACACTTTGGCTCTGTAATTAGGTGTTGTCCTTTACAGGGAGTTTCTACTGTATTTACATAGGTTATGGGAGTAAAAAAAATGATAATTATAAAGTAGAACTTTAATAAGAACTCGCTGTCATTCTATATCCGTTCTTAGAAACAGGAATTTTTCAATGGTCAATGAAATCAGCAAGGGGGTGAATCAAGATTCCATTGACTACCAGGAACTTTAATGCCAATTATCATAATTATTGCTCCATTTTAATTGTCCATTGTGATTCATTGTCATGGCACTTTTATAAAAAACCTCCCTCGGGTTTACACACACATTAACTAGTTAAGCACAATTGCTGTCTGTACAAGTCAGCATTCCATTTGCTTTGCTGTAGACACCAAGGAACAAAGTCAACCATGTCTGATGATTGTGACTCCTATGGAACTGTTTCTTTCTACTTCATCCATTCTAAGGCTTTATTCATCTCGGTTTTATCCATGTTTTTTATTTATTTATTCATTTCCGAAACTGATTTTTAAATATATATATATGAAAAAACAATAGAAAAAATAAAAGATAAGTGGGTCAGGTGTTATATATATTAAAAACAAAGAAGGCATTTCCTGACCACGAGCACATGTGCTTTTTAGATGGCAGAGCGCCATCTAGTGGAGCAAAAATAAACTAAACGTTTATTTAGCTTGCTCCGTGATATTTGGCCAACCCAATTTCTTGATAAATTAAGAAAAGCAATCCACTAGATAGCACTCTGCCATCTAAAAAGCATATGTGCTCGTGGTCAGGAAATGCCTTCTTTATTTTAATATCAACACCTGACCCACTTATCTTTTATTTTTCATATATATATATATACACCTATCCCCCGATTTACACGGTACTTGTTTTACACGTTTTCGCTTTTACACGGTTTTCCAAATAAGCTTTTTTTTTATCGCACTATACTAAAATGCGATATTCTACTCTATACTACCTATGTTGAAAAGAATATTGGGAGGCTCTGAATTATGAGGGGGCGAACACCTATTCAGATTTGACAGTTTAATATACACCTATCCCTCGATTTACACGTTTTTCTCAGGAACGTTTATACCGTGTAAATCGGGGGATAGGTGTATAAGAAAAAATAGTACTAAAGTGAGATTTTACTGCTATCAGGTTGATAAATTGAGAAAAAGACATCTCCGACAGTTGTCACAAGTCATCAGTAACTTTTAGTTATATGATCAGAAGATGCTTTTTTCAGTTTTTTTATGAGTTATATATAAAATTATTTTGAAAAACACATATTATAAAAATTGGAAAAAGATAAAAAAAAAAAAAAAGTACGATGAATCAGGTTGTCAAATTAAGAAGAAAAAAAAAGCATTTCCTGATTGTGCAATTAAAAGTCGCTTATGGCTTGAGGCATCTATCAGAATAATGATTAGTCCGATAGATGGCCTATGCCATCAGCAACTTTCAATTGAACGATCAGATGCTCTTGTTTTTGTTACTGTCTCTTGTATCCAAACTGGACGTCTTATAAACTCAACTACAATGAAAATTATCTAAAACGAAATTGAAGGTATCAAAATGTTTTTTTTTTTTCTTTATAAAGTGTTTCGTTTAAATAGTTTTTGATTAAAGGTACCGAAAATACACTAATGGACAAAACTTACGGAAGTGGAAAGTTTTTTATATCGCCGGTTGTCCTTTTTTTTTTTTTTTCTGGAGACAGAGGTAATTTTGTTCACACTTGGTTATCTCGGTGTGTCTTCAATAAAGGTCACTGTAATATATTTAAGAGTTATTGTCTGAATCTCCCGATATAAATTCTAAATTGTACAACTTCCTTAAGTTTTCTATATGAATGTATATTCGCGCTGTAAAGCATTTTTATATAATTATAGAAAGTTTCTACCTAATTTCGTTGCCAAACCTTTAATACTTGAAAGAAGAAGAAGATAAAAGTGAGATTTTTAAGTTCGAGCGTTCTTTCTTTTAAGGGGCGTTATTCTCTTAAATGGGACGTCTTGATTTTGAGTTCTTTCTAGCTCGGTCGCTCTTTTTGCCTCCGATAGAAATGTGAGAAATGTCTTTCTTCATTGATGAAGGAGGGTAGAAAGACTCTTGTTCATCAGCCGCGGCTCGGGTTCCACAAATCCATCAGTTGGGACTGACTTAAGTGGGGCAGGGATTGCTGCCTGCCCCTGGGATTGCTCGATGGGGGAAGGGAGAGCTCCCCTTTCAGGGCGCTACCGCTATAAAAAAATCTTGACAACACCAGCTCTAGATCGACAGACGTCCAGATGGCTAAGTCTCCTTACTTGGGTGAAATTGCTGCTAGACGTCTTTTATATTCTGAACGACGTCGATTGTCGTCACTATAACGCTTCAATCCTATTTTTAAAATTTTCGAAACCCATTTTATATTTCTTACAAAATCACTTTACTATGTCATTTTTGATGGTCCATCAAAAACATTTTAAATTCTACTTTTTGCTCTCCTTTTATACTTATTACTGAATCTAGATTTTTGGAAAAGGTATTTTAAATGGACTATGGACATATGCTTTGAGAATAGTATAAAAATACAATATAAATATATAATATGTATTTTTATACTATCCTCAAAGCATATGTCCATAGTTCATTTAAAATACCCTTTCCAAGAATCTAGATTCAGTAATCAGTATAAAAGGAAACTTGAAAAATGCAATATTACCGCAGTATGTAAAACGACATTAGAAAATTATACCGCATGTGTTTCTTATGAACGAAAAATCGAATTCCATTTTAAGGAGAAACAACGATTATTTCCAACCTTAGAGATGAGGTATGAAAGGATGAATTGTGAAGAGCAATGATAAACGGAAAAATAAAGTGTCCAGGGATTATAATCGAACCCACAGTGTTCCGCTTACTGGGCAGATGCCATGTCCACTAGGCTAACCTGGACATATTTTTCCGTTCGTAAATATTACAGGTATTATTACAGCAGTATGGTAGATTAAACTGTCGAAACCGATGGGAGAGTTTACTACTGCTGAGCCAGGCCCTTCCATTATTTTTATCATTGCAGTAAGGGCAGTAGAAAATTGATTTATTTTAAAAATAATCATACCCGTCAAAAATAGTTGAAAAATTTTCATCTATTCTCTCTTGATTTTATTTACATTTTTCAAACTTCTCTCCTTTTCAAAAATGGTTGACGTGTGCAGGTATTTAGGCCGGTGGACCTGGGGACATCTGGACGACGGACCCCTGGACTAAAGGTAAAGTCCATAGTATAGCATTCTTGTGTTGATCGACATCCTTGACGTCGAGAAAATTCTGGAGGGTCTCTAGGACACAACAAAGGATTATTTGACAAAGGTTACTTTGTATGGGTTAACACACAAAATGCAATAAACTAGGGCCTAATGTAATAGTAACTAAACACACAAAAATTGTACACTCAAGAGTACAACACACAAAAAAGGAGATAAATAATAACTCACAATTTGTTAAATAAAAAATAAAAAAGTACACCTATCCCCCGATTTACACGGTACTTGTTTTACACGTTTTCGCTTTTACACGGTTTTCCAAATAAGTTTTTTTTTATCGCACTATACTAAATGCTACTGTGATTGAGCACATGCGCTGTGTACACATCTCACGAGGAATCCCGAGCTTATATTCTGACTTGCTGCACACGCATACTGTGTCTGTATTTATAATTTAAAAAAAAATAATTTTCGATTTACACGTTTTTCTCAGGAACGTATCTACCGTGTAAATCGGGGGATAGGTGTGTACTTATCTTTATTGTTGCGTTGGTAGGGATCGGACCGGGGTTACACAGGTATGCGAGGAGATCACCAGACACGGATAAAGCACGTAGAGAACACTTTAAGCGTCTCCACACGATAATCCACCACACTCCTCTCTCGCCATAGCCCCCTTATATATACAGACATGGCCACCACATTCGTCCAATGAGAAGGCGGGAGAGATTGGTTCACTATCAAACGAAAACAAAATCCTTCCCACTAAATCCTAATATAAGATTGAAAAAGAAAGTGCAAATATTTGTCAATATAATTTGACATCTTCTCTCTGGTAACAACTTTGTCCACTGGACAATTAGATGGAAAGAATAAACTACTAGGATTATGAAGATGGTATTTATATAAGCAAAACAATAAGATAATATATACAGTAGAAACTCCCTATAAAGGACAACACCTAATTGTTGAGTCAAATTGTCCTTTAGGAAGAGGTGTCCTCTTACCGGAGAGTTGCTAAATAATAAAAATAGTAATTTTGCAAATGAAAGCTGTCCTTTATAGAGAGGTGTCTTCTAGCGAGAGTGTCCTTTCATGGAGGTTCTACTGTATGTAAAAAATATTACTCAAATCGTCTTTTTTTAAAGGAAACAGGCAATTTTATTTACACTTGGTTATCTCGTGTGTCTTCAATAAAAGTCACTGTGTATCAAATATCATTCAGAGTTATTGTCTGAATCCCGATATTTATTCTAAAAGGTACAACTTCCTTAAGTTTTGTCCGTGGAAAAAAGACCATCTCTTCAGCCATAATTTCACAAAAACCTTCATATGTTAACCAAAACTCTTCAAACCAGCCTACTCAAAGAGGTGACGAAACCAACAATACCATAAGGATGTACCAGATTGAGATGGTATCAAAATAGAAAAAGGAAAAAAAATAACCTTCCCAAACGTTTATATTTGCACGACCAGGAGACACATTTTTGCACAATATTCTGTACGTTCTTTCTAGAGGTCGACCATCGATCCTCCATTTATGTTTGTACATAAAAATTTAATGTAAAATGGAACAAATATCGTTTTAAAAACGATATATAATCTCTCTTTGTTTGTACAATTAAATTAGCTGAAGAAGGGCTTGCCCGAAAGCTTCCTTAACCGCTATAATAATAAAAAGAGTTGCGGCGATATATGATTCTTCCTTCTAAACTTATCTCTGTCTCCTTAAAAAAAAAAAACGACTTTGGCGACATTAAAGACTTTCCACTTAAGTTTTTCAATGAGTGTATATGTATCAACCTCAGTGGGATTATTTCAAACTGACATCTAAAACAATGTACGTTTTAAAACTCTTTATTCAGACATTATTATATTAACTACATAGCATTATTTACATATGAAAATATCCATAGCTATATACACATAGTAAAGTCAGTTTCATATGAGGCAAAATTTTAGTTTAGCACGTATTCAAAATTCGAAACTATTATAGACACGTATGATTCTTTTTAAAAATAAACAATTTCTACTGCCCTTACGTGTCTATAATAGTTTCGAATTTTGATAACAGATGGCGCGCTAATGCATCATAATATAATCAGCACGTATTGTTGAATATAGAGGCATTGAGAGTAACAGAGCTCCAACATCGGGCTCGCTCGAATCAGCCTCCGCCATTTTTAGGCATTATTCGGTCAAGTCCGATTAAATCAGCCCTGCCAGGCTCCTAGACATCCTACCTAGAGTAAAAATATTATTTTCTAAAGCAGAGTATATATTTACAGTATTTATACATTAGACATATGATCCTCTAAAAGTGAGTTAAACTCGGTTTCGAATGTACATACCTATCTCTCAAACCGCACCACCTTAAATACCTTGGCATTCATTGTTGAAGATTTTCTCTCATACCCAGAAATCTGAGAAGTTTTTGGAAACCATGTTGAAACTCTACCTCTGTTTATTCATGGCTCCGGTGATCTTCTATTTTATTTCGTCTTAGAGCGCTATATCATCCTAGGGATACTTGCACTTTAAAGGTAAACATTGAAAGAAAAGAAAGATATTTGAAATATGTATAAGAGAATTAGTATGCAAGTTAGATGAAAAGAGAAAAAAATATCAACATAATGATCTGGGAGATTTTCCACGGGTTTTCACATACGAGCATGCTCCTGTTAGAGATGAAACAAGCATTTGATTTGTTACAAGAAGTGTTTGATGGACACAGCTAATTGTTCCTAACAGTGCCGAAATTCCAGAAAACCTCTCTTCTAAAACCCGGAGTGGAGGGAGATCTAGAAACAGCCGTGGTATACTGTCAAACATCTGTCCTTTCTGTTATTTGAACATTTGGAGACAGCTGTCGTGTCAATTCGAGGTCAATATGAGAAGTTTTTGGAACCATGTTGAAACGCTACTTCGGTCTGTCCATGGTGACATTCCACGGGTATACATACGAGCATGCTCCTGTTAGAGGTGTGAAACAACCATTTGATTTGTTACAAGAGGTGTTCGATGGATCATTGTTTTTAACTATGCCGAAATTCCAGAAAACCTCTCTTCTAAAACCCGGAGGGAGATATAGAAACAGCCGTGGTATACTGTCAAACATCTGTCCTCTCTGTTATTTGGACACTTGGACAGCTGTCGTGTCAATTCGGTTGACAGGTAGAACTTGTCGTTTTGTCTGGGGGGTGGGGTGCCCAATGTACACTCAATGGACAAACTAAAGGAAAAAATGGGTATCTCCTTATCGTACAACTTAAAGTTACTGATGGCGCAAGCCATCTATCGGAATAAATATCAACTATTCGTTAATTTTTAATTATTTATATTTTATCTTTAAAATTTATACACTTTATTCCAGTACAATTTCACATTTGTACAATTTTTTTTTTCAAACTAAAGGAAGTTGTACCTCTTAGCATGTATACCAGGATTAAGACTATAACTCTGAAAGATATTTTATACACTGTGACCTTTATTGAAGACACACGAGATAACCAAATGTGAACAAAATTGCTTCTGTCTCCTTCAATAAAACGACATCAAAGACTTTCCACTTCCTTAAGTTTTATCCTTGAATGTAGGTTGTTTCATTTGGTACCTACGAAAATGTATTTTTTACTGAGAATTTACTAATATATATGATGTGTTAGCGGTCTCTTCTATACTATAGGAAAGGAATCGAATTATATTAATGCCTGCTCTTCTCTCAAACGTACAACAACACATCAAATGATAACAATGAGAAAAATATCTGGTTAGTTTCGAGCGCTACTTGGTTAGTTCGTGTGGGTAGTTGTTTATTCGTTCGTTCTTCCATTACTGGAAGTTCGTGACCCTCTCCATTTCCTTTCTGTTTCCGGCCAGCTTTCTTGATTCTTCCAGGGTCACATCTTAGATGTTCGAATTGGTAAAACTGACAGTGGGTCGCCACAAAATGTCGGAGATAATAAACTTTTTGAAGGTTTGAGAAGTCGACATCTTGAGAATTTATCCTAACCCAACCTACAATAATGGTATTCTCTATTGTCTAATTTGTTTAGTGTCTATAATCTTATATGGTGATGTCTTGTTCACTCCATGGAATGGGGGGGAGTGCCATTGCCCCTTTAGTCAGCCACATTTCAGAGTTCCCTGTTCACGGTTACCGTAACGGCTCGGGGCTCACGACACCGTACTACAGGGTAGTCCCTTACTTGGGCTGCTTCTCCCGCCCGCCACGTAGAGTAGAGGTTGGACTTCTGGGCAGGATCTTCTTAGATAGTACTAGAAGAATGACCCGGCTTCGCCCGAGAAATCCCCCGAGTGAAGTATCCTTCATACTGAAAGTACATCAATAATAAATAGTAGAAGTGCCATAGAATAGCAATACAGAAGAAACACATAAACTACAGGAAAAAAAGTGTGTAATGCCAAAAATTGTATTATATTAGTGTTTAGGTATTTGATTTAATTATTTTTTTGCAATCCATTTAGTTGTTTCAAAATTAATATAGTTTAAATAGACGGCAGCTTTTCCACCAAACCCCCATTAAACTTTGACAATTGCCTGAGTTGACTGCATTTTAAACGCTTTTTAAAAATAGATTTGAACAAATAAAGGCCAGAACAAAAATTAATAAAAAATATGAAATCCATTATTTACATACATTCACAAAAGCAAACGATGACAGAATTGATGACTCTGATACTTGTATATAGAATGCTTATTAGAAACCTATATCAAGCATATTGTAATTCCTTGTATATATGTTTAGATATATAAATACAGTGTCGAAATTGGATAATTCGAAACCCAAGGGACAAAAAAAAATCGAATTATCCAAAAATTTGAATTAAAAATGTTTTTAATAAAAGAGACTAAATTCTAGGAACCAATATATATTTCGATTTAAACACGTTTTCGAATTAAAGACGTTAGAATTATTCAAGTTATTTTGTATATAAATAGATATTTTTATTTTTTCTCACTTTCTTTTGTTTTTTTTTTCGTTGGGCGCCAGTGTCCTTAGCAATACTTCGCGATTTGTTGTTATCTTCTTCTTCTTTCTTATCTACACTCAATCATATTAGGATGTCAAGCTTGTAAAGCTTGAGACTTTTGATGGTGTCTGTCGGGGATGAGTATAGCTCATCAATGGATAAGTCAATACAGTCAATAGTGTGTTTTAGGGTTTCAGGCTGAGAATTGTACTTAGTACATAGTGGGAAAATCTTGCAACCATTCTGTAAAGTCATTGTCCGTAGATGACCAGACTTAAGTCTGGAAATCAAAGACGGTTGTTCTCTTGGGAAGACAGAATCAGTGCTTGTCTCTCTTGCTCTGTACCAGTCATGTGCAGCATTAGATTTCCATTCCTGCAAGCATTGGGTTCTTTGTTGTTATAGTTGAATAAAGTCCATCTTCTTCTGGATCGCATTTTCTCCGACCCCTTCAACCATCCTTTGAACAGATTTGTGAGTATATATAGGGTGATCCATTTTACAAGCAAATCTCCACGGACGAGAAACCTTTCTGTGGCAACATACATGGCGTTCTTCAAATTATTGTTTACTTTCCATACTAAGAACTTCTCGAAATGTTTATGTTTAATGGGAATTCGAAAAATGTAAAGGAAATAACACTATTTCATATGGCTACATTAACCAATAAACTAGATAAACTAGACAATAAAAAAGCAGTTGGAAATTGCTGGTGAGTGGCAATTATTAGTAACCATAACTGCTAAGGTTATTATTTTCAGTTTTGATGCAATTTTGTTAATAACTACATTAATAATTATCTATTTAATTCCCAATGTTTCAGTGGGGGTAAAGTTTTCAACTAGCAATAATCGCGCCTCGGAAGATCCTCATTGGCTACGATATCGCCTCTGCGCAAAGATGTTTCAGTGAATCACTCTGTAATTCCCCTGAGGAGAATGATAACGTCGGGAGTTGGTTAATTGGTTAATGTAGCTATGTATTTTTCCAAACAAACTTCAAACCAATAAATAATCTTCAGAACGATTTCATACTTGTTTGAAATATGTACAAGCATTAGTATGATGAAAGTTATCGTAAATATTGAGGCTGCCTGGCCGGCATTCATATTTCTTGAAAATGAAGATACTTTGGCCAGTAAATCTTTTTATTACCTCGACGTTTTGACAAAAATCTTTTGTCTTCGTCAGGAGCAAACAAAAATTAAACATTTAGCAAGGCGTTAAAAATCTTTCTAAAGTTCCAAGTTAGAAATATTTTTAATGCCTTGCTAAATGTTTAATTTTTGTTTGCTCCTGATGAGGACAAAAGAGTTTTGTCGAAACGTCGAGGTAATAAAAAGATTTACTGGCCGAAGTATCTTTATTTTCAAGAAATATGAAAGTTAGATGAAGAGAGAAAAACTACCAACACAATGATCTGGGAGATTTTCCACGTGTTTTCACATACAAACAATGTTCTTCCTGGTAGAGGTGTGAAACAAGTAGTTGATTTGTTACAAGAGGTGTTCGATGGACACACCTAATTGTTTCTAACTGTACCGAAATTACAGAAAACCTATTCTAAAATCAGGAGTGGAAAGTGATAAAGAAACAGCCGTGTTTAACCCGATGCCATTTTTAAGATCATGATTCCTATTTAAACTCTATCCCAAACTTAGCATCCCAGACTATGGAGATGTTTCAAAGTCACAGCTCCCGGCAAACGATACATTGTAGTGTTATAAAGGTCGCTTGGTAATTTATCCCCCATTGTAAGAAAAATCAACACATTGGGCATCCATTGAAATATAGTAAGGATATCTGTGATGACACCATGTTTTCGTGATGCCTCCATTTCCCATAGGAAAACAATAGCATACGCAAATCCCTACTTTTTCCCCTTCACAAAACATTGTATAAATAAAACGTTAAATTAAGAAGAGAGCCCCCCTCCCATTATATCGAGAGAGAGATAAGTTAAATGGCCACTATGCCATATAGATAGGTAGGCCATCATGATGGCTGTAAAAGAGCTAAGTGTTGAGATTGGCCTCGTTCAATCGAACCTCCCTAGGCCCCAAACAACGTATTGTTTCTCGTTATACCGCCAGTTTACTCTAATCTTCCGGCTTGATTGGACGGAGAATTGGAAATTACGGAGTATACACAAGGTCCACAGGGATTTCCTTCTTTCTCCCTCCCTTTTCCTCTCTCTCTTTTTTTCTAAATGGAGCTTCCACCGCCCACAGCTGGGCGATCTCACTCGCCCCCCCTCCCCAAAAAGGGAGGAGACCCCGTTATCAATACACCGAGTGACACAGGAAATATCACGCCGGCTTAAGGTCATTTCGCCCTCATATGAAGGCCAGGGGAATACACAAATGGTAGGAAGAAGGCCTCCCTTTGTCATTCTAGCAAGAATTTGGGTTAATTTTTGTATAAGCGGTCCATTCTTTTCTGACGTCGGTGATGTAATCTAGCCCGCTCAGTCCAGGATTATCTCTCTCTCTCTTCTTGTGCTCCGTGGAGCTTGCTTGCCTGAGGCAGATGGAAGGACGGCCTGCCACTAATAACCTTCCTTTTCTTTCGGGGTGTGATTAGAGGCCCAGCCTGCTGGTATTATTGGTGGAATTTCTTTGTGTGAGCTCGCTCCTTCATTTCCACGTCCATTCCCTGTATTACCTACCGCTGGCTAGTTCATCACAATCTACTGTTATCTGTGATGCTCATCACAGTTACCCTCTTTTTTTTTGGTAACACCTGACACACATTTTTTGGGATAAAGCAAATATTAGAATATGTTAGATTTCTCCTTTTCTTTTTCACCACCAAATTGTGAAGAAAAAGTAAAATTAATTTAACTTTATTCTTCTTTTATCAATACAAAAAAAGTAAAACTCCTCTCTTTTCAGTTTAAAACTTTCTCTCCTTTTCTTTCTTTTTTATATTACCTCAAAATACAACAAAAGTATGCAAAACAATAATTTACAATATACAAATTACAAGGTATACGATTTACAAGGTATATTACAGAATATTATCTGTGAGATTTTTAAAATTATTTTTGACTATTGACCATTTTTGCTTGTCTATAGCAGCCATGATATATAACTTCCTTGTTTTTTCCGCACGTAAAAAAATAGTTGGCGATCTATGGATATACTCCAGGAGCCAGGAATACCTATATGTTACTACTCGCAAATAAAATGGTTTGCCTAAAGTAAGGTATATCATTGTTTTAAATAAACTATATTTTAAAAAGCAAAAAAAAAAAAAAAACCTCTGCCGAATTCTAACAGAAAACAACGCACTATTGTATATATATAAAATTAAATGAATACATCTTACAGTAGATTTTCGATTTTTTTTATATAGAACCTAAACACATTCAAGAGTAGAATAAAAAAAGCAAACTTTCTTGTCCTTACTGCCATTGAAAATATTACTAAGATCCCATCCTTCAGTGTAGCCTATATAAGCAGAATCGTCCAATACAGTATTAGAACTCTAAGAAGCGATCTGGTAGATTAAATTGACGAAACCGCTGGGAGAATTACCTACTGATAAGCCAAGCCTTCTCAATATTTTTCATCGCAGTTAAGGATAGAAGAAAGTTTGTGTTATTTGATTTCAAAAAGAAACATTCGTTCTTTACAGTTTTATTTTTTATAGTAATTTTACTTATTGAGATTTGTAATGACCAGACTGCAAGGAAGAAAAAAGACCTAACAAAGTAACTTAACTATGTGGAATTATTTTTTTCTTCACAAGATGCAACCATTTACTCAATAATCTACTTCTTCACTATGTTCTATGCACGAAAAACGATGTATATAGTCTTTTGTACATAGATATTCCTGATTATCGTAAAGATAGAGGCTGCCTGGCCGGCATTCATAGTTCTTGAAAATAAAGATACTTCGGCCAAAAAATCTTTCTATTACCTCGATGTTTCGACAAAAATATTTCGTCGTCGTCAGGAGCAAACAAAAATTAAAACATTTAGCAAGGCGTTAAAAATCATGATTTTTATTAAGAATGATTTTTAAGGCCTTGCTAAATGTTTAATTTTTGTTTGCTCCTGACGAGGACGAAATATTTTTTTCGAAACATCGAGGTAATAAAAAGATTTTTTGGCCGAAGTATCTTGATTTTCAAGAAATATATATTCTTTTCTTCTTTTTCTCTTTTCTGAGCGAGGATTAAATTTCTTTCCCTGCTTCTCATTTCTTTTTAGATTCATTTCTAACAGGAGTCTGTATAAGACGGAATGTCTTAATAAAGGCTTGTTTGTGATTTGTAATGACTATGTTCAAGTCATCATGCCCATCCATATTTGTCTGTCGGACCATCATCCAATCTCCTGTATATATAGAGAGAGCAATTCAGCATCTTCCCAATAGGAAGTGGGGGTAGCATTGCGACAATATGATGGACAAAATGTTCAGCAATTTTATTCCTCCTTTGTAGTTTCAATTTTATTCCCCGAGTGGGTGTCCCCGCCTACAACTTTACTTTCCAGTTGGTCTCGAGGACCACGCCATCACCATCTCCTCAGCGGTGAAGTACACAATCTACGTATTCTTCGTAGATCGCGAAATACGTGGTGTCGCTGGAGACCCACTGGCGATTCTCCACCAAACTCTGCAGCGATGGCAGATGCGCCATGTTCTTTGTACATAGTATCATGTATTATTTTATTTAAAAATATATTTCATAGATACAAATACTCTGTTAAATCGACCGCCAGAGGTCACTCTTCCCATATAAAAACTCGTTGTTGTTGTTTCCCGATGGCCCGCTCAAACCTTTTGTACATTATGTAAATAAGTTTTTCATTTTTTTTATTCTTACGCCTTAAGTCAGGCAGTACTAATTATGTTCTTTATATATTCCTTAGCTCAATTAAAGCAATCAATGATCAAAACTATTTTATTATTCCCACGACTGCAAAACAATATCGTAACATACTCATGGATACCAAAATCAAGCAACAGCTAATAATTCTATATAAATAACAATCAAAATACAACAGAAAATCTCATTTATATATATATAATATATATAATTATATTTTTTTAAATAGTACAGACTGTGTACTTTGCATGTATTGACAAGATGTCAATAAAATTATTTTAATTGTCAATTGGACAGTTTGGAACAGTGGAAGTTTGGAATCTCACCATCCAAGTAATCACCAATTTGTGTTCTCATCCCGCCTGCTCTTAACCCACTTCGCCATGAGTTGGTTGTTTGGCTAACGGCCGAATGGACAGCATCTTCGATCCGTTTGTTGGGTACCAATCGAGCTGTCTTGGCTATTAAAGGAAGGATTGACAAAGAAAGGGAGGATGATACATTAGAAAACTTCCAAAGTGCCCAATCTTATTACGTCATCTTTTGGAGCTCTAAGAGATTAAAACGTATTTGTATCTGGATGGTGGTTGCAACAGTTCAAATCTTCCTTCATTTTGGGGGCATTATTGGGGGGGGGGGTCACGGTTTTAAACGTGTTTTGTTTTTTTGTGCAATGAGAGTATCTTCTATAGTTACCCTCACTATTGCACACTAAACCTACAAAGATCTAATAGTATCGTATTTGTGAATTTCAAAGTAAGATTTTTTAAAATTCCCTTCCATCTTATCTTTTCTTTGCATTTTTAGATTAATGAAAATATTGCTGATCACATAACTCTCTTTGCTTCCATTTTCTTGTGACCTGAAGAGATATCTTTGTTTAATTTCTCATTAAATTTTGTAACAATTGAATAAGAGTGACAACAAAATATTTTGAATTATCCTGTAGAAGGACTTTCATGAAAGTATACTTCTTCACTGTGTTCTATGCACGAAAAACGATGTATATAGTATTTTGTACATAGATATTCTTTCCTTTTCTTCTTTTTCTCTTTTCTGAGCGAGAATTCAGTTTCTTCCCCTGCTTCTCATTTCTTTTTAGATTCATTTATAACAGGAGAATCGTCTGTATAAGACGGAATGTTTTAATAAAGGCTTGTGTGTGCTTCTATAGTTTACCCTTTTACCTATAAACCTAAAAAGATCTAATAGTATCTTATTTGTACATTTTAAAGTGAGATTAAAAAAAAAACTCCCTTCACTCTTTTTCTTTGTATTTTTAGATTAATGAAAATATTGCTGATCACATAACTCTCTTTGCTTCCATTTTATTGTGACCTGAAAAAAGATCTTTGCAGCATTATTAAGAAATTTATTTAACACAAGCTGTAATCATTCTCTAAGTGACGAATAAATAGAACCCTTCCAAATACGTACTGACAAAGGATTTTAGATTTTGTTTCTAAATAACCAATATTTTTTACTGTTAGTAGAGTCTTGAAAAGATACGTCAGCCATGTATATATGCAAACTGTGGATATGTATATAAAAAATGTTCATATGCAACTTTGTAAGAAAAATATTTACAACAACAAACAACAACAAAAAAAGCCTTTATTTAGGGTCACTGACCCTATACAGGATTCACCAGAGGTATGCATAAGAACAAAGCAGTGAGACAACGGAAATAGCGATATATACAGAGTAAAAAGAGAAAGAAAAAAAAAACAAGAAAAGGAAAAAAAAATAATAATAAGAAAGAGGGAAGCAAGAAATCAACACAAAAAGAGTAGCAGTAAGAAAGTGAGGAGTGAGTATCACTTGGCCTTCTTCTGAGATATGGACTTGTGGAAACCATAAAACGCCGTAGCAATATACTTATTCTGGGTCATATTGTCAATTATTGATGGAAGTGAAGCACAGAGTTGCCCAGTTTTGAGCATAAGGGTTCTTCTTTCTTCTTTCAGAGCAGAGCAATCAAAAATATAGTGAGTGATTTCATTTTGTAGTTTTGAATTACAGAAGGTACAAGTCGGGTCCTCACCGCAGAGCATCTTGGTGTGGTTTTCTCTAAAAAAACTTGAAAGTATTCTAACTTGTGCGAGTAGTCTTACAACCGGGAAAGGAAAATCCCCTAAAAGGTATCCCTCCGTCATGAAAGATATGTGAATGTCTTTGTAGTGAGAGTATAGCTTAGATTTATCCATTCTTGTAAGGTCGTTTTGTATAGATTGGTCTGCCGCTGTTTTTAAGAGCCCTGTAATCGCGCTCCTCAGCGTTTCAGGGTCATCACAGGAAACAAGTGCAGGGGATCCATTATCGTTAAGCAGATTAGTGAGCTTTTTAATGAAACCGATGGGTGTGCCCGAAGCATTAGAGAGTTCCCGTGTTCTATTAAAACATATACGTGGCAATCTGTCACTGCTCATATTCAACACCCGCAGCCAATACTTCAGGGTTAATTTTAAGGCTGTTACACTCAATGAGATACGACCGGTTTCTAATCTGATTAGGTAACCTGGAGTGTATCTGGGCAGATTCAGGAACCTACGGATAAATATGTCTTGTATATTGTCCAGTAAGTCTTTATGCTCTGTTGCCCATAATGGAGCGGCATACATCAGGACAGCTCTCACTATTGTATCAAAGAGTTTGATTGATAAATTTATTGACTTTGCTTTTGATTTTATTAATATTGGGTGTGTGGCGTTAATTGCTGTAAGTGCTTTTCCTTTAAAGTAATTTGCCGGGTGAGTAGTTGTTATTGTTGGTGTCAGAGAAAAATATTTACATATTAAATTTATCTTGAAGAATGAGGTTGTCTGACCACGAAATTCATAGTTCTTTAAAATAAAAGACACTTCGGTCAGTATATTATTTTTATTTTCTCATATTGAAGTATTTGCGCCTATTACAGAGGAAACAAACAAAAAAACAACAAACAAATTGGAACTTAGAATTAAATATTTACATATTTACATGTATTAATCGACAGAGTTCATAAAATTTATATAAACAAAGTGGTTAATATAAGAGAGATAAATCATTTAGATCAGAGAACAATCGATGTCTCACTTCTACAAAGTTCTGACAGTCATAGATAAGGTGAAGAGCAGTTTTGTTCAGTTTCTCCGCATAATATATAAAAATTTGAAGCGGAACTTACAGTATTTTCATTTATGGAAAGCGAAATACGAAATAAACTAAAAGTGAAGGAAAAATAGTTCTTCTCACTAATTGTGTTTAATCCTTTAACAGCTCAATTCAGCCTGCCTGGGACACGACTAGTTAGTCTGGAGTCCCAACTTCTTTTTCCATGGCTCCACTAGTCCAATCCATATTTACCCCAAATACACGCACCAAGTCAATTTAGGACAACTTTGACGCAAGCTATTTCATAATCTTGAATATTTAATGTCAGAACAACAGCCATTTGACATATATTGATGCCCCGATATATATAAATGAAGTTTGTTATGTGCCTGTTTGTTCGTTCTTCATAAGTTTCCACAAGATTTGATTACTCCGGAAGAAACTGCACTACAATATAGAGTTAGGAGTCTGCAAGGTATCTCTAAGTTTCAACAAGGTGCAAATTATAGTCCGTTAACAAGTTAATTTACATATTATATATGTTCCCGCATACGTTTTTTTTCACAATATAATGACGTATATTGAGCAAACTTCGCCATGGTTATAGAGTTAGGTTTGTAGAGTGTGTCTACGATTTAGGAGTCTGCAAGGTATTTATAATTTTAACAAGGTGCAAATTAGTCTGTTAACAGGTTAATTTGCATATTCCATATGATCCCGCAAACGTTTTTTCACAATATATGACGTATATAGAGCAAAATTCGCCATGGTAATAGACTTAGGTTTGTAGAGTGTGTACCCCCTGTCATGAATTTCAACCACGGAATATCTAAATTTGTCCGATAACAGACTAATTATGCAAATTAATTTTTTCCTCACGTATATAGACGAAACCGGGTCATTTGACTGATAGATAAATCTGATGGAATTTTTCCGTGCATTTTGAATATTGGCTAAATGAATTGAAAACTGGCTTTATATTACTCCATATAGGATTCAAATCACTGTTCATATATAAATTTTACTGTTTCTATTATTAATATTCATAATCAATGTAGTATATATAGTATTGTGATATGTAATAAATTCGCTATATTAATAAGGAATATGTAAATATAATTGTTCCCATAACATCTTTTTCACAAATGACCCACGAGTCTTTATTATCGACTTCTTTATCCTATTTCCTCTATCCATCCTCAGGTCTGATGTAGCAGCCATCCATAATATAGACCTATAATTATGGGTGTTTCCATCCCTGAGATATTTTCCAGCTTAAAAAGCCGGCTTTCCGCCAATATCGCCTTTTTTACCCGATATTTTGACCCCCCCAAGATGAATGTGCTTCTAGATGTTTTCGACGTTAAAAAAGACGGCGCGCTGTACGTGGAGGGGGAGATTAGATCCTGGAGGTAATCTTGTTAAAAGAGGGAATCTATAACTAGCAGCAGCAGAGGCCAAAAAATGGCTTCATTAATAAGGCGGCATCGATTCACCTGCAGCATTAATTAGAGCACGATGGCACGCTCCGAGGAACAACGGGGTGGAATCCCTGGGGTCGCTTCTTCCTACATCCCTCGACACCTAACATCTGTTCTTCAATTGACGATGACAAGGAACATTGTCACTATCTATAGCTTCCACCTTTTGAATAATCGATCCCTTCTACATTCTCAAATAACTATCAAAAACCAAAGGATTGAGCCAAGAAGTCATTTTTATATAGGAACTAAATCTATCAATCTATCGGCGATGACAAGGAACATTGTCACCACCTATAACTTCCACCTTTTGAATAAACGACCCTTTCTACATTATCAAATAACAAGCAAAACCAAAAGATTGAGCCAAGAAGTCATTTTATATAGGAACTAAATCTATCAAGTTAAAAAATATCACCCCATGCACCTAACACCTGTAGTTTAATTGTCGATGACAAGGAACATTGTCACTACCTATAGCTTCCACAATTTGAATTCAACGATCCCTTCTACATTGTCAAATAAGAAGCAAAAACCCAAGGATTGAACCAAGAAGTCATTTTTATATAGGAACTAAATCTATCAAGTTAAAAATATCACCCCATGCACCTAACACCTGTACTTTAATTGTCGATGACAAGGAACATTGTCACTACCTATAGCTTCCATATTTTGAATAAACGGCCCTTTCTACATTATCAAATAACAAGCAAAAACCAAAGGATTGAGCCAAGAAGTCATTTTTATATAGGAACTAAATCTATCAAGTTAAAAAATATCGCCCCTAGACACCTATATCGGCGATGACAAGGGACATTGTCACTACCTATAGCTTCCACATTTTGAATAAACGACCCTTTCTACATTCTCAAATAACAAGCAAAAACCAAAGGATTGAGACACGAAGTCATTGACTCCATCAATACTATAAAATGCTGTTTTAAATTAAAATATATCACTCCTAGACACCTAACATCTGTACTTCAATTGACGATGACAAGGAACATTGTCACTACCTATAGCTTCCACATTTTGAATTCAACGGTCCCTTCTACATTCTCAAATAACAAGCAAAAACCAAAGGATTGAGTCAAGAAGTCATTGACTCCATATATATTATAAAATGCCATTATAAGTTAAAAAATATCACCCCTTGACACCTAACACCTATATCGGCGATGACAAGAAACATTGTCACTACCTATGGCTTCCACATTTTGAATTAAACGGTCCCTTCTACATTCTCGAATAACAAGCAATAACCAAAGGATTGAGCCAAGAAGTCATTGACTTCATCAATATTATAAAATGCTGTTATAAGTTAAAAAATATCACCCCTAGACACCTAATACCTATATCGGCTATGACAAGAAACATTGTCACTACCTATAGCTTCCACATTTTGAATCAACGACCCTTTCTACATTCTCAAATAACAAGCAAAAACCAAAGGATTGAGCCAAGAAGTCATTGACTCCATCAATAATATATAATTGTGTTATAAGGCGTCATTTTTATGCAAGAACTAAATATATCAAGCTAAGAAATATATAAGGCATCTTTATGAAAAAGAAACTTATCTCTGGAATGTGAAAAATGGTACAAATGTGACATTGTACTGGGATAAGGTGGATAAATTAAGAAAAAGGCATTTCATTATCATGCAACTGAAAGTTGCTGATGGCTTACGCCATCTATCGGAATAAAAGAGATTATCCCTGAAAGCCTGATATTTTTATCACCTTGACATTGATACAATTAGTTTATTGAACTGTGAATTCAAGTAAATCTATATTAAGTACGATTTTTTTCTTTTTCAAATATAGCAAACTCTACTGTCCATACTGAGACAGAAATTTATGCCTGGCCTTGTCTGTCTTGTTTGCAGAAGAGCTTTGCTCGATGCAAATACTTCTATGTAAATCTACTGTCCATAGTTTACTTAAAATACTGTAACCAAGATTGCACCCTACAGTGTCGGGTATACACGTATATGTACTTGTATATGTACAATCGTCCAATACAGTATTAAAGCTCTAAAAAGTGTGGTCTGGAATATTAAACTGGCGAAAACACTGGGGGGTTCATTACTGATGATCCAAGTCCTCTTGATATTTTTTTTTCATCGCAGTAATGACAGTAGAAAGCTTGTTTTATTTGAAAAATACAAATTTGAGCTTAATAGTTTTATTTTTTCAGTGCAAAAGTTTTATTTAGAAATAAATCTATTATTAAATGATATATAATAAACGAGTTTTACGCATTTTAAAAACGTATTATATTTTCTGGCAAATCACTCAATATACCTTGGGATATAGTGATAAGGCGTTTTAAGACTGCTTATATGCGATAAGAAAAAAAATCACTTCTTGAAAACGTTTGAAAGAAAATTTAAGTGGTGCTTAATCTTCTTTTAGAAAATATACGATAACATTTAAAAAAAACTCACTCTTTAAGTCTTCATTTGAATAAAAAATAATAAAAAACATGATAATAAAGCCATTAAGAAATAAGCTGAAATTTTTAAAATCGCAATCTTAAATGCATGCAATGGCAACATAAATGTAATGATCTTACGCATGCGTAGCACTGAAATTAGCGCTAGGATTCAGACGAGCGAACATCTACAGCAGATAGAAAGAAAGAATTGAGAAATAATGTATAGCGCCTTCTTTAAAATAAAACAATATTTACTGCAATTGCAAGTAGGGAATTGAAGTACATTTTAAAAATATATTTGGTATAAAATTCAAGTCACAAACATATAGAAGTATAAACCGCATTTAAGACGCCAGCAGGAAATACTTTATCAAAATATTGAAAATTCCAGGGAGAATATCTTCCAATATATATATGGGGATTGCGCCAGTGAAAGAGAGATAAACTAGCTTTCATTGCATATTTATAGATATTGCACTTTGATATGGAATGGACTGCCTCTCTATTGTAGAATACATTCATATTTATTAAATAAAACGCCTATCTCTTAGATCAATCGTATTTATTAAAAACAAAATTCAATATTTCGATGACGCTGTTCGTCTATCTTCTTATAGGATTCAAACTTCTTATAAGTTTATCATGCACGATGCGTGTGTGATACACATCATCTATTGACCGTCGCCGCAAACTAACGGCCTCGGGTCGGTGACAAAGCCACAATACCAGCTTTAGCAAGATGAAAAGCGTCCACCTAGAGACGTCTTTGACGGAAGAGGCGACCTTTGTCTTTTTAGATCAATATCCTCCCGGCAAAATTTCCATATTTATATAAAATAAAAAAGGCATATAGTGACCACTCACATGACCATTTTAGATGGCAGAACGTTATCTAGTGGAACAAAAGTTAACTAAACGTTGATTTAACTTTTTCCTCAATATTTGGCCAATCCATTTTTTTTTTGTGTGAATCAAGAATAGTCAACCACGAACGCGTTTTCGGGCTGTTAACCCTCGTCAGAGGGATTCAAGCTGTACCTCAACGACCAAAAATTTGATCCAAGAGGCTTCTTGAGATATCTCTAAATGGGTATTTAAGGCCAAATTGTTCCACTATATTTGGATCAATCTGTGTTGTGCTTATTGTCTGTGCTGTTTTCAAGAATTTGTGGAAAACTAAGGCATTGGGTTTACTTTTTCACTACTTTTGCCATAGGTCTATCATATACTATGGTGGAATCTACTGTACGAAGATAGTTGATGATCCGAATGTCTTCAGTAGATGTCCCTTGCTATTACCCGTAGTGGCGAACTGATAGCAATGACAGATTTTCCGACTCTTGCGCGCGCAGTACATTCAGAATGGCAGTAAACCACTAGCACACAGGGATTTCTACCCTGGATGAACTTATCATCCGTTGTGGCCCCTCCTCCACAATATTTCACAAAGCTGATTAACAAAAGTAATTACCACAAGCCAGGAAAGAGCATTAATTAGACTTTATTCTAAACCAAATTAAAACGTGGCCCCCTTTTCTCTAGTCGATATTTTCTTTTAGAGAAGAAGGGTTTGTATGCCTGCTCTGATAATGACATACTTCTATTGTCAGCATTAAAAAAATAAATCAACCTTGTGAATAAATATCATTTTTTGCTTAAATAACTGTGCGTGTGTGTGTTTATATATATACATCATGGATAAATATTAAGAAAGTGGAAAGTCTTTGATGTCGCCTTTGTTTTTTTGAAAGAGACAGAGGAAATTTTGTTAACACTTCGTTATCTGGTGTGTCTTCAATAAAGGTCACTGTGATATCTTTCAGAGTTATTGTCTGAATCCCGATATACATACTGAAAGGTACAACTTCCTTAAGTTTTATCCATGAATGTATCTTGTGTGCCTTCAATAAAGGTCACTGTAATATCTTTCAGAGTTATAGTCTGAATCCCGATATAGATGCTGAAAGGTACAACCTCCTTAAGTGTTGTCCATGTTGTTGTTAGTATATATAAACAACCTTTCTGTAGAAGAGCCGTTATATAGGTCGAAAGCTCTTCGCTTCTTTGTCAATAAAAGAAACATACTGCAATATAATTTGCCTCTGTTTATTTAAATAAAAGTTAGGCAAACAATTTTAGGGTAAATATAGGTGTCAGGAGCCATTGACATTTCGACACTTACCATTGGTAAGGGGGGTTACCCCCGAATTGACACGGTTTAAGAAAAACAGCTTTTCCTCCATAGCTTCCCCTGATTCTTACATGAATCCAACCCTATCAATGATTGCAAGTAGCTAAATAGGGGCTATGAAACCCTGTCATTGCAAAGTCGAATTGAATGTACATGTACATGGGTTAACTACATGTGTGTGTATACTTAACAGCAATCCCAATCCTCTACCTACCATGATTATCATTGAATCCCTGTAAATAAGTGTACTTGAAAAGATTAGTATAATTGAATTATTCGAATAAGGAAAAATTAGGGCAAAGAGTTTCTTTTTATTATGAGATGTTGCAGGCTTTCAAGCCAAAACCTACTCTCTTCAACGGACAAACACAAAAGCTGTAATTTAGCTGTAATCTACGCCTGATAACATCTCACTTCATTTGTTTTTGGATTTGCCTGTTGGAGAACAGGTTTTGGCTCGAAAAAGCTTGCAAGATCTCAAAATAAACGCTTTGCCCTAATTTTCCATATTCGAATATTTCTGGGCAACTTTTACTCGCATAATGTAATTATTATAATACATATAGCTTTAAAATTACAAAATATTTTCTCACAATGAGTTTATTTTTATTACAAAATGCTAGCTTTCAAGTGATAATCGCTCTTCAACGGGCTTGTAAGATATAGTCGATGTTTTATTAAGCCCGTTATTGATTTGTCTTAAAAAGAAATTTATTGTGAGAAAATATTTTTTATTTTAAAACTTTTTTCACAATTTTTTCATGAATAGAGACATACAGCTTTATTAAGGCCACACGATCTTATACAGATTCACTGCAGGAATGAAGCATAGATGGAGCTCCTATACTCCGATACTAATAAGGCAATTGTTATTATAAATAAACGACAATTTGTTGAGGGAAGAGTTTCCTTTCATATATAACGACAAGTTTTCGGGTGTAACAGCCCTTTGACAGGTATAACAACAACAACAACAACTTTTATTCAAACCTCTGTAGCTTACAGTGATTGAGGGAAAATAAAATTCAGAATCAGATTGGGGTCCTCCACCACCTGCGGAGGGATGTGCCTGACATTGTCAGCTCGTTCCTGAGATCTTCCATCTCCACCCCTACAAAGAAGCCGTAGATCTTGTATTTCGCCGCGGCGAGGATGACAAGGGCATCCCTGTCCAACCCTGTCCCGAAGAGCCAGTCGCGAAGGTCCGGAGTCATCCGCAGGATGGAGAAGGCCTCTCTGATGAGAGGTCTGATACAGCGGCAGTTCCAGTATCGGTGCGCCAAGGACAGGTCCCCGGAACCGCAACCCAGCACCTGTCGAAGATCTGTTAAACCAGAAAACTTGTATTGCCGTTATATATAAAAGGAAACTCTTCACTCAGCAAATTGTCTTTTATTTATAATTTTAGCGAAGGGATTATATTATTGACAATTATTATTATCCTTAAGAATAATAAGTAAGTACAGATTTTCTCATTTCCATTGTTGAATCGCCTTCCCTTCACACAGGATTCCTAAAAACATTTTTTTTTTTGCTTATCCCTAGTACAAGTAGTACAGGCCATGATAATCATGGTGGATAGAAATAGGTGACTGCTTTTACTGTAAGTGCACCACATGTTTACATATGCGAAAAGCAGTTCGACTACTTTGCACTTACAAATGTATCAGAGCAACGTTTGGTTACTTGCACTCGCTGGTGGGGTTGGACTTTTACAAGAATCGGGTTCCATTGGAGTTTTTTTTTTTTTAAACAGGAAAAAGTGCCCAATGCGACAATCGAACCCGGGTTGTACCGGTCGAAAACCAACAGTTTAGACCATCCTTCCACCGACCCCCACAAAAATGAAATCTGGAATCTCCATAGTAAGATATGCACATAGGTTTAACATGATCTACTCATAGCAATTTATAACCTTATACCGAGGGAGCCCATAATCTCTTGCTCCACGATATTCGGGGGAGACTAATATTTTAAAATCGATTAGCAATTTAATGCCCCCCACCTTTCCCCCATATTTTAGCGAAACACCATTTTTTTTAAAGATCTCTCATCTAAGTTAAAAACTAGCAGGGCTAGAGGGCAAAACCCGCCTACTGCCCAAACCAGACGCCCTAACTCACGAATTAAGCCATATTGTTAATATCGTTCTTTTTTTTTTAAACTTTAGTCCGAGTAATTTCTCTAGCGGCGCCCTTCTTCTGTTGTTTTTTTGGGGAAGTAAACCCTCCCCAGAGCGCGTTCACCGAATTCTGCACTCTCGAAAAAGAAGGAGTATGATGGAAGGGGGGAGTTTAAAAAAGTGCCGTAGTTGTCATTAGAGTGTGCCTTGCCTGCAGCTGTTGGTTGATTGGGCTAGCTGGCTGGCAGTCGTTAGCTGAAGGGAAACAGCCTAGGCCTAATCATCTAGCAGCCGTCCATCCCAAATTGTTAATATCTGCCAACGGCGCAACACAACAAGGAGGTGATGATGCTCTTATCTGACTTGGGCCTCCCAATGATTAAACTGCCACATTTTTGCTTCTTTCTATCGGAAGATTCGCTCACTTAGATAACGTCAATCCTTACCCCCATACTTACCTTCTTCGCCATTCTCCCTTCCTTCACTGCCTACTCGCTTTGTTTGCTATGATGGAATGTTTTTACGTATCTTTGTTTAAATAAGAAAATTCCATTTTAAGCAAAGAGTTTTGTTTTAATTTGAGGTATTGAAAGATTTTTAAAGCAAATTTTACTCTTTCAACGGGTAACTTCCTACCTATTCGCTTTGTTTGCTATGATGGAATGTTTTTACGTATCTTTGTTTTGAATAAGAATATTACATTTTGAGCAAAGAGTTTCGTTTTAATTTGAGACGTTGAAAGATTTTTCGAGCAAATTTTACTCTTTCAACGGGTAACTTCCTACCTACTCGCTTTGTTTGCTATGATGGAATGTTTTTACGTATCTTTGTTTTGAATACGAAAATTACATTTTGGGCGAAGAGTTTTCTTTTTATTATAAAATAAATAAAGCTTCCAGGGCTAAGCTTCTTGTTCAACATTTTATTTTCAAGCTTTCGGACTTGTCAGTCCTTCAACAGGAGTATCACGTTAAAGTTTCCTCTTTAATTTGAGGTATTGAAAGATTTTTCGAGCAAATTTTACTCTTTCAATGGGTAAATAATATTGTCATGCAGAAAATTAGGAAAGATATACTTCAGGATGAAGCAGCAATTTATTTAAGACACCTCTCTCTGTCTCTTGAGGTAACCCAGATTCCTGAAGCCATCACGTACTAAAGTTGAGGTGTTGAAAGATTTTTCGAGCAAATTTTACTCTTTCAATGGGTAACTTCCTACCTAATCGCTTTGTTTGCCATAATGGAATGTTTTTACGTATCTTTATTTTGAATAAGAAAATTACATTTTGAACAAAGAGTTTCGTTTTAATTTGAGGTGTTGAAAGATTTTTCGAGTAAATTTTACTCTTTCAACGGGTAATGCATATCTATCACAGCAGCAGCAATGTTCACTATCTTGGGTGTGTATACTGTATTGTTGTTGTTGTCGTGTCCAATGAAGAGCCTCAGATGTCTCCATGCATCTCTATCACAGCAGTCTCAATGTCCACTATCTTGGGTGTACTCAACTAAAGAGGTTATTATTTTTACTCAACTAAATAATAACCTCCTTTATAAATAAATGTTTTTTTAAAACTACATACAATGATTCAAGTGATTAAGCGTCCTAACAAAAACGTGGTGCACTTGGATAATCCCCGGGCGAAGTATGATGTATGAAGATTGCAACGAAGCCTCGGTAATTTGGGCTTCAAGGAACCATGACCGAAATATAGGTGGGTGGAGCCCAGTTGTTCTTTCTTGTTTAACATTATACACGCACAAACCTACCTACATTATCGCTGTAGCCTATTTTTAACGAAGAGAATCTGTTATGCAATATATACAGTTAAACCTGTCTATAGCGCCCCCTCTTGGGACTCACCAAAATAGGGTGCTATAGAGAGGGGGTGCTATAGACAGGTCACTTTTAATGTAAAATGTTTACATTTTAATGTTTAAAATCGGGCGCTATAGAGAGGAAGGCGCTATTTAGAGCGGACGCTATAGACAGGTTTAACTGTATATGAAAATGTGAAAAAATAGTGCACAAGTGAAACTGTACAGGGATCAGGTGGATACATTAAGAAAAAAGGCATTTCCTGATTGTGTAACTAAAATTTGCTGATGGCTGGCGCCATGGTTAGCTTTTCTTGATTAATCAAGAATGGGTATTTAATGATATATTTTATTATTAATATTTTTATATTATTATTATTATTGTTGCCTCAATTTTAATGAGCCCTACATTTATTCAAAAAATGCTATGATATTTAATATTAATTTAAAACAGATTATTTAGATTATCATAATCTCTTTTTATAGTTTCATTCCTTTTGTAATATTTTATTGTACCTATATCTTGATTGGTTATTGAAGCAAGAGAGGACCTAGACCAAGACTGCGGATCACGACCTACGAGGAAGAATAAATAAACACAATAACTTTAAAAGGTAATTTATTTTTATTTACTTTTCTTTATTTGATTTGAGTATGGAAACCCGCTCGGTGTATAACACCAAGAAGGAGGAAATCAAGGTCGACGACCCTGCAAAGCTGCAACTTGGTGCAACAATATAAAGTTAAACCTGTCTATAGCACCCCCTCTAAATAACGCCTTCCTCTCTATAGCACCCGATTTTAAATAGGTAGTACGATGCGATTTACATTAAAAGTGACCTGTCTTTAGCACCCCCTCTCTATAGTGCCCTATTTTGGTGAGTCCCAAGAAGGGGGCGTAATAGACAGGTTTAACTGTATTAATGATAAATTCTTTGTCGTAGTTGCAAGTCAGTTTTGATTAACGGGACATTGGTAGTCTGCAGACATATCACCAGTATCTGGGTGAGATAACAAATCGTTCTAGTCCTTCCGCCCCGTTATCAGACCGTTAGTAGGACAGTATTGTCTTATCCTATGTCGCTGGGTAGTTGGCACACTGGAAACCCTGGTTTGCTCGATATCTTAATAATCATCATCAACTTATCACACATTACGGTACATAGGCCGCGTTAAAAATTTAAAGGATTATAGAAGAGTAATCGATGAAGTGGTGTCTATTCAGCGAACTTCCATAGTATTTACTAACAGGCCGATCTCATATCGTGGAATTTTCCCAGTTGCTAGAAAGAATTGTTCAAGCCATCCTATGTAATCTTGTAACGTCCTCTCTTTGATATGAGAAAGGTGTGGTGGCTATATTTATCCGAATAAAGATTTGTCCATATAACCAGTGATGATATAAGCATTGATGCCCTTTACATCCCAAACTATATTTATCAGAATAAAGATTTGTCCATGTGTGTGGCCAGGGATGATATAGGCATTGGTGCCTCTTGCATTCCACAAGCTATATTTAATCAGTAATTCTGTTCTCTGTATTTCTTAGCTCAATATTTCTTGGCCCATCAGTTTCGACATTTAGTGAGTAACTTGACTCTTCAATGCAAATGCTTGTTTTATCAACGGATGACGTCCCGTATTGTAAATCTTCTAATAGATATTCAAACGAAGAGAATATTTTAAAAAATAATAATCATATTGAATTGTGGTAAATTTTTTTATTCTAGGAATAATGGCTTTTTCTCTCTCGGCCGTGCGGCCACGTGCAAGCTCCGCGTTCATCGGGCATGGAGGGCGAAAGGATAGAAGTAAGCTATATGTTTTCGGTATTGGCGGATAGCCAATACGACGGGGAACAGGTTGGTTCTGTTCCCGTCGATGTATCAGCAAGGGACGTCGAAATATAGTCGGAAAACGTTTCTACAAAGTTTCTCTCTTTCTCTGACTAAAAATCAGAAATGTTATTTTTATAACAATCACACCTCCATGTGGCGATATCATGAATATTTTAGCTAGTGTGTATGCTAAGTGTATGGAAGAAGGAGGCACCATCGTTGGTAATTGGAGGATTTTTTTTTTTCTTGTAAAGAGAAGGAATCGTGTCGAGAATTTTAATGGCTAAGTTCGTGCAGCACGCTAATGTAAGTGGTTTGTAGAGTTCGAGAAACTAGTCACACACACGTCTCTTGGACATTCCACAAGGGATGAGATGTCGGGAAGAGCAGATCGACTAGGTTAGAATTTATCTTCCAAAATGCTTGAAAAACTTAGAATGCACAAACATTGTTTTTTTCTTTAACGTAGACCTTAGATGGCGCTTCTTGTTTTTCGGTCCAATTGTTTGCCTGGAGATCGAGTCCAAAATCAATGTCAATCATTTTAAAAGTAAGATTTTAAAAGGACTTTTGTTCAAGTTGTGTGTAGATATCTTGAAGTAATATATCTAAAATGGTTATGAAAAAGTGTAAAAGTCTACGTGTGTAGGCTATGCGTGTAGATGCGTGTGACCTATATGTGTAAACTATACCTGTATACTATACGTGTAAATCATACGTGTATACTATACGTGTATAATATACGTGGAACTATACGTGTACACTATACGTGTAAATCATACGTGTAGACTACGTGTATAATATATGATGAACCATACGTGTAGACTACGTGTAAGCCATAAATGTTGATTATACGTGTACACTATACGTGGAAATCATACGTGTAGACTATACGTACGTGTACACTATACGTGGAAATCATACGTGTAGACTATACGTACGTGTACACTATACGTGGAAATCATACGTGTAGACTATACGTACGTGTACACTATACGTGGAAATCATACGTGTAGACTATACGTACGTGTACACTATACGTGAAAACCATACGTGTAGACTATACGTACGTGTACACTATACGTGAAAACCATACGTGTAGACTATACGTACGTGTACACTATACGTGAAAACCATACGTGTAGACTATACGTACGTGTACACTATACGTGAAAACCATACGTGTACACTATACGTGAAAACCATACGTGTAGACTATACGTACGTGTACACTATACGTACGTGTACACTATACGTGAATATCATACGTGTAGAATATACGTGTGAAATATACACGAAAACCATACGTGTAGAATATACATGTAAATCATACGTGTATAATATACGTGGAACTATATTTGTAGACTATACGTGTAGTCTACACCTATAACGATTACCTAGTTCCGAGCTCGGGCCAGAGGTTTACCAGCTAATCATTTATTCAATAAGTCAAACCCAGCCAATATCTCTCCAATTAACCGATAACGTGGAAGGACGATCGAATTTCTTTTTACATCAGGCCTCTTGGTACAATGTGATATAAGAATTCGAAATCTGTGGGGATCATTTTGAATGACAATCAACTTTATTGACTGCTAATCAACGCTTATAAAAAATTAACCTAAAAAATGATGTAAAATAATATACAAATAGAAATATGTACAAATTTCTTGAGCGAAGGAGGATCCTTCAGACATGGAAGGGGTCTTCTTGAACCCTCCTCAGGTCCACACCTGAAGAAGTACTTATATATTCAGGTCTTAATGACCATTTTAAAGCCTCTTTAACAATCCACACTTAGTGCAGAGATCCATATTGTGAGATACGGTAAATTTCTAGACTTAATTCCAACTACGAAGGAACAACTATCAAACATGATTCTTCCCAACGAAGAGATTGGATTAAACTCTATAAAACAGAGTGAGAGAACCATGCCACTAGAGGTACCATTGGAGCAACTGCATACATACAAGAAATTTTAAATGTAGTTTTTATATTCTCCAAGCTGTGGCTGTCTACCCATTTTTATACTCTCACGCACCTACTTTAACAATCTTTGTTGAATTCTTTGGGGCCTGCTTCCTAAGAATTTTTTTTCTTGGGTGGGGCCAGTCGGGAGGGTTGTCTTCTAAACAACCTTGCTCGCCCGCCCGCCCGCCCAAGAGGACTTTGTAGATGAGGGGATTTTCTCAATTAAATATGGCGAACGGAGCGGATCAAATAATAGAGAAACCTGTACGAGCCACTCATGTAGAGATTTAAGCCTTCTTTGAAGGGGCTCCACACAAAAATGGATTTCCCCCCTCTCTCTCTCTGTCTCTTCCAAATCCCATTTCCTTTCTCCAGAAATCTGCTGGTAGTTGGCAATTGGGAGAGAGGGATTAGGCCTTCTTCCTCCACTGGCGGCGGGGTTAATTTCACTTTCTTGATGATCATCGCTAAACTTTTTTTTTTCTTTTCCCTCTTTTCTTCTTTATTCTTTCTTCTCTCTTTCTCTCCTTGGCACGACTGGTTTTGCCCTAAGGCGCCGTTATATAACGTAAGCAACAATGCGCGCAAACACAATGGACAATAAAGTAATCTTGTTGCCCGTACTTTTTAAACTAGCGTCAAACATACAGACGACTCCCTCCCCCACATGACTGTCACCTCTCCTGCGCTAATTGTACCTCGAGGGTTCCCAGCCTCTCTCACGCGATTCAACCAAGCCACGAGCCGCCAACAATAGATCGCTCCTAAGTACTGGTTGGCGTTCTCTCTACCCTCGTGCAGCCTGAACTATGGCACACATCCTTTTCTCATTATCACTGCTACGTTAGGTGTTTGCTCCAACCAATGGTAGCCGTTGCAAGATCTTCGTGCCTTGATTGGTCCACGATTGTGTTCTCTACCTAATTATAATTTAGGATAATATCTCTCCCATACCACATATATTGCAATATATGCTCGGATTTAACTGATCTTATCCAGACCTTCCAGATGTTTATAGATCGCAGTATTTAATTGCCTTATTTTTTATAGATAACTTCCAAGATCGTTCTATATTCTATTTTCTCTATATAAATCAAAATTATCTTCATATTCCTTTTCGAATGACTTCGTAAATGACTAATGACGAAAAACTTAAGACTATCTACTTATATATTTGCCTTATTCTGTCTGTTTGTCTGTTTGTCTGGTTGTCTGTTTGTCTGTTTGTCTGAAGCTCACGGATAGATTGCGCGCTCATTGGCTGACAGGGAACACGTGTCCTCCCTGCCCCCCTCTAGACAACCCTGTTATTCAAAAACCATACATCCAATCACCATGAAATTCTGGGATATTATTAGGTATATCCCCGGAAAGGTTTTCGAAAAATAATTTCTTGAATATCTTGAATATCCTTAGAGTTATTTGCAGAATTATAGATATAACTCGCAAGCAGCGCCGCCAGACGGTGATAGGCTAAAGCTTGCTGCGCCACCCCTGTTGACCTTGGGTCATCGTGTGAGTCACAGCATGATGCAACAAAAAACACTCTTCACCCAAGTCAACGTTTTTAAAATATATTCGCACTCGGGTAAACCCCGGGCGTTGCCCGGGCCATTCGTCTAGTACCATAATAATACACATTTTTGCTGTCTTGATTCCAATATGAGAAAAGAAAAATTCTCTTCAAATCATATAAATAATAATGAAAAACGGCTTCCGAGGTTAAATTTCTTACTTATTGTATATTCATCTCAAGTTTTCAGGTATCACAAACCCTTCCTTCTACAGGAGTATATGATGGAATAAATATTGAGCTCGTAATATGTAAATAAGAGAGAAAGAATATACAACGATTATTATTAATGTTTGTACAATAATGTAGAAAGGATTGATAAAACAAATATTGGAATAATTTTAATCTCTCGAGACTGTATTAAGATTTATCATATACTCCTATAGAAGAATTTGTGATACCTGAAAGCTTTAGATGAATATAAAATATGAAAAGCGCCATCTAGTGGAACAAAATACAACTATATATATGTATGTTATATTAAAATATTATTATATTTAAAATTATATTTTCATAGATCCAAATACTCTACTAAATCGACCGCCAGAGGTCACTCTTCCCCTATAAAAACTCGTTGTTGTTTTATCCCAATGGCCGGCTCAAAACTTTTGTACATTATGTAAATAATCTTTTTTTTTTCCTTATTCTACTCGTCTTAAGCCAGGCAGTACTTTTACCAAATTATGTCTTTTATACATTCCTTAGCTTAATTAAAGCAACCTCTGATCTCAAAACCATTATTATTTTTATTTCAAGATTTTAACCACGACTGCATTACCATAGCATAATCTCAACAATTCTAAAATACAACAGAAATCTCATTCATCTTTATTTATAACATATATATATTTAAATATTACCAAATAAAAAATATAGAACTTCCTAGAATCGAACCCACGATCATATAGAATTCTATGGTCAATAACTCTTGGTCAATGACGAAAGTTAAAAAGAAACATGTTTATCATAAATGAGATCAATTAGAAAAAATAGGGACTATAACATCAGATATGTCCTGTCCACTCGTCAGTGGACGAGTGATTAAAACCCTCGATTCCAGACAGCCATGAACAGGGCTCGAATCCCGCATTGTACACTGTTTTCTGTGAAGAACCATATTATTCATTGTAAATAACATAAGCTAAGTTGTTCTTGTTGAGCTGTACCTAATAAAGTTATTTTCGAAAAGGATGTCTCAAATTTTATTTATATTCTATGGATTCTTCATATTTCGATGGTATAGATGGATGAAATAGACGATATATATTTTTGATGGTTCTTTGTGTTTACCAAAGAGCGTCGTTGTTACCATCCTGCGTGGAGGATTGATTACAGGAAGATGCTTTCGACTTAGGACTGGTGGAGTGTAAGAGCTAAACTCCGAACCAAACAGCGGGTTGTACGTTGAACAAAAAAAGAAGGACCTTACTACACAAGTGAATCAAAGTTGAAACAGAAATGTAACAGTACAAAGTATCGAGGCATCCCAACAAAAGGTTGGAGCCATAAAGCGCAGGGATAATAAAATCAATAGTGGAACTATAAATTGGAGACAGACCATCCTGATGAGATCAGCGAGCCGTTCATTGAATTTCATTATGGAGATGAAGCCACCATGTTCCATTATAAACCCCCCGCTCGCCAGAATCCGGTCGTAGGTCAACCGAGAAGACATCGATAATGCTGGGTGGGTGCGTTGTTTAGTTCCACGGGGGGTGGGATGGAACACCCCTCTGCCCTGACACCCTTTCATACCAGGAACATTTGATCGAAGACCACAGATATAACTTCTATCACCATATAACGACATACATACTATGCCTCTTCTTCTTCTTTCTTATCTCCACTCAATCATATTTGGGTATCAAGCTTGTAAAGCTTGAGACCTGGGTGGAGTAGGATGCGTCTGCCTTTGTCATAAAGACTGGAAGCACTACTCAGTGGCAGGCCGACTTAGCTCCAAAAGAAATGGCCGCCTCTGACACGAGGAACAGACGCCATGTGCAGCCACTCCTAACATGGAGTACAAACGCTTCTCATCCTGTATCCCTGGATTAGGAGCCCTTACAGGGTACTATCAGCCGGGCCAGCTGAGCACAGGTTTTTTAGCGAGCTTGTTACTGCTCCCCTCTCCTTCTTTTTCATACGGGTTTGGGACCGGCAATGGCGGAGTTCGTACTATGCCTGATTGACGAAACCATTCTGAAAAAGTTCTCTTCACCAACAAGCTTCCATTCTGATAAAAGATAAAGGCAGATAGGTATTCAGCACAAAATGGCACCAGCCTTCAAACTTCCCTCACCTGGACGTCAACCATCGATTGAACGGCCCTGAGGAGAAAACAATTCTCGGAGGACGAAAGATGGATCATCGAGCGCAGGGGCTAAAAAAACGTCGGCCCCATTCAAAAGGACAAAAGACCGCCATGGAGCATATTTATTAGACGATTTTTGGCGCAATTGTATTAATTAGGAGGTTTTGGCTAATTCTCAGCTCCTAATGTGTCCCCGGATTTATCATTCCTCTCTCTCACTTCCAGTTGCTAGGCTCCCGAGGAACAAATCTACCTCTTTTCCATATTGGCCTGCAACTTTTTTTTTTTCATTAACGCGGCCGGAGAGAAAAGGATTAATTTTAAAATTGAACAATAGCAAAAGCGATGTTTGGATAGCTTCTTAGGTACTTTTTTGAGCTCCAATTTTCACCGAACTTTGAGTATCTTTGAATAATTTTCTTCCAGAGGTTGAAGTTATTGAAATATTTTGGCTATTTTTTTCATGTTTCGAAAATAAATTGAGTGTAAAAATCTCTTTAATAGAAGAAAACAAGACCTTTTTTCCCGTTACTTATAGTATCACACACACAAATATAATATATATACATTTTTTTAAATTAAAAAAGCATATATTGGAACAAAATATCATTTATTTTACCAATATTTCAATTGGCTGAACGCCAACCTTTATCAAGGTGTTATAACATATTAATACGTTATATATATATGTGCGTTATATTAATATGTTATAACACCTTGATAAAGGTTGGCGTTCAACCAACTGAAATATTGGTAAAATAAATGATATTTTGATCCAATATATGCTTTTTTAATTAAAGATTTATTTATGGATTGCTCTATTTTCAAAACAAATATAATATATTCTGCTAAATAGAATAACATATATAAAATTTTTCGTTATAAATAGTATCATACATATAGACTATTTCGTTATAAAGAGTATTATATGTACTTGAAATATTGATGCAAATAATATTATAATTGAGTTAAATAAATTTTAAAATATTTGCAGAATTTCTTTATTAAGGTATGGGAGTCAAGCTTTCGCGCAGTCGCGCTTCATCAGGCCACTGGCTCCGCAAAGGCGTGCAACAGATACAATAGAGATTCAGAGAAATACATTTTAAAAAATCACAAATAAAAATAGTTTCCAGTTGTAGAGGATACAGTTTCAATGGGGGTTGGCATTATCTGCGTTGAATATGCTGGAACTGTTTTATATGCACTCATGGACAGAAGTTAAGGAAGTGGAAAGTCTTTTTTTTAATTATCCCATTGTATAATTATACATGGTCATGGAGACTCTATTCATTGATCAAATTCACAATCTTGGTAGGGTTGGAATACAGGTCTTGTCAAAATTAACCCATAACTTTCCATGATGGAGAGCTGCCGTCGTTGGTTGGCTATTCACATGGAGGTGGCAGTCAGACTTTGTTCCCCAGTGGAAAGTTTCAAAAATAATAATAAATTTTCTTCTTATTCTTCTTTCTTATCTCCACACTGGGTGAAGTAGAATGCGTCTGCCTTTGTAATTAAGACTGGGAGCACTACTCAGTGGCAGGCCGACTTAGCTCCAAAAGAGATGGCGGCCTCTGACATGAGGAACAGACGCCATGTACAGCTGCTCCTAACATGGAGTACAAACGCTGCTCATCCTGTATCCCTGGATTAGGAGCCCTTACAGGGTACTATCAGCCGGGCCAGCTGAGCCCAGGTTTTTTAGTGAGCTTGTTACTGCTCCCCCTCCTCCTTTTTCATCCGGGCTTGGGACCGGCAAAGGCGGAGTTATAATAACTTTTAAAATTACAAAATATTTTCTCACAATGACTTTCTTTTTATTACAAAACGCTAGCTTTCAAGCGATAATCGCTCTTCAACGGCCTTAATACAATATCAACTTTATCCTACCAGAAATATTTACTAAATAATAACTTTGTCAATATTATATTTACAAGGGCAACGCAGGATGTATAAATTCTAAAAAAAAAAAAAATCGGAACGAGATTGTGTCCCTTATCTGAAGCTCCTTGTCTGGAGGAGGACTCTCTCAAAGTGGGGAAACCTTCCTTGCTGAAGAAATTTGTACACATACACAACTATATATATTCCCCTACATTTTATCTACCATTTATTTACTATTTTATTATATATTTTTTTCCACCTTTGTAACAATAGATTAGAAGAATCAAGTAAATTGTTTAAATTGCCCAAAGCTCTAAAGCACGTTGTAAAAATCAATTAACCACCTATAGAGATAGTGAAAAGTTATAACAGGTTTTAAGGGTCAGTCAGTAGAGGGTGTGGCTATATGTGGCGGTGGTAATACCAAACGATTTATCACGGGACCGCCATTGGTCATTGGTCAAAGCCTTTCCCCGCGTGGGGAGGGATTCCAACCATTGTTCAGCAGGCTTGTCATAGACTTGCCCTGGTGGCCTCCGTTTGATGTAGAAGGGGGAGAACATCCAGAAAGAATTATATGTTCAAAGAAATATATGAGCTACGCTTTGATGGTTAGGACTAGATGGTTATATTCAAATTGGTCAATTAGTCGTAACTAAAGACAGGCTTTGAAAAGAGATAAATATGAAATTAAAGATAAGATTGATCGTATGTTTCGTTTCTGGTTTGTTTCTAGAATGTTTCGTTTCCAGAAAGAAGACATTTTCAAAGAAAAATATGAGATACACTAAGATAATTCGGCTCAGTTCAGCAGGCTTGTCATAGACCTGCTCTGGTAGCCCCCGTTTGACGGAGTAGGGGAGAACATCCAGAAAGAATTATATGTTCGAAGAAAAATATGAGATACACTTTGAAAAGATGGTTAGGACTAGAAGGCCATATTCAATTGGGCAATTAGTAACCAAAGAAAGACAGACTTTAAAAGACATAAATATGAAATTAAAGATAAGATTGATTGAAATTTTCGCGTTTCTGGTTTGTTTCTAAAATGTTTCGTTTCCAGAAAGATTATATTTTTGAAGAAAAATATGAGCTACACTAAGATAATATGTAAATATGAAACTAAAGAAAAGATTAATTGAATGTTTCGTTTCAGTTTTGTTTCCATAATGTCATTGGTCAAAGACTTTCCAGAAAGATGATATTTTCAAAGAAAAAATATGAGCTACACTAAGATAATATGTAAATATGAAACTAAAGAAAAGATTAATTGAATGTTTCGTTTCTGTTTTGTTTCCATAATGTCATTGGTCAAAGCCTTTCCAGAAAGATGATATTTTCAAAGAAAAATATGAGATACACTAAGATAATATGTAAATATGAAATTAAAGAATGAATGTTTAGTTTCTGATCAGTTTTCTGTATGGAGTTTGGATAACAACCAAATAATTGGAAAACTCTTTTAATTAAGATTAAAAAATACGGAAAGGATGATAAAGAAGTTTGAAGAAGATTTAATAGAGATGATATAGGCTTTCTCATTAAAAGAAGTAAATGAGAAATGAGAATTTCGCACATACAGAAAACACACTTTTTTGAGGATCATCAAGAGATCGTCTATTAATTATGCTGGAAGGATGCACTTTGAAGAGGTTGAGGAAACAGACATGATTGATTCCAAAATATCAACGAAAGATTTGGATTTAGGAGAATTCAAAGAGATTTGCATAGGACAAGGTGAAATAGCTATCCAAGATGTAGAAGTAGAAATACATGTCGTGGAGAAGAGATTCTTTATATAAATAATCTTATCTTCCTGACTTGGGATTCTATAACGAATAGAGAGATTATGGTTGTCTTATCCACGACTCTGTATCAGATTTGACTGTACTACATGACTGAAACTACGGAATATTCCACTGTTTTACAAAATTGTCAGTTATCTTCGGTATGGAGTGTGAAGGAAATACGCTTTTAACTCTTCTCCCCCCTCAAGAGACCAACTCCATTTTGTCACCGTTTTCCCCCAGGCATCCTTAGGGAGCTCAGGAGAGTGTTAATTCTTCCCTCCCCACTTTCCAATAATTAAAGCAAAATAGAACGTTGCTGATTTTTTATAGCGAGTTTATTGAAATGCTGAAAAAAGTTGCATATACAGAGATTTGAATTGTATTTTAACGCGTTTATACACATCCAAATACACAACTCATATTGTAGTAAGGATAAATTACGTCAAAAAGTTTTATTAAGACCTTTTAGTCTTATACAGATATTCCAAGCAGATAAATGTAGAGTACATGCAGGAATAACAGTAATAGTACCAGTAATAAGCTATTACAGCAACAAAAAGCTTTTTAAAGATCTTTTAGTCTTATACAGATTCTTCAAGCAAAGAAATGTAGGGTACATGAAGGAATAATAGTAATAATACCACTATATAATAAGCAGTGTTATTATTATTATTATTATTATTAAAGCTAATCACATTTAATGGTAATATGGAATTTATATACAGGAAAACTTAATTAAGACAATCACAAGTTAATAAATAGATTAGTCTGGGTAAATTGGAGGAAAAGAAATTTATTATATATGGATTTACCACGAAGCAAATGAAGAAAAAGTAAAAGCTAATCCCATTTAATATTAATATTGATATTTTAATACAAGAATACCTCATTAAGAGACAATTGAGAGGGCTCATAAGGATAAATTACAGAAATATAATAATATAGTTATCAGCGTCGTAATCAATTCTTTCTTAATCAATTCTGTCACCGTTTGCTTTGTGAATGGAATAAATACCCAAATATGGCCATTTCTCATAACCATCGGTGGTTCAGTGGTAGAATGCTCGCCTGCCACGCGTGCGGCCCGGGTTCGATTCCCGGCCGATGTATTTTTTTTTTTTTTTACAATTTTTATAACTCATTTATATAATATACAAGATTGACATCCACGGCGCCAATTTATAATTGAAACGAATAGTATTTGAATAAAAGCATTTAATCGGGTAAAACCCGGGTAGTATAATAACATATCGCAAAGAGTTACGGCGTATTATGAATTTTCTGCAATTTGTTGAAATCCGGAATCCTGTAATGATGTATGCAATAAGGACAGTAGGGCATTATTCTATTTTGAAGAAAATATAAAAGAATAAAACGCCGAATAGTTTATTCTTATCATTATTATTATATAAAGGTCATTTTAACATCCCAACCACTCAAGATAGAGAACCTTGCTGTGATAGAGATGTATGGGTAGATCTGAGGCTCTCCATTGGACACGGCAGCAACAAGTCATTATAATTGACATGGACCCAAAACAGCAGTTTTACACACCCAAGATAAAGAACATTGCTGTGATAGAGATGTACGGATACATCTGAGTCTCTTCATTGAACACGATAACAACAAGAAGTCATTATAATTGACATGGACCCAGAACAGCAGCTTTACACACCCAAGATAGAGAACATTGCTGGGATAGAGATGTACGGAGACATCTGAGGCTCTTCATTTGACACGACAACAACAATAAGTCATTATAATTGACATGGACCCAGAACAGCAGCTTTACACACCCAAGATAGAGAACATTGCTGTGATAGAGATGTACGGAGACATCTGAGGCTCTTCATTTGACACGACAACAACAAGAAGTCATTATAATTGACATGGACCCAGAACAGCAGCTTTACACACCCAAGATAGAGAACATTGCTGTGATAGAGATGTATGGCGATATCTGAGCCTCTTCATTGGACACGCAACAACAAGAAGTCATTATAATTGACATGGACCCAGAACAGCAGTTTACACACCCAAGATATAGAACATTGCTGTGATAGAGATGTATGGAGACATCTGAGGCTCTTCATTGGACACGACAACAACAACATCTCAACACACACCTCAGTGCCATCCGAGTAAGAAACACACCAAATCAAAAAAGGGAACTACAGAGATAGGAATCTGTCTCAAAGAAGCAACATCATTCAAACAACTCCACTTCCAAATATGTTGAGACTTTACGACCTACGCTGTGTAGGTAAACCCGAGCGTTATTTTGAAAGGGTGCGGCGGAGAGCGTCATCTTTTAATTAGACGTGGCCATCTGATCCCGGGCGTGAAGGATATGATAAATTACATTCATTTGGAGCCACTAATTGCTCCCCTCTTTCTTTTTTTAAATTTCTGCCAGTTCGGCCTATATATTGGATCCTCCTCCATTCCAGGAACGCCACGCACTACTTTTCCTCCCAGAACAACTCTAAGGACTTCCAAACGCATATAACCCTTTTACCTGTTTATATCTTTTTTTAAATTTTAAATTTCTGCCATTTCGGCCTATATATTGGATCCTCCTTTATTTCAGGATGAAACGCCATGCTCTCATTTTCCTCCCAGAACAACTCTAAGGACTTCCAAATGTTATACCTCTTTTTTTACCTGTTTATATCTTTTTTTAATCTTAAATTTCTGCCAGTTCGGTCTATATATTTGATTCTCCTCTATTACAGGTTGAAACGCCACGCTCATTTATGTCGCAGAACAACTATAAGGACTTCCAAACACATATAATCCTTTACCTGTTTTTATCTTTTTTAATTTTAAATTTCTGCCAGTTCGGCCTATATATTGGATCCTCCTCTATTCCAGGTTGAAACGCCACGCTCATTTATGTCCCAGAACAACTGTAAAAGGACTTCAAAACGCATATACCTCTTTTACCTGTTTATATTTTTTTTCTCAAATTTCTGCCAGTTCGGCCTATATATTGGATCCTCCTCCATTCCAGGATGAAACGCAACGCTCATTTTCATCCCAAAACAACTGTAAAAGGACCTCCAAACGCATATACCCATTTTACCTATTTGCATCCTTCTTCTTTTTTAAGAAACCCAAGGTTAAATAAGAAATGAAAATAGTAATCACGAAATTTTCTTATTCAAATAAAACAAACTTTTTACTTGTGAAGAATAATACAAAAGAATGAGAATTTATACTGGGATCAGATGGATAAATTAAGAAAAGCCATCTCCTGATCGTCATATTTGGAAATGGTATTTAGCGTAATTTCGAATAATTAAAAATAAACGATTAGCTCATATTTATTTCAACAGATGGTGCTAGCCATCAGTACCTTTTAGTTGTATGTTCAGTAGATGCCTCTTTTCCCCCTCTAAACTTTCTACTGTTCTTACTATGAAGAAAAAATAATAATTTAAAAAATCCGTGCTTAATTGTTTAACTTCTTCTTTATAAATGTGTGGAGCATTATTACCGTATAACTAAGGTTGAATGTAAACATGAGATTAAGAAATGTATCTTGAATATTCACAACTATTCTTACATTTTTTATCCTTTTTCTGAAGAAACCTAAGGTGAAGTAAGATGTAAGATCGAAATTGTAAGAAAAAAAAGGCATTATCTAATCATGTACAGCTACACTCATAGACAAAACTTGAGAAAGTGGAAAGTCTTTTATATTGCTAGTCTGTTTTTTTTTTTTGAAGGATACAGAGGCAATTTTGTTAACATTTGGTTATTTCGTGTGTCTTCAATAAAGGTCACTGTATCAAATAACTTGCAGAGTTGTTGTCTGAATCCCGATATACATGCTAAAAGGTACACCTTCCTTAAGTTTTGTCCATGAGTGTATATAGTGTGTCTTCAATAAAGATCACTGTAATATCTTTCAGAATTATTGTCTGAATCCAGATATACATGCTAAAAGGTATAACTTCCTTAAGTTTTGTCCATGAGTGTATATAGTGTGTCTTCAATAAAGATCACTGTAATATATTTCAGAGTTGTTGTCTGAATCCCGATATTTATGCTAAAAGGTACAACTTCCTAAGTTTTGTACATGAGTGTATAAAGTGTGTCTTCAATAAAGATCACTGTAATATCTTTCAGAGCTATTGTCTGAATCCCGATATACATGCTAAAAGGTACAACTTCCTTAAGTTTTGTCCATGAGTGTATATAGTGTGTCTTCAATAAAGATCACTGTAATATCTTTCAGAATTATTGTCTGAATCCCGATATACATGCTAAAAGTACAACTTCCTTAAGTTTTGTCCATGAATGTATCTTTCAGAATTATTGTCTGAATCCCGATATACATGCTAAAAGGTACAACTTCCTTAAGTTTTGTCCATGAGTGTATCTTTCAGAATTATTGTCTGAATCCAGATATACATGTTAAAAGGTACAACTTCCTTGAGTTTTGTCCATGAGTGTCCATATATGGGATAAGTAATCAAAGTATTTAAACACGAATGTTTCTTTTTCACATAAATCAAACCTCTTATATATAGATGGCTCGTTATTGCTTTATATTAATATATTGGGTAAGTTTACAAGAGAAGAATCTTAGGAGAAGATGGGCGACCAGCCTCGTCGAAATATTGAAATTTGATAGTAACGATCTACGATGAGCTTTTTGATTATTAAACATCTCTATATAGTTAGAAATTAAATTTCATTAATAATATTAAATGTGAATTAGCTTTTACTTTTTTTTTTTCATTTGCGGAGACTCCGTGGTAAATCCATGTATCTGAAATTTCTTTTCCTCCAATTTACCCAGATTAATCTATTTATTAGTTTGATTATCTTAATTAAGTTTTCCTGTATATAAATTTCATATTACCATTGTATGTGATGATTAGCTTTAAAAATAATAAAGACAACAATGATTTTATTGCTGGTATTATTACTGTTATTTCTGTATGTACCCTACATTTCTGTACTTGGAGAATCTGTATAAGACTGAAAGGTCTTAATAAAGCTTTTTGTTGTTTTTGTAATAAAGGTCACTTTGTATCAAATATCTTTCAGAGTTATTGTCTGAATCCCAATATACATGCTAAAAGGTACAACTTCCTTAAGTTTTGTCCATGAGTGTATCTTTCAGAGTTATTGTCTGAATCCCAATATACATGCTAAAAGGTACAACTTCCTTAAATTTTGTCCATGAGTGTATTAGAGATAGGATACGTTTATAAGAGTTGAACCTCAGAAGATGGACAAACAGTCTGGTCGAAATATTGAAATTTAACATATATAGTAACGATTCAAGATGAGCTTTTTGATTATTAAGCTTTTCTATATATTTTGAAATTTTTGGATTCCCAATGTCTAGTTTAAAACAGAACAGAATTCTTTTTTTTTTGGTGGATCTCGAAATCTCAAAACTGGGTTATAAGGAAATTTCTTGGAGCAGTCGGGAGAATGTATTTCTATAAAGGTAGATGGGACATCAGACCTATCTCGGGAGATGGAAATCAACTATCGACCTTTTAAACCTCCGAATAAATTGAGTTGGGGGGTCAATTTAATAAAGTTGTGCCTCCCAACAACACCAAACTTTGTGTAAACCCGAAATATTTCGGGCGGGTGGACGATTAATGCAATGGTCTCCTCTACTACTTTATTTCTCTATCCTTCCCTCGGTCACGTTTCAGCAAGAGGGAACATTCTCTTATCGCTAGCAGCACCACATTTAAATGCAGAGTGTGCTGGTTCTTTCCAAGCCCATTCATTTACTTTTTACGACCGTCGTAGATCTTCGATTACCTTCTTTATCCCCCCTTCTTCCAATCAAGGTTCTTTGTTTGTAAACTTGATGTTTCTTTCTAAAAAGTTTCGAGGGAGTTAGTTGCTCCAGAGAATTCGTAACCCTTACAAGCAATCACATCAAACAATAGTTTACACACACACACAAAAACCTTTATTAAGACACACAGGTCTTACAGAGGATTCTCCTTGGGGTTACAAGACGGAGAAACCTATGAAAGTGGGAAATATACAAAGGGGTAAAAATGGAGAAAGATTATATACACATGATAAATATATACAGATTATTATTTGAATGATCCTATGGCAAATAAGAATATGGATTTGGAAAAAGATTTTTTGGAAATATGGATGGAAGAAGTGGAGAGCGAAAAGAGAAAAAACAGGTATTTACATATGGAACATACATATAATGGAACAAGTCAATTTAAGCTCTTCTACTCACACAGCACAGGTGGACCATGGCTTTTTTTCATGAAATCTTTAAGAGATTTTCCAGGAAAATCCGAGTGACCAAACAATAGTTTATTTCAACTCCCAACGTGTTTCATTCATACACAATTTTCTGAAATACGGCGTCACGTATTTCACGTATTTACACCCATACCTCACTTTGCGTCGGGGTTACGTTCAAAAAAAAAAAAAACACGACGCAAATTGAAACGACGCAAAGTGAAAATATGTGAAGGCGCAATCAAAAACAAAGGTGTTGCCATATTTTAGGGAAAAAAAATTAAAGACTCGAATCCAAAACAACGCAACTTTGAAAATCTAACGACGCACAGTGAAAATCAGTAAAAATTAAGCAGCGACGCAACTTCGAAAAAAAAAACACAAAACGAAACGACGCAAAGCGAGGTATTGGTGTATATGTATTTCAGAAAATGGTGTATGTATATAAGTATAATTAGGATTCAAATTTACCATTCCTCTGAAGAGAGGGTCAGGAAGTCATTGAAACGTTGGGAGTTGAACTATAGGTTAATGTGGCTGTGTTTTTCCTCCGAAGCAAATTCCAACCAACAAATGATCTTTAAGCCTTACAAGCAACCTATCGATATCAACACCTTATATTTCCTTCAACAGGAACATTATTAATAAAAAAGACATCTCTTAATTGTTTAACTAAAAGTTGCTGATGGCTTACGCTATCTGTCAGAATAAATATTAATTGATCGTTGATTTCAAAAATTATTCTCCAGAATTGACCAAATATCCATTCTTGATTAATCAAGAAAAGCTAACCATGTTTCGCGCTGTTGGCCTTCATCAGCGAATGGTGCAAGTTGTATCTCAATGACCAAAAAAACTGGTCTTTCATGCATTCTGAAAAATCATGAAACGGATATTTAAGGTGTAATAACGTCTGTTATTAGACTGTTGCGCCTTCGATAAAGAAAAATCGAAGCTATTTCATACTGAGATACCAAACCTCTCTTTTGTCAATGCATGCAAATGTACAGTCATCGATCGTTTCTTTTTTGAAAGAGACAGAGACAATTTTGTTCAAACTAGGTTATCTCGTGTGTATTCACAATAAATGTTACTGTATATCAAATACCTTTCAGTGTTATTGTCTGAATCCCGATATACATGCTAAAAGGTATAACTTCCTTAAGTTTTGTCCATGAGTGTGCTTAACTTTGAGGGCTTTGGCTAGACCAGAGGTCGGTAAATTGCGGCTAGCAAGCCACATGCGGCTCTTTGGATGTGAATCTCTTTATATAGTTCCATACGTAAATATTTATGTGAGTACTATTTATTGTTGGCAAGAAAACATTTTTTGGCTCTTTAAAAACTTTGAAAGTTTGTAAATTGTAATTTTTTGGCTCTTCCGACTTAAAAGGTTGCCGATTCCTGGACTAGGGAATTAAAATATGAAAAACGCACAATTTAGTTTTAGAATGACGTAGATAGTTCTTCCAAAATCTGATAATCTAGAGGCTTAAATATAGAAAAGAGGCGGCATTAGAGAAACAGAGAGAGATTCACCCTCTACTCGGCACCGACGCTGCTGTACGGGCGAGCTTCCACTTCCTTTTTACCGCCAGTTAAGTGAGGCACCCAACTCTCTCATCGTCCTTAACACGTCCTGTCTTCCTACCCCGCTAGCTGGTACCTTTCCTTCTCTACAGAGATCGACATCTTGTCAATACATAGTTAAAGTACACATTCCTCACTATTTAGGTAATGAGAATCAGTAATTTACAAAAGGATGTTTATATTGTGGCGAAGAAATAATTTATTATTTAATTATTTAATGAAAATATTTGGAAACAGATTTATTATTTGTAAAATCATCATTTAGTTACCTAGCTTGCTTGCTCGATATTCTCTAGCTGTAGATAGTTTGGTTATTTCGTTAATATTTGTCAACTGGTCGTGGTGACGTCATCAATAAATAATTTCACATCTCCAGATATATAAAGACTTGATTTCTACGCTACAATATTAAAATTGTTAGATATATGCTATATGTACAATGAATATCCTAATCCCGATATACATGCTGAAAGGTACAACTTCCTTACGTTTTATCCATGAGGGTATATCTCTATGCCAAAAGCATACATAAGGAAATTATTGTCTACCCCTTTCTTCTATGCTCTTCGGGAGATTTGTAAGCAAGCAGGGAGACGTCCAGAACGATGCTTACTCAAATTCTACCATACCTATATTACACAACGCGTAGGTATTTCAAAAGACATGGCGAGACAAATTTTAAGTTAGACAGTTAAGTTTGGCCATTATTTTTTTTACGAAGACATTAAATATGGGGGAAAGACATCAATCAATTCCTAAAGAGGCCAGGATGGATGGCTGACCAGCCGTCGGGGCATCGCCGCTAGACTTCTTATCAAAACTTTGGCATTCCAACGGGAGATCTTTGGTAGCAAGAAGCAAAACAACTTTGGTAAACCATGTATTCTAGCTTATGTACCTATTAACAAACTGGTATGAGCAGTATCATTCCTATTTCAGTGTACGTTCGGACAATTAAACGAGGTGTACATGGAGATAGCGTTCCTATTTCAGTGTACATACGGACAATTAAACGTGGTGTATATTGAGTTCAATGTATTTCAGTGTATGTACGGACAATTAAACGTGGTGTATATTGAGTTCAATGTATTTCAGTTTGCCTACGGACAATTAAACGTGGTGTATATTGAGTTCAATGTATTTCAGTGTACGTTCGGACAATTAAACGTGGTGTATATTGAGTTCAATGTATTTCAGTGTACGTACGGCAATTAAACCTGGTGTATGTTGAGTTCAATGTATTCCAGTTTGCGTATGGACAATTAAACGTGGTGTATATTGAGTTCAATGTATTTCAGTGTACGTACGGCCAATTAAACGTGGTGTATATTGAGTTCAGTGTGTTTCAGTGTACCTACCACCAACTAAACGTGGTGTACAAGAAGATATCGTTCCTATTTCTGTGTACGCACGGCCAATTAAACGTGGTGTATATTGAGTTCAGTGTGTTTCAGTGTACGTACCACCAATTAAACGTGGTATACAAGAAGATATCGTTCCTATTTCAGTGTACGTACGGCCAAATAAACATGGTGTATATTGAGTTCAATGTATTTCAGTGTAAGTACAGCCAAACAAACGTGTACACGGAGATAACGTTCCTATTTCAATGTACCTACAGCCAAACAAACGTGTACGAGAGATGAAGAACACGGTCAAAAACGCACGTTGTCAGTCTGCATGTTGAGAAGTAATTGTATGCGAGTTTCTCGGAACAAACAAAATAAATCTAATTAACGCCTGCGTCTCCACGCTGCATATTTATACAAGAGGGTTTCTTTGTGGCCTTCCTTCGTAATGAGAAACTTCCCTCGTTGACACCTAGCTGCCTGCGAAAGAGAAGGAAAAAAAACCTCATAATTTGGTTAGTAAGTTTCGGCAGAGCATTGTCAGCGAGAACTTGATGATGTATCATGTCGATTTTCCCAGACTTGAGCTAACCGCTTATTCAGTAAATCCTTGCTCTGAACAATAGGCATCTTGAAAGTTATCTGCCTTCTTCAGCAAGCTTTGTATTCTAAATCTTTTTCTCACTGTGGAGAGAATAAATTAAGACCTTTTTTTTTTGTAAATAAATCTTTTTTTTTTCTTATTTTATGGAATACATCTCTCATTTTATACTTAAATAATGACCCATTCTTTTATGGCGGTATATGTGTATAGTTATGAAAATTCGAAACTATTATAGACGCGTATGATTCCTTTAAAAATTAAACAATTTCTACTGCCCTTACTGCAATGGAAAAATTAATGGGAGGGCCTGGCTCATCAGTGGCAAATCCTCCCAGCGGTTTCGTCAGTTTAATCTACCATACCGCTGCTATATTGCATTTTTCGTTCTTCCTTTTATAGTGATACTAAAAGGCCCTCCCATTAATTTTTCCATTGCAGTAAGGGCAGTAGAAATTGTTTAATTTTTAAAGGATGATACGTGTCTATAATAGTTTCGAATTTTGATAACAGATGGCGCGCTAATGCATCAAATATGTGTATAGTATTTGTATTTTAGCTACGCAGTGTATGTTGCTTTTACTTTATATATATCTATCTATCTATATATAATATATTCCACGTCCCACACATCAATAAACGCCCCAATACCGCCGCCCGCCGCCAGCCCTGAAAATAACTCCCTTTCCCCCTTTTTTCCGATAATGTTGGCCCACCTATCATTTAAACGGAGAGTTTCCTTGGTGAGATAGTAAGATGGTTTCTTTCCCTACTGCTAGAATAAACTTGGCGACCTTCCATCCCATACTATTTATTGAGTACCACAGAATCAATAGATGGATGAAGGAAGGGCACGTATAGCCACCCAAGGCCCAGTACGTGCCTTTATTCACCTTAATGGCTTACTTTACCAGATGCATTTGATATGGTGTTGATAGGAAAGGTCGAACTGGCTAGCTGTAAGTGCAAGGCAACAGCACCTGTTCTTGCAAAGTGACGTCCTCTCACAAAATCCTTACTTTAATCCCTGCCTCTTTAGATTTATTCCAAATATTTATCACGCTGAAACTTTTATGGCCCGTAGATGATGTAAGGGACATTTCGTTGTTGAATTTTAAACCATCAACGGTGTTAGGATTTTAAATTATTATTATCCTCTTATACCACCCTCCCCTCTCTTCCTCCTCCTCTTTTTTTTTTTTTTTTTGTTGGTTGTTGCTGTTTTTTTTTTTTTTTATTCCCTCCCTTGCCTTTCCCCCGAGAGCGAAGTAAACGTGAAAGATTAACATAATCCTCGAATATAAATTAACTTTATAGAGATGCACGCACGGATGAGATTGTTATCTCTTTCATCTCCTTATTATAGCAATGTAAAATGTCGTGATGTGATAACAAAGATTCCTATTTCTTATTGTCAGATTGATAAGGCACAATTTGGATTATAGATTATAAACCCAAGGTAATAAGACCAAATCCAAATAAATAAATAGTGTGTGACGTTTAGGTAACAGCGTTGTTACCATCTTCAGACAAAAGTATTGAATGAGAAATTTTACCACAGCATGTTTTAAATAGTTACTGTTATCAAGTGTGTAAACAAGATAACAGATAAGAAGAAGATAGTTGTCTGAAAATCTATCTAAGAATAATATTCTGTGTTTCTCAGATAACTATCTTCTACTTATCTGTTATCTTGTTTACACACTTGATAACAGTAACTATTTAAAACATGCTGTGGTAAAATTTCTCATTCAGTACTTTTGTCTGAAGATGGTAACAACGCTGTTACCGAAACGTCACACACTATTTATTTATTTGGATTTGGTCTTATTACCTTGGGTTTATAATCAGATCTTATTCACCTCCGATTTTTTACGAGAGTAGAATATTTATTTCAACATCACAAAGCGTTTTGTTCCGAAGGTAAAACATTCGCCATTTAGAATAAGCGTTATCTTTATATAAATAATTTACAGCAAAGTATAAGAATAGATTTTTTTTCTTCATTTTTTTATATAATTCAAAAGTAATATTTTTATATGAAAGTCAAGGTAATAAGACCAAATACAAAGCGTTGTTACCATCATCAGACAAAATTACTGAATGAGAAAAATATTACAGCTTTTATAAATGGTTACTGTTATCAAGTATGTAAACACAAAGCTGTTACCACGAAACATTATATTAGAGGAATCATTCGTGATTCATTCGTGACCAACTTCCAGTGTTGTGCAAGAAGAAATCAACTACTATATCCCTCTAGATACAGAACTGAGGCCCTCCAGGGTATCACTAATATTGTACGGTGTATGAATCCCCAAACACTGGGAAAGAAGGAGACAGAACGAAATGGATTCATCAGTGAAGTTACCAATTTCCAATGTTGCAAGAACAAACCAATCACTATATCCCTCTAGATACAGAAATGAGGCCCTCCAGGGTATCACTAACATTACACAGTGTTAGATTCTCGAACACGAGGAAAGCTGGAGACGAAATGGAGAGAAAAATTAGCGAGTTTAATAATGGAAGAACGAATCAACTACTTTATCCCTTCAACTGAGATCATCCAGGATATCATTAACATTACACAGTGTTTGATGCCCGAACACTGGGGAAGCTGGAGACAGAACGAAATTGAGGGAATTCATCAGTGAAGTTACCAACTTCCAGTAATGGAAGAACAAATCAACTACTATATTATATAGATACAGAACTGAAGCCCTCCAGGATATCATCAACGTTGCACGGTGTTTGGATCCCTGAACACCGCAGGTCGTGTCAGGGCGGGACCGATATGATACACGGATATTTACATGAAGGTCTCGTTAATATATCCTCCAAATACATTAGGGCGTGGCAGGCACACCTACCTACCAGCAACGCCAAATTTAGCTCATATGTGGAATCCTTTCTGTAGCGATGGCCTTGCAGTGGCCCACAAACTCGGCCTCTATACAGCTAAAGAATTATCGATGCCCATTCAACTTTTCCCACCATGGGGCCATCCTAAATAAGGAAAGCTTATCTCATTTGAATGCGACTTAATGTAGTCCATCGGTGGCAGAGTTTCCCCGCGGTGAGCGCTCCCCTAATGAAGATCTTGTATATATCAATATATCAAGGATCGCTTAAGAAAGGCCCGCTTAAGACAAGATCAACTTGGGACAAGACTCGCTTAATACAAAGTCCGCTTAAGAAAAGGCCCTCTTAAAACAAGGATCGCTTAAGAAAGGCCCGCTTAAGACAAGGTCAACTTAAGAAAAGGCCCGCTTAAGACAAGATCAACTTGAGACAACACCTCTTACGCCAAAGTCTGCTTGAGATAAGATTATTTAAGAAAAAAGACCCGCTTAAGATAAAGCTCGCTTAAGAAAAGGCCAACATAAGAAAAAATACTGTATGTAACGATAATTTTTTTAAATCAAGGATTCAAAAATGGCTTATAGGTTGAAATAGGCTCAGCCATAATTTAGTTTTAAGCGTTCGATATAGGAGACTCATCTGTTCAATGACGTTCAGAGTATCAGCAGGTTCTAAGAGAGAGACAACCAGCCCTATCTATCGTGTTTAGATTCCCCCTGCCAACAACTTCAGTTTTTGGCAGAGAACATCGTCGACAAATCAATAAGAATTGGGTTCCAAATTCGTGGATAGATGAGAGCCGATTTTTCGGATGGATTGGAGATTTTCACTATATTCACAGAATTATGTCACTCATGTACAAAACCTAAGGAAATTTTATATTTTGATGTCGTTGGTATTTTCTGTTTTTATTATCTTTTTGAAGGAGACAGAGGTAATTATGTTCATACTTGGTTATCTCGCGTCTTCAATAAAGGTCACTGTAATATATTTCAGAGTTATTGTCTGAATCCCGATATACATGCTGAAATGTACAACTTCCTTAAGTTTTGTCCATGAGTGTATATCGTATGTCTTCAATAAAGGTCACTGTAATATCTTTCAGAAGTATTGTCTGAATCCCGATATACATGCTGAAAGGTATAACCCCCTTATGTTTTGTCTCCATGAGTGTAAATTATTGAAAATTTAAACTTTGGTTTTCTGATGATCTATCTGAGAGATTTCGCAACATACTCCTTCCTCTTACGTAAATCTTGGTAAATAACACATTAAGTTAAATTTAACGCTATATTCTAAGGTATTTTAAGTGGAGAAGAACATTTTAAAATAAAACATTCAATTGAAATAGATTTAAACTTATATTCGATCTTTACATTTTAAATTCTTTATCTACTTCAATAAAAGGTGTCATCATAGCATGGATAGAATGAAGTAATATTGACGAAAAGTGTTTTTTGTTTGTGTGTTTTTGTTTCTAACTATATATAACAATTCTACATTGAGGTAATCGATGATAAACAGAACAGCTTCCGAGGATGAGAGTTTCTTGTTTTATTGTATATTCTTATCAAGCTTTAGGGTATTGCAAGCCCTTCTACGGGAGTATATGATATCCTCTTCTTTCTTATCTCCACACTGGGTGAAGTAGAATGCGTCTGCCTTTGTCATTAAGACTGGGAGCACTACTCAGTGGCAGGCCGACTTAACTCCAAAAGAAATGGCCGCCTCTGACATTAGGAACAGACGCCATGTACAGCCGCTCCTAACATGGAGTACAAACGCTGCTCATCCTGTATCTCTGGATTAGGAGTCCTTACAGGGTACTATCAGCCGGGCCAGCGGAGCCCAAGTTTTTTAGCGAGCTTGTTACTGCTCCCCCTCCTCCTTTTTCATCCGGGCTTGGGACTGGCAAAGGCGGAGTTAATATATGTTAGTATATGATATGATATACAGGAATATATTTATCATATACGGCTGTAGAAGGGTTTGTAATGCCCGAAAGCTTGAGAAGAATCTATATATATATAATTGAATGTCTGTCTGTCTGTCTGTACTCTATAGATTCAAAACCCATACATCCAATCGCCGTGAAATTTTGGGATATTATTAGGTATATCCTCGGGAAGGTTTTTGAAAAATAATTTCTTGAATATCTAGAATATCCTTAGAGTTATTTGCAGATTTGTATATTTAACTCGCAAGCAGCGCCCCCATTGCGACGATGTTAACAAGTTTTTTTATCTATAAGTTTTATTATCACTAAGTTTATTATCTTAAAGATTATTTATCAAAAGTAAGATTTTCTATCTATTAATTGCGCACAAGTCAAAGTTAGTTTTATCATTTATCTACAACATATATATTGGGAGAATAGATAAAATGATGATTTTGTAATGTAGAAAATTAGGAAAGACAAAATTCAGGATGACACGGCAATTTATTTGAGACAAGAATAATGATGCAATTCCAAGGCAAAGATACTATTCCTTTAACTTCCAATTACCGAGGAAACCAATTAATATTGATTTTATTCAACTTATCGAGCATTTTTCAAGGGACTGGGAAAAAATGTTCACTAGATAAAATGATGATTTTGTAATGTAGAAAATTAGGAAAGACAAAATTCAGGATGACACGGCAATTTATTTGAGACAAGAATAATGATACAATTCCAAGGCAAGATACTATTCCTTTAACTTCCAATTACCGAGGGAACCAATTAATATTGATTTTATTCAACTTATCGAGTATTTTTCAAGGACCCGGGAAAAAATGTTCACTTTATCGAGAGATTCAAATTTACGAGTTTCAAATTATCAAAATATATCGTTTTTTTTATAAGTTTATAGAGAATTGTTTTAAAAAATGTTCGTTAGACAAACTTTTACTCGGGTAAAACCCGGGCGAAGCCGGGTACATCCGCTAGTATAAAATAAAACAAAAAACTCATTCTCGGAAGCTGTTTTGTTTATTATTTATATGTATTGCTGAGGATTTTACTTTTATGAATCGAGACATGGTAATCTCAAATTCCAAGAACAATGTTCCCAATCTATTCTCTACGTTTCCCAAAGCTGGCAGCAGCTACATGCCACCGTCACGTTGAGCAGCAATCCAGAATCGGATTTCGAAGCCCCTTCCATCCCCTGGGGAATTAAAGGACCGCGCGGGGAATCGAATTATTGTGGATTCTGGCGACGTGGGTCATCATGGCGACCCTACCTACTTGCTGTCCGTTTGTATGGAGACCCGATGTCTCAGACCTTTAACCTTCCTTCCTTCCTACCCACGGCTGATTACATTACTTATCAGGCGCATTATTCTCTGCCATTAATTTTTCTCGAAATACATTATTGATGGATTGTTGGATTATAAATGGAAAACGTGGGGTCTTCCTGCCGCCCGCCCCTTCAGGCAGATTCTTCTACTACGCTACAAGATCGGAGAATATACTGCACACAAACATATATATAAATACGAATATAGGAAAAAATAACAAGAAAAAAAAATGGTTAGGTGTTTTTGTTAAAAACAAAATAGACAAATTTAAGGATGTTTCATAGCCTATTTTGAAAAGTGTTAATTGAAACTGTGTCTTTATAGTGCCCACTGTCAGTCAACCTATAAAATCTTCCTCACTCTATTTGTCTACTGTCTATCTATGTGAACTCTTCTTCAACTCTATTTCTGTCTACTGTCTATCTATGAACTCTTCTTCAACTCTATTTCTGTATACTGTCTATCTATGTGAACTCTTCTTCAACTCTATTTCTGTCTACTGTCTATCTATGAACTCTTCTTCAACTCTATTTCTGTCTACTGTCTATCTATGAACTCTTCTTCAACTCTATTTCTGTATACTGTCTATCTATGTGAACTCTTCTTCAACTCTATTTCTGTATACTGTCTATCTATGAACTCTTCTTCAACTCTATTTCTGTCTACTGTCTATCTATGAACTCTTCTTCAACTCTATTTCTGTCTACTGTCTATCTATGTGAACTCTTCTTCAACTCTATTTCTGTCTACTGTCTATCTATGTGAACTCTTCTTCAACTCTATTTCTGTCTACTGTCTATCTATGAACTCTTCTTCAACTCTATTTCTGTCTACTGTCTATCTATGTGAACTCTTATTCAACTCTATTTCTGTCTACTGTCTATCTATGAACTCTTCTTCAACTCTATTTCTGTCTACTGTCTATCTATGTGAACTCTTCTTCAACTCTATTTCTGTCTACTGTCTATCTATGTGTGAACTCTTCTTCAACTCTATTTCTGTCTACTGTCTATCTATGTGAACTCTTCTTTAACTCTATTTCTGTCTACTGTCTATCTATGAACTCTTCTTCAACTCTATTTCTGTCTACTGTCTATCTATGAACTCTTCTTCAACTCTATTTCTGTCTACTGTCTATCTATGTGAACTCTTCTTCAACTCTATTTCTGTCTACTGTCTATCTATGTGTGAACTCTTCTTCAACTCTATTTCTGTCTACTGTCTATCTATGTGAACTCTTCTTCAACTCTATTTCTGTATACTGTCTATCTATGAACTCTTCTTCAACTCTATTTCTGTCTACTGTCTATCTATGAACTCTTCTTCAACTCTATTTCTGTCTACTGTCTATCTATGTGAACTCTTCTTCAACTCTATTTCTGTCTACTGTCTATCTATGTGAACTCTTCTTCAACTCTATTTCTGTCTACTGTCTATCTATGAACTCTTCTTCAACTCTATTTCTGTCTACTGTCTATCTATGTGAACTCTTCTTCAACTCTATTTCTGTCTACTGTCTATCTATGTGAACTCTTCTTCAACTCTATTTCTGTCTACTGTCTATCTATGTGAACTCTTCTTCAACTCTATTTCTGTCTACTGTCTATCTATGTGTGAACTCTTCTTCAACTCTATTTCTGTCTACTGTCTATCTATGAACTCTTCTTCAACTCTATTTCTGTCTACTGTCTATCTATGAACTCTTCTTCAACTCTATTTCTGTCTACTGTCTATCTATGTGAACTCTTCTTCAACTCTATTTCTGTCTACTGTCTATCTATGTGAACTCTTCTTCAACTCTATTTCTGTCTACTGTCTATCTATGTGTGAACTCTTCTTCAACTCTATTTCTGTCTACTGTCTATCTATGAACTCTTCTTCAACTCTATTTCTGTCTACTGTCTATCTATACTTATGACATATTATAGTGCCCACTGTCAGTCAACCTATAAAATCTTCCTCACTCTATTTGTCTACTGTCTATCTATGTGAACTCTTCTTCAACTCTATTTCTGTCTACTGTCTATCTATACTTATGACATATTATAGTGCCCACTATCAGTCAACCTGAATCAGTCCTGAAACTCTATAGCTATATAAGAAACACATAACAAGTACAGGTGATGCAGAACAAGATAATGTTCCATGTGATTTATACTTTCAAACATAGTATCTAAATAGAAGTGACCGGAAGGACCTATATCTCCTCTCTATCATGAAGATGAGCCTTCTTCAAGGCGCGAAACACCGTTTTTTTCCACCCAAGTCACGAACTTTCCTAATTTGAAGTTGTTTAATTGAGTCACATCCTGATGCTCAATCAATTATATAAAAAAATGTCTGTGTTTTGGAAAATTGGGGTTTTGAGTAATTATAGTTGTGGGATAATGAGAAGCTCTACTGTGTGCATTTAATATAAGGAGATAACGCGCCATCTGTTAATGTAAATTGAAACTATTCAGCGCGAATTTTTTTTCATTTCATAAAATGTCCGATTAAACTGGCGAAACCGCTGGGAGGGTTTACCACTGATATATATATATATATATGAGCCAAGTCTTCCTACTATTTTTAACCGCAGTAACGACAGTAGAAAGTTTGTTTTAAGTGTGAAAGAAGCATTCGCGCTTTATATTGTAACAAAGTATTTATTATTTTATTAGCAGAGTATTATTTTTTATGTTTATATTTTGCTATACTCTGTACACTTTCCTCTTTTTCTTATCTTTTGTTTATCACTCATAGTTTGTTCTTGCCTGAAATAAATTGTTGTTTCATCCAGAAGTTGGTCTTCCCTAAATTTCCACGTGGCAATATTGATTTTATTTCTTACAATCCTATATAAATATAGAAACAACTCTAGAATGAGTAATAGAACCTGAATTGTTTGCTTTTACGAGATTCATGCGGTAAGAAAGTGTTAAACATAGATATTGGTTATTCAAGTTTGTTTAAAGAATATTGTAACTTGCTGCAGAAAATTGTAAAAATTCTCATGCGTTAAGAAACCTAACACCAAGAAGCTAAGATATTTATTTATAAATTCAATTGCAATCTTTCGATAAGATTTCTAACAATTACTTTTTAGGCAATGTGTTTTTATTTTAACATTTATCTTCAAATATTATCTCTACAGCCCTTACTGAAATGTTAATTTTTTTTTTGGCTTATCCTTAGTACGCGTGGTACAGGCCATGATAATCATGGTGGGTAGAGGTAGGCGACTGCTTTTACTGTAAGTGTCTGTAAGTATATATATTCACGTCTCTACACGTGAAAAGCAGTTCGACTTTGTTCTTACAAATGTGCCAGAGCCCCGTTTGGTTACTTGCACTCGCTGGCGGAGTTGGACTTTGCAAGAATCGGGGGCCATTAAAACATTTTTTTAATTAAAAAAAAAAAAAAAGTGTCCAATGCGGGAATCGAACCCGGGTCGTAGCGGTCAAAAACCAACGGTTTAGACCACCCTTCCACCGACCCCCTGCAATGTTAAATATTATTGAATGAGAAGGCTTGGTTCATTAGAAAGATTTATCTTGAGTTCTCCAGTGTGTTTAAAGGAAGGTTGTAATTTTCTACAGAAAATCGTGAAAATTATCATGCGCTAAGAAACCGTTTTGAACATTAAACATAGATATTTATAACGAATAAAGACATTAAGATGCGAATGTTTTTTTTTTTTTTTCACAAATAAATCAAACTTAAAGATATTTATTGAAATCTCGAGATATCATTCAACCAGTACGTATCATCCATCCACCACGGACGTATATTTTCAAAAAACTTTGATTTTCAAACAGAAATAATGTAGTATATTTTTCTCTCAGTATATAGTAGGTATTTAGAATATGTATATAATAACGAGTATATAAAAATGTATTTATTATTAAGTTGTTAACGTGATAATCCTGTTGAAAGACTGACAAGTCCGAAAGCTTGAAAATAAAAAGTTGTACAAGAAACTTAACCCTGGAAGCTTCATTTATTTTATAATAGATATTTATATATTGGGTGCTTCAGTTTGTTTAAAGAAATGTTGTAACTTTCAACAGAAAATCGTGAAAATTCTCATGTGTTAAGAAACCATTAGACATTAAACATAAAGATTTATCTTGGTTACTCCAGTTTGTTTAAAGAAATGTTGTAACTTTCAACAGAAAATTCTAGAGTTAGCAATCTTCCCTCCCTCTCTATGTAGGCGTTTAATATATTTACACAATTTTACACTCAGTTTCCCCACAATTTTCAGAACATGAAGCAAGGATTCTAAAGACATTTAATGCATTTCCTACCTCCCCATCTTCCACATATCAACAAATTTAATTTATCTTAAAAACTCTAAAAATTTACACACCAACGCACACACTTCTCGCAATTTAGAGTCATCTCTCTAAATTAATTTAGTTTTCCCTGGCGCCACAGAACAAATCTTATAATTTGACATTTCTCTCTCTCTCCTCGTGATATTACATCTTCTTCTAAATACTGAATTTATTAGGGTGAAAATTTTCCCCCATTTCAACATCAATTTAACCTAAAAATATATCGATGTTACAAAATTGAACTCAACCTCTCTCTCATATTTACCATTGAAAAATAAGAAGAATAAAAAAAAAACAATGGTTGCCTCCTGTAAAGTCGGTTTTACGGGCGAAGATTTTACGTGACAACGGTAGAATATTTATTGATATGAATATAATTAAATTGCACAATAGGAACAAGGAATTGAATGAAAATAAGAATTGCACAAATTTTAACTATAGAAATATATTTTGTTTACTAAAACATTGTACATGTAAACTTAAACTTAACTAATTCCTATTTGAGTGTTTAAGGAAGTGTTTCTGCTGTAATGTGTCTTGCGAAAGTCAAGTCGATAGTTGTTCCTTTTAACGTAGTTGACTTAGAAACGTTTGATACGCAATCAAGATTATACGTATTTTTCATGAAATTAAGAAACGAGTTGTCAGGCTTTACGTGTTTGTTAAAATCACCACACAGAAGAATCGGTATACTAGAATCAACTTGCACGAACGGTGGCACGTACTGGCTGTTGTGAATGTACGGACCGAGTCCTTGCCATAGTAACATTCCAATATCCTGCATACTAGCTCCTGGATGAATATATACAGCACCGAGTATAAACTTGAAGCTAGTATTAGCGGCGAAGCAAGTAACTTCAGTCATGCACATGTCACCCTTGGTTTTAATGACACGAGTTACGTCTGTAATCGCAACTTGGAACACTTCCGCCGTAGATGTCGATGATAATTTACGATAGATCGCCACTCCACCAGCCGCGTTGGTATTTGAAAATCAAAACACTTATTCAGATCGAAGGTTCAAATTTTTTCTAAATAAATTTGAAATTAAATAAAATTTGTAATTGTAAATGATGAAGTTGAAAATTAAAACATTTACTTAAATTAGATGTTAAAATTCTTGCTCAACACAGTTTAAATAAAGTTTTCTTATATCTGCCACTTTTTCTTAATATTTGTAATTTTAAAGAATCAATTCGAAAATCAAAACATTTATTCAGATCGAAGGTTCAAATTTTTGCTAAATATATTTGAAACTATTTAAAATTTGTAAAATAATAATTAATTAATTAATTATTTTTAAACTAATAATTTACACCACACGTGTGAACTTGTATTATGACGCTTTCTTGTTTTTCCAACGCCAAGAACGTTCGAGAAAGACAAAGACAGAGACAAGCATGCGCCGATTCAATGCGCCTAATTCTCTAGCGCTGCGCGCGCAGCTGCGCGCGCAGCACTCTCGTTCGGTGACTCATCGTAACGTTACCGGGCGTTACACTTTTTCATTAGTGACTCCCAGCCGCAACCTAATTTAAGACGTTGTCACGTCAATAAAAGGGGGGTCAGTGGAAGGATGGTCTAAACCGTTGGTTTTCGACCGCTATGACCCGGGTTCGATTCCCGCATTGGGCACTTTTTTATGATTAAAAAAAAAAAGTTCCAATGGCCCCCAATTCTTGCAAAAGTCTAACCCCACCAGCGAGTGCAAGTAACAAACGGGGATCTGGCACATTTATAAGTGCAAAAGTCGAACTGCTTTTAACATGTGTAGACATGTGGTGCACTTACAGTAAAAGCAGGCGCCTACTTCTATCCACCATGATTACCATGGCCTGTACCACGTGTACTAGGGATAATAATAATTTTAAAAAATTGTCTATCAGTTGAAGGTTGTCAGAAAAACAAATGAAAATCGTTGAAATAACTAACATTTTAAATAAGAGAATTGCATCAAAGAGAACAGTAATGTGTATTAAAAACAGAAATTCTTATAAACACAAGGTAATAAGACCAAATCCAAATAAATAAATAGTGTGTGACGTTTTGGTAACAGCGTTGTCACTATCTTCAGACAAAAGTACTGCAATCATATTTATTTAGTTATATTTGGTCTTATTACCTTGTGTTTATATTCTTTAATCCAAATTGTGCCTTATCAGAAATTCTTGGAATAATGTTCACATGGTCAAAACATATAAAAAGGAAACCAAATCCTTTTTTTCTCCCTAGTTTTTTTTAGGATCAAAATATAATTTATTTTACCAATATTTCAGTTGACTGAACGCCAACCTTTTTCAAGGTATTATATCATTAAATATTATATATTTCAAATATTATATATATTTTTAAAACTATATATATATGTATATGTACAGAGATTTTTGTAATAGTTTAGCATCAGGCGGCGTTTTATTCGTTTATCTATGTTCTACTGTAGATGGACAGAGATGTCTGAAAGCTTTGAGACTACGTTGATGTAATGAAAAGAAACCCATATCCTGTGGTATTTTGTTGAATTAAAAGTTAAAAAAAAAAAACATGAATGATATATTCCAACTGTAAACATTCTTCTTTCTTCACAATATCCGAAATAATAATTCTATGAAATATTTAATATTTTGAAACTAATCTCTTATTTTATTATACTTGTTGGGGTGTCGGTGGAAGGATGGTCTAAACCCTTGGTTTTCCACCTCTACGGCCCGAGTTCGATTCCCGCATTGGGCACTTTTTTTCTGATAAAAAAAAATGCTCCAATGGCCACCGTTTCTTGCAAAAGTCCAACCCCACCAGCGAATACAAGTAACTAAAACGGGGCTCTGGTATATTTGTAAGTGCAAAGTCGAACTGCTTTTCACATATGTAGACATGTGGTGTACTTACAGTAAAAGCAGTTGCCTACCTCTACCCATCATGATTATCATGGCCTGTACCACGTGTATAGGGATAGTAATAAAAGTTGTTTATAAATTGAAGGTTGTCAGAAAACCGTTGAAATAACTAACATTTTAAATAAGACAATTCCACCAAAGAAAACAGTAATGTGTATAAAAAACAGAAATTCTTGCAAACACAAGGTAATAAGACCAAATCCAAATAAATAAATAGTGTGTGACATTTCGGTAACAGCGTTGTTACCATCTTCAGACAAAAGTACTGCAAGCATATTTATTTGTATTTGGCCTTATTACCTTGTGTTTATAATCTAAAATCCAAATTGTGTGCCCCTTATCAGAAATTCTTGGAATAATGTTCAATTCGTCAAAACATATAAAAAAGGAAACCAAATCCTTTTTTCTTCCTAAATACATACCTTTGAGATACAATTTTTTGGCATAGTTCCTAATACACACACACCGTTGGACATATAATTGAATTTAAAGTGTTGAAGTATTTTTTCCCCCTACACGCCAACTTGTAAACTCCAAACATAGAAAAAAGAAGAGAAACTCTCTCTTTCCTCGATCTAATTTTAAAACGTTGCTGGAGCTTTCTTAAAACTGTTTTCACGTAGCTTGTCGCTGAAATGTTTTAAAAAGAATAAATTTGGACTTTTCTTGATGATTCTTTCGATTCTATTTACCTCCCTCTTGTTGTTGTTGTCTTTTTTTACATTTTATTAATCAACCAGGTGTGATATTGAAATTTTTGTGCCTATTACAGAGGAAACAAACAAAACAACAAGCATATTAGAACTTATAATTAAATATTTACAAATTTATATTTGTCACAAATCAATAACGCGCCATCTATACATATAAAATGAAAGGATTTAAAAGCACGAATGTTTCTTTTATACATAATACAAACTTCTACTGCCCTTACTGCGATGAAAAAATATATTGGGAGGGCTTGGATCATCAGTGGTGAACCCTCCCAGCGTTTTCGCCAATTTAATCCACCAGACCGCTTCTCAGAGCTCTAATACTGTATTGGACGATTCTGCTTATATATGCTGCAATGAAAGATGGAATCTCAGAAATGGTTTTCAAGAACCCTATGGAGATAAGCTTATAGGACAGTAGAATTATATTCAAATAAATAATAAATAATTAATAAAATATTATTAATAATTAATAGAAAATAATAAAATTTACATGTATTAATCGACAGAGTTCATAAAATTTATATAGACAAAGTGGCTGATGTAAGAGAGTTAAATGATTCAGATCAGGGAACAAACGATGTCTCACTTCTGTAAAGTTCGGACAGTCATAGATAAGGTGAAGAGCAGGTTGTTCAGTTTCTCCGCAGGAACAATTTGGTGTTTCTGATAGACCTCTTTTATATAATTTCTGTGAAAAATAGACACTTCGGCCAGTTAGAGTTTTTTTGTTTTCTCAACGTTTCGACAAAATCTTTTGTCTTCGTCAGGAGAAATAAATAAAAATAAAGCATTTGGCAAGGCGTTAAAAATTGTTCTGAGGTTGCAAGGGCGTTCTCACGCAATTTTTCGAATTTAGTACATCTAAAGCACAAGTTACAAACAAATATTAAACTCGTCAAATGTAGGTATTTATGGAATTTTCAGTGTGATGTGATAAATTGAGTGACTATAAAATTTGGATGGAACTGTGTTGTTTTTGACATGGCAGGAAGAAGTATATTTTAAGATGACTCCACCTTGATAGATGTGATTCAAAAAGTTGACTTTGTTTCTGAGATTCCAGATGGAGGTTCTTACATCAGCGTGGGTAAACATGTAGCATAAACCACATGTGAAATTTAACATTTCTACTACTTTTTCACATTGTTTCGCGTTCTCACGCACTTATGGTCTTAACTACCCGTTTCATGATTTTTCAGGATGCCTGAATAACCAATTTTTTTGGTCGTTGAGGTACTGTTTGCACCACGCTGACGAGAGGCAATAGTCCGAAACCCGTACGTGGTTAGCTTTTCTTGATTAATCAAGAATGGGTATTTGGCCAATTCTGGAATAATTAGAAATAAACAGGATAGTTGATATTTATTCCGACAGATAGCGCAATCCATCAGCAACTTTCAGTTGCACTATAAGGAGATGTATTTTTCTTAAGACATGCTTTAGTTTATAAATAGTGAGGTCGCTATGGGAGGTGGACGCTCATACAGAACGTTTTACTCTGTCGATATCTGAAAGGAAGAACGCCTTTTCTTGATGATTTGTTCGCTGTATGGGATGGATTGGCCACCCAAGAAGGATTCTCTCTAGGGTACAGTTGGTCATATGACTCAGTGCGCCGTGCACACACCAAGCTTCCCCTGATGATGTAAAACCTGCTCCCCACTCAGGGCTTCATTATATTCCTTCCCCCCTTTCTCCCCACGTCCAGGGGCGCCACCTCTTTGTGGAACCTGTTACGTCCTTGCTGCTTGCCCCAAGGGGGGAATATGCGACAACCCATTCTCAGAATCCTAACCAAACTTGTTCTTTCTTTTGTGTTCCTCTATGCATCTTCTTTTATTTGCCCCCCTCCCCCCCCCCTCTCACTACACTCTATACAATAAAGACTTTCTTAATGGTCAACTTACTTCTTAGAATTTTCCCTCTCTTTAAGAAATAATACTCCTGTTCTCTCTAGACATCTATCCATACATTTAGAGCTCCATTTGCCCATACAAAACTTTCATTAGAGACATATAGTCTCATACATACACATACAGATTTATTAAGACCATCGGTCTTATACACATTCACCACAGAAAAGAAGCATAAATGGAACTCCTATACTCCATGCAGCGCAGAGCCCAACAGCTTCCTGGTCAGATGCATGTCCAGTGGTCATATAGTCTCATTCATGAATCAGCTCGACCTTCAAAAAAAAAACATAGATGAATATATTTGCATATAATAATAATACAGTATATATGTAATATGGGTATTAAAATCTTCTTGTTCAACCCTCTTTACAAAAACGTATAAGACGCCGTAACTCTTTTTTATTAATTGTATGAAATAGCTTTCGGGCAAGTGTTTCTTCACTAAACTAACTGAGGAAGAACTTGTCCGAAAGCTACTTTCAATCAATTCAAGCTACACTCAATAAAAAAGAACTGCGGCATCTTTTTTTTTTTTTTTGTAATTTTTCGAAAGCCCCGCAAACCCTGATAATGAATTACTATTCTATGTTCTTCTAGTTCAAAATCCTTATTTTTGAATTAAAAAAAAACCTTTATAGAATTGATTATCATTCAAAATGTTTTTATCAAAGTAAAAAGAGAGGACGAATTGTACTGTGCTTCTTTATTAAATAATCGGTAGGCTTTTCGATATTTAACTCTTTCTCAGTCTTAATGAATCAGCAGTATAATTTAGAAAGCTTGTCGAATATTTAATAAAGAAGCATATATTAAAATTTGTCTTTATTAAAGCTTATAGACCGATACCGATTTTTTGGACAAGTCCAACCCTACATTATGTATATTAAAGATATATATACAATTAATATATATATATACACACATATACATACAACTTTAGTAAGATCAATGGGGGTCTTATACAGATTCACCGCAGGAAGGAAACATAGATGAAGCTTCTATTACAATTAATATAACAATTTTATCATTTAATAGGTGTTTTCGAGTTTTCGGGGAAATTTATAATAAATCTCTGTAGTAGTTAGGTTTATATAAAATAAATATGTGAAAACTCGTTAAACTTCGCACTTACAAATAGGTAGAAAAAAAAATCTAAAAAGAGAAGAAATCTTGAACAAATCTAAAAGACTTTTTCTATAGAAATGGGAATCTGAAATAATCAGCGGTAATTTTCCAAATAAGTGATGCCCCAAAGGAATACACAATACCTAATAAAGTGAAAATCCTGAATCTCAAAGGAAAAGATTGAAAAAAAACTTTTTTTTTTCATATTTAGCGTCGTTTTATTAGTTTTAACTCTTTGTTTCTAATCTATTTTTTGAATTGTATGACGCGCTACACCTTCTCTATACGTATATTTGTATTCAATTCTATATTAAAATTACAATTATATTCTCACAATGAGTATCTTTTTTATTTAAAAACGCTAGCTTTCAAGCGTTATTCGCTCTTCAACGGGCTTACAAAAATATCGACTTGATCCCATTAGAAATATTTACAAAAAACAAACGCGCCGCGTGGATATAAGAGCGATTAACGCTTGAAAGCTAGCGTTTTTAAATAAAAAAGATACTCATTGTGAGAATATATTTGTAATTATAATACTTTTTCACAATTTCATCATGAATAGAAATTCAATTCTTTGTTAATCGTGACAACAAATTGTGTCATTAAGTTGTTTTAATATTGTCACATAGAGAATTAAGAAAGACAAACTTCAAGATGACACAGCAATTTATTTAAGGCAGGAACAAAATCATTTATAAGATATAAAGATTAGCAATGATGAAAGTTTCCAGAGTAACAAGATATAAATAATATATATTGGAACAAAATATCATTTATTTTACCAATATTTCAGTTGGCTGAACGCCAACCTTTATCAAGGTATTATAACATATTAAGGTGTTTCTACAGGTAAACTCCGTATAATTGGTATAACTGTATAACGAATCAAAAGTTTTACGAAGGAGCATCTTTTATTATACTTGTGCTAGCTTTCGAACCTTTCATATTGCGAAAGGTAAAATACCCTGTTAGTATAGTCATACTAGCCACGCCTGTTGAAGAACCGAAAGGTTCGAAAGCTAGCACAAGTATAATAAAAGATGCTCCTTCGTAAAACTTTTGATTCGTTATACAGTTATATTAATGTGTGTCAACAATAATGTGTGACGCTGAGTTATAATACCTTGATAAAGGTTGGCATTCAGCCAACTGAAATATTGGTTAAATAAATGATATTTTGATCTAATATATGCCTTTTTAATTAAAGATTTATTTATGGAGAGAGATTGATATATTTTCAAATATATAATATAAATATATTTTAAAAATAATCTGTACATAAAATATAATAAATATTTTGCTATAATATTGTTAAAGACGACAGAGGGTTGTCGAAATGCCGATAAAGTTGAAGATGGTTGTGTTTTCAAACATGCTCGATTATCATGAAAATGTAAAAATTGCTTCTACAGGAATCAATATTGTAGCAAAGTATTTATAATTTTACAAGCATTTATTATTTTACGCTAGTATTAACACAGTATCATTTTTTTATGTTTATATTTTACTACTCTGTAAACTTCCCTCATTCCTTATCTTTTGTTTATCCTTCATAGTTTGTTCTTGCCTTAAATAAATTGCTGTCTCATCCTGAAGTTTTTGTCTTCCCTAATTTTCCACGTGGCACTATCAAGAGAAACCCTGATTGTGTCTGTAGAGAAAAGGATGTGAGGACACGCTGCTATGTCTTGGATTGTCCAATAATGGTGAATGTGGAGAAAGAGAGAATGAGGTGTCGAGAGTGAGCTACTGAGAAATCACAGAAAGCTTCTTGACAATTAAAATAATTGTATTGATATCTTTTCAATACATGCACAGTCTGCACTATTTTAAAAAGATGAATATATATTTTAATTAAAAAGGCATATATTGGATAAAAATATCATTTATTTTATCAATATTTCAGTTGGCTGAATGCCAACCTTTATCAAGGTGTTTATTAAATTATTTAATTGAAGATTTATTTATGGATTGCTCTATTTTAAAAATGAATATATATATATATATATACATAATACTATGTACAATGTACATGGCGCCTCTGACATAGCTGCAGAGTTTGTTGGAGAATCGCCAGCGGAGCGACACCACGTATTTCGCGATGTTATTTCTGAGCTGTGAGTGAACAAAGTTGACCGATGCCCGTTGGTGTCTGCTGGATACAGTATATAGTTTAACACTATTTTCCTGTGACTGAAGGCCACCGATATATAAATCCTTCCAACAACTATATCTTAATGCTATAGAAATCTGAGAAGTGGTTTTTTCCAAGTACCAAATCCGTACATCAGTTTGGATATCGTTACTTTGGCCTATGAGCATGCTGGCCTATGTACCGAAAGGTCTAGGCCAAAGGTCAGCAAACTGAAGCTCACGAGCCACATGCTGGTCTTTGGATGTGAAGCTGAGGCTTTTTGTATAGTTCCATTCGCAATTATTATCAGAACTCAGACATACTCCGAAAATGGCTTGTTGACTGGTTCGACTCAAAAGGAATATAATTTTTCAGACAAGGAATTCGAAAATTCCCTGAAAGGTGGTCCGAGTGTATAGCTAATCAGGGCAATTACTTTGAATAAAAAATCTTTTGTTGTATGGAATTGGTGAACTTTTGAATTCACTGAAAATTTTTGCGTTTCATACTAATAGACCTGGTATATATGCGAGTACTATTTATTGTTGACAATAAAAAATGTTGTGGCTCTTTAAAAACTATGAAATTTTGTAAATTGTCATTTTTGAATCTTCCGACTCAAAAGTTTGTCGAGGAGGTCATTTAATTCTAGGATGTTTCAACAGGTGAAGCTCTGTGGTGAAGTTGCCAATACCATTCTATCGCACAATGCTTCAAATTTTAAAGAATCCACATGATTCTTACCGAAAATTGTTGAAAGTTTTCCGCCCTGTGTGAAATATCAAAATAATTCACGGAATTCTTTCTAAAAATGGTTGGAAATGCACCATCGGTTGTTCTAGGAATGCCTAATATACACTCATGGACAAAACTAAAGGAAGTTTCGTATTTTGATCTCGTCCGTCGTCCTTTTTTTTTTTTTTTTGAAGGAGACAGAGGCAATTTGTGAAAAATAGACACTTCGGCCAGTTAGAGTTTTTTTTTTATTTTCTCAACGTTTCAACAAAAATATTTTATTGACAAAACTCTAACTGGACGAAGTGTCTATTTTTCACAGAAATATCAATGCCGGCCAGGCAACCTCTATCTTCAGGAGATACAATTTAGTTCATACTTGGTTATCTCGTGTGTCTTCAATAAAGGCCACTGTAATATCTTTCAGAGTTATTGTCTGAATCCCGATATACATGGTAAAAGGTGAAACTTCACTAAGTATTGTTCGTGAGTGTATATACAGTATAATTTCGATTCAACGATCATCGTGCTAATGATTTCTTCGATTTAACGATAGTGTTTCCATTTAAATGGAATTGGAATACAATATATGGAAATCTCCCTCTCTAGTTAAATCAATGATTTCCTCTGGATTTAACATTTCATTCTAAATTATTACCATAGTCTCTGAAATTCAGTTTTCATAGATATAGTCAGTGTGGATCATTGTATGGTTTATTGATATAGTCGTCTATATAATGCATAGCATGATTGTTCAAGGAATTCTTGGGCGTGTGTGTGAGGATGAAATTTAAACGCAAGAGTTTCTTTTATTTTCAAATAAATAAAATAAATTTTGACTACCCTTACTGCTGTTGGATTATTAGACAGAGTAACAATGGCTATAGATGAGTTCGTGTTTGAAAAGGAACTTATATGTATGTTATACTAAAATATTATTTTATTTAAAATTATATTTCATATTCAAATACTCTGTTAAATCGACCGCCAGAGGTCACGCTTCCCCTATAAAAACTCGATTGTTGTTGTTTCCCGATGGCCGGCTCAAATCTTTTGTACATTATGTAAATAAGTTTTTCATTTTTTAGATTCTTACGCCTTAAGCCAGGCAGTACTTTTATCAAATTATGTTTTTCTATATTCCATAAGCCAATTAAAGCAATTACTGATCAAAACCGTTTTTATTATACTTTCAAGATTTTAACCACGACTGCATTACCATAGTATAATCCTCAAAATAATCAAGATAATCAAAAAACAACAAGAAAATCTTTTTTATATAACTATTACTTTATGTATCATTTACGAACGGAAAAATAAGTCCAGGGTAGCCTAGTGGACATGGCATCTGCCCGGTAAGCGGAACATTGTGGGTTCGATTCCCATCCCTGGACACTTTTATTTTTCCGTTCATCATTACTCTTCATAATTCACACTTTCATACCTCATCCAAAAAGGTTAGAAATAGTCAATATTTAACCTTGAAATAAAATTTTGATTTTTCATTGAAAAGAAACTCATGCGATGTAACTTCAAGTGTCGTTTTGCAATCACAGGCCGCAGTGTATTATCTACTTATATATTTGCCTTATTCTGTCTGTTTGTCTGTTTGTTTGTCTGAAGCTCACGGATGGGATTTTTCATAACCATCGGTGGTTCAGTGGTAGAATGTTCGCCTGCCACGCGGGCGGCCCGGGTTCGATTCCCGGCCGATGCATTTTTTTTTTTTTTACAATTTTTAAAACTCATTTATATATTATACAAGAATGACATCCACGGCGCCAATTTATAATTGTAACGAATAGTATTTGAATAAAAGCATTTAATCGGGTAAAACCCGGGCGTTGCCCGGGTCATTCGTATCTACTTATATATTTGCCTTATTCTACCTGTTTGTTTGTCTGAAGCTCACGGGTGGGAATTTTCATAACCATCGGTGGTTCAGTGGTAGAATGCTCGCCTGCCACGCGGGCGGCCCGGGTTCGATTCCCGGCCGATGCATTTTTTTTTTTTTTTTACAATTTTTAAAACTCATTTTTATATTATACAAGAATGACATCCACGGCGCCAATTTATAATTGTAACGAATAGTATTTGAATAAAAGCATTTAATCGGGTAAAACCCGGGCGTTGCCCGGGTCATTCGTATATAATAATTGTCTAAACGAATGCAAGACAAAATCACCGCGAATGTTTCTTTTTTTAAGGCAATTTCTTTTTAAGGCAATTATCGTTATTTATCGTTAATTTTTGTTTCGATTTTATTGAAAAAAAAAACGATATGGTGCCTTTAAAAAATGATCTTTATTACTATGCAGTTTTCTATTTAGTCAATATACCTAAGTTCATGTTGCAAATGTAATTATCTCTATCGATTTAGTAGGTGAAATGCAAAAAAAAAAAAATCGACATGATGAAATCTTTATGAAAATTCACATTTTTATTTTTATATTTTCAAGACACACACAGTTTGGGGCGGGACGTTTCACAAGAGAGACATCCACGGCGCCAATTTATAATTGTAACGAATAGTATTTTAATTAAAACATTTTAAAAACACACAGTTTGGAACGGGACGTTTCACAAGAGTGACATCCATGGCGCCAATTTATAATTGTAACGAATAGTATTTGAATTAAAACGTTTTTAAAATATATACGCACTCGGGTAAAACCCGGGCGTTGCCCGGGCCATTCGTCTAGTATAATATAACATATATATATATGGAGAGAGTTCAATGTAGAAAGAGGTAGCCTAAAATTTATATTTTTGCATCTTAAATAAAGAAAGGTATTGCATGGGGGTCGGTGGAAGGCTGGGTAAACCGTTTGGTTTTCGACCACTAGGACCCGGGTTCGATTCCCGCATTGGGCACTTTTTTCTGTTAAAAAAAAAATGCTCCAATGGCCCCCGATTCTTGCAAAAGTCCAACCCCACCAGCGAGTGCAAGTAACCAAACGGGGCTCTGGCATTTGTAAGTGCAAAGTCGAACTGCTTTTCACATGTGTAGATATGTGGTGCGCTTACAGTAAAAGCAGTCGCTAACTACCCACCATGATTATCATGGCCTGTACCACGTGTACTAGGGATAAGCAAAAAAAAAAAAAGGTATTGCATGAAACTTCATTATATATATATATATATATATTGCAAACTTTATGCAAGTTGATAATTATCTAATATATATTGCAGCCATAATTGTAAACTTATAGATTAAAAGAATGCATTTCTAGAGATATTGTTGAGCTACCAAATGTTATTTACTGTTCTTTACCAACGTTATAAAAGTGAGGAAACCACTCGGGAATCCGAGGAATGCCTCAGGGAGATGACATCCTTAGAGTAAGTCTTATCCTGCCCCGGGCCACGGTCTGTTGTTGAAATAACACAGGATGGATCAGATATTCTACATGTGACCTGATCAAACTGTACAGTGCTCTAACTGTACAATGTAAGCTGGAATTTAGTTTATGAAGTGATTTGAGAAATTAATACCCAATTATTGTCCTGTTGTTGAAATAACACAGGATTTGTAAGTGCAAAGTCGAATTGCTTTTCACATGTGTAAACATGTAGTGCACTTACAGTTAAAGCAGTCGCCTACTTCTACCCACTATGATTATCATGGTGTACTAGGGATAAGCAAAAAAGAAAAAAAAAACATTGAATAATACCTCGCTAAAACGATCCCTGAATATACTCAACCTTATAAAGTAGGTTGAAATCCTCTGAAGAATATAAGTAATAAAATCAAAGCATGCGAGGATGCGTATCTTATTAGTTTTAATAAAGGCGAGCTCTCTTTCGGGCTAATAACCCTTCTTCAGGACATCATATCTGACTGATCTTGCATCTTATATATATATCGTGGCTTAATCGTGAAGTCTCTTGTGTTTTTCCTACTTGATATGCTCGGGACACGCGGTTATTTCTCGCTATTACTTTTCTAACTGATTGGCTGATACGTTTGATTTTTGTATATAAGCTGATTTTTGTCAATATGGATATGTATATAAGATGCAAGATCAGTCAGATATGATGTCCTGAAGAAGGGTTATTAGCCCGAAAGCTCGCCTTTATTAAAACTAATAAGATACGCATCCTCGCATGCTTTGATTTTATTACTTATACTCAACCTTACTTTATAACGAACCTAATATAGTGTAAAACTTATTTTCTGGTTGTTAGTTTGTGTTTTAATATAATAATAATTTATTTTTCAAAAGTTTACAAGTTTTTCTCTAAAAAATTTAGCGAATGGTCAGTCTATTTACATATTTTTATTTACAACTTCAATAAATGACAACAGTAAAAGTAAACAAAGATATTTACATTTGCTATCTTGACTCCTGGTCAGTGCTGTGACCCTTGCCGTTATGGTCCCCTAATGTCCTGCAGCTCTCCAGCAGTCTTTCTATGGCCTCTCCTAGTGGCTCCTCGATAAGATGGTCCCCATGGCCTTGATCCATTCTTGTCTGTCAGGTCTCCTGTCATCTGCTCTATGTCGTTCTCCTGGATCTCTTCTATGGTCGTCGTATCCCTGTGCTCCATGTCCGGTGTTCCACCTTCCTCGTCATCACATGCCAGCTCCCTACATCGTTCCAACAATCTATCCATGGCTTCCATTTCTTTATTTCTCTGTAACTTATCGTAAGGTTCATTCTTCTTTTCTGTTGAGATAATTTCCATCGTCTTTTTTAGCACCAGGGATTGAATATATAATAATAATAGAGAGCGAGACATATATTGACGTCGCCATCGTCTTTTTTTTTTTTTTTGAAGGAGACAGAGCAATTTTGTTCACACTTGCATCAAATATCGTCTGAATCCCGATACTAAAAGGTACAACTTACTTAATTTTTGTCCATGAATGTAAATACAAAGATTTATACAAATATCTGTTTCTATATTAAAATAATAAATAATATAATTTACTTAAATACCATATCTAAGATTCCACCCTTCTTTGTAGCATATAAAAGCAGAATAATCCAATACAGTAATAGAGCTCTAAAGAAGCGGTCTTGTAGATTAAATTGGCGAAACCGCTGGAAGGTTTCACCACTGATGAACCAAGCTCTCCCAATATTATTTCAACGCAGTAAGAACAATAGAAGTTTGATTTATTTGTGAAAAGAAACATTCGCGTCTTAATGCCTCTTCATCAATTGATAATAACACAGTAGAATTAAATACCCATTCAGAACATATATAATATTTAGCCATTATTAAAAGAACGCATAAGAACACATTTTAATTAAACTTCTTCAGAAAGGAATTCGATGGGGATTTTAAAAAAGCTATTATTTATATTACAATACGGATTTTATGTTAAAATATAAAGATTCATTTTGCTATTAAATTGTATTTTTGTATTAAACTTATGTAATTGGTTGTTTGTGTTCTCTTTTAGAATGTACAATTTGATGCCATTTGTTGAAATATAGGTTCTTCTTCTTATTACTGTTGTAATATCATCTTAGAATAATTATTTTATGATTTACATAACTGTACATAATGGACAAAGGAAGTTGTACCTTTTAGCATGTATATCGGGATTAAGACAATAGCTCTGATAATTTGATAAACAGTGACCTTTATTGAAGGCACACGAGATAACCAAGTGTAAACAAAACTTAAGGAAGTTGTACCTTTTAGCATGTATATCGGGATTCAGACAATAACTCTGAAAGATATTACAGTGACCTTTATTGAAGACACACTATATACACTCATGGACAAAACTTAAGGTAGTTGTACCTTTTAGCATGTATATCGGGATTAAGACAATAACTCTGAAAGATATGACAGTGACCTTTATTGAATACATACGAGATAACCAAGTGTGAACAAAATTACCTCTGTCTCCTAAAAAAAAAAAAAGACTGGCGACATCAAAGACTTTCCACTTCCTTAAATTTTGTCTATGAGTCTCTATATATATTTTTTGGTAATGTGTGTGTTCCTTATAATATATATTATCAAATATTATCTTTACAGAGCTTACTGCAATAATAAAGATTGTTAGGTGAGAGGGCTTGGCTCATCAGTTTTTGAAATTTCCTCCCCCTTTTTTTAGGGGTGGGAAAGAGGGGGGATGTTGCTCTCACTCATGAAAACGAATTTATTTCAGAGTTGTGTATATATATATGTTTAAATTATATTGATTTTACACTTAAAATACATTTGATCTTATCCTGAAATGGTAAATTTTACAGATATGAGAGGAGTTCAGTTTAGACTCATGGACAAAACGTAAAGAAGTGGATGGGAACCTTTGATGTCGCCGGTCTTTTTCTTTCTTTTTAAGAAGACAAAGTAATTTTATTCACACTTAGTTATCTTGTGTGTCTTCAATAAAAGAAGAAAGAAGAACCCTTATGCTCAAAACTAGGCAACTCTGTGATTCACTTCTATCAATAATTGACAATATGACCCAGAAAAAGTATATTGCTACGGCGTTTTATGGTTTCCACAAGTCCATATCTCAGAAGAAGGCCAAGTGACACTCACTCCTCACTTTCTTACTGCTACTCTTTTTGTGTTGTTTTTCTTGCTTCCCTCGTTCTCTTTCTTGTTTTTTTTCTTTTTCTTCTGTCTATATTGTTATTTCCTTTGTCTCACTGCTTTGTTCTTATGCATACCTCTGGTGAATCCTGTATAGGGTCGGTGACCCTAAATAAAGGCTTTTTGTTGTTGTTGTTGTTGTGTGTCTTCAATAAAGGTCACTGTAATATCTTTCAGTTATTGTCTCAATCCCTATATACATGTTAAAAGGTACAACTTCCGCAAGTTTTGTCCATGAGTGTATATAGTGTGTCTTCAATAAAGGTCACTGTAATATCTTTCAGTTATTATCTCAATCCCGATATACATGTTAAAAGGTACAACTTCCGCAAGTTTTGTCCGTGAGTGTCCCATGGCAAACAGGTGCGACTGTAGGAAGCATGTTGACTCGTTACTGCCAGCACAGCTATTGATTCTGTATTAGACAGCTAATCTTGTGTGGCTGGTCACTGTAGCATTGTCCACACAGCAAACTTCCCATCCACATTAAACGCTTCGCAATCAATTCTTTATAGATACATCTATCATGTAACTAAGCCTTCCTGATGGTTTGCGTCATCTATCGGAATAAATATCAGCTAAACGTTTATTTTCCGTTTGTGTTACCGAGTATTATATATATATATATATATTAAGAGAGAAAAAGGCATCTCCTTATCGTGCAAATGAAAGTTGCTGATGGCTTGCGCCATCTATCTGAATAAATATCAACTATTCTCGTTGATTTTTAATTATTCCAGAATTGGCCAAATACCCATTCTTGATTAATATTTGGCCAATTCTGGAATAATTAAAAATCAACGAGAATAGTAGATATTTATTCCGATAGATGGCGCAAGCCATCAGCAACTTTCATTTGCACGATAAGGAGATGCCTTTTTCTTAATTTATGCACCTTATCCCAGTACAATGTTACATTTGTACTATTTTTCACATATATATATATACAGACTCGATTCTTATCATTTTACTATAATCCGAATATTTGTCGTTTTCCGTTCTCAAATCACGTTCTTTGATCCGATGAAATATATGCAAATATAGATTTAATATGATTTCGACCTACCATACATAGGCATAGTCGATACTGTTCCAATAAGATGCTTCTTTGGTTTTCTATACGTTGGTAAAATTATACATCCTGGAAACCTTGTCTTTGTGATGGGTATTTAACGAATTTATCAATACACTACATGACTGCAGTAAATACTTTTGGTGATGAGATCGGTACATTATTTTTGTATATAATCTCTCATAGGTAATTTACAATACTGTCTTTTTCCTTCTCTTACGTAATAGCTAACCACACATGTAAACTCATGAACAAAACTTAAGGAAGTTGTACCTTTTAGTATGTATATCGTAATTCAGACAATAACTCTGAAAGATAATACAGTGACCTTTATTGACGACACACGAGATAACCAAATGTGTATACACTCATGGATTAAACTTAAGGAAGTTATACCTTTTAGAATGTATATCGGGATTAAGACAATAACTTTGAAAAATATTACAGTGATCTTTATTGAAGACACACGAGATAACCAAATGTGTATACACTCATGGATTAAACTTAAGGAAGTTATACCTTTTAGAATGTATATCGGGATTAAGACAATAACTTTGAAAAATATTACAGTGACCTTTATTGAAGACACACGAGATAACCAAATGTGTATACACTCATGGATTAAACTTAAGGAAGTTATACCTTTTAGAATGTATATCGGGATTCAGACAATAACTCTGAAAGATATTACAGTGACCTTTATTGTGAAGACACACGAGATAACCAAGTGTGAATAAAATTGCCTCTGTCTCCTTAAAAAAAAAAAAAAAAAGATGACCGGTGATAGCAAATACTTTCCACTTCCTTAAGTTTTGTCTATGAGTGTACATTTCGATAAGTATGGTAGTTGTGGTGCTTATCACCTTAGACCATATCTAGAAGTTAACTCTTCTCTAACTTTGATGATGAGAAGTGTAGAATTCATACGGAGTAATAGGGTGCGTTACCTGTTGATGGGAACATCTGAGGTATACAAAGGTAGGAATACGAACTTGCCTGCTAACATTTAGCTGGACTTAGTAGGATAGCCTTCATGCCTAAGGGTACCAGGATTAAAACGACATTTGAAAATTATCCCGCATGTGTTTCTTTTCAACGAAAAATCAAAATTTATTTTAAGGAGAAATAACGATTATTTCTAACCTTAGGGATGAGGCGTGAAAGTATGAATTATGAAGAGTAATGATAAACGGAAAAATAAAAGCGTCCAAAGATGGGAATCGAACCCACAGTGTTCGGCAGGAATACAAGACTCCAGACATACTGTCCTGCCCAGGATCACCTCCCTGCCATGCTGAAGCATGGACTCGGAGAGTAGATGTATATAGCCTATATGAAAATGATTGAAAAATTCTACTTAAAGTCTCTATAAATCCTCAATTGAATTTTAATTAACGCCTAAATCAATCCTTTCCTTTACATTTTAAGACTTAGTCAATGGAATAAAAAGGGGGGATAAAATTATTATTTTTTCTTTTAAATAAATTCAAATGCTTCACATTAATGAATTATTTGATGTTGAAAAAAATCTTGATTCTAAATTATCTTAATTAAGCTATTGCCTCTTCTATATTTGTTCTTTTCCGTGATGCTTAAAAGATTAATTTCATATACAAATACCAGCTATTCTTCTGTCATATGATTCAGGATAGATATAGAAGCGTTTTCACATGAAAAATTTATATTTATATTATCACGAAAGGAAATATATCGCTTCCCGGCCTTTTGGCTAAGAGCAAAGTGTAGAAATATAGAAGTGGCAATAGCTTATCAAGGCTAATTAGAAATGCAAGAGTTTTAGCGGCTATACGGCAGGGAGGATTTTTTTCCAATCAAATAAATTCCTATTTAATTTTTTTGATAAGTTTTCCAAGTAAGTTTTGTGAGATTGGAATGAGGGTTGATGTGGGCAAAAGTTGTCTAATGAATCATCAGGCTGCAGATGTCTATAACGACCATCAACTCGGCGCGTTTCGATTTTCTGGAGTTGTCACGGAAGAGTAATTAGGGTGTCTGCGCTGGTAGTTAGGGACAGTTTGTCTGCTCCGATAGTCTTTTACTCAGATATACCTTATGTGATTCTTTCATCCATGGTAAACTTGTACTTGAAATGTTGACTTTATGTTCTGCTTTCTCAAATTTGATAAATAATCTTTCTTGTATGTGTGTGACCTCACTAACAAAGCTGATTTTGAGTAATGAACAATTTGCCTACTCCGATAGTCCTTCACTCAGATATACCTTATGTGGCTATTTCATCCATGGTCAACTTGTGCTTGAAATGTTAACACTATGTTCTGCTTTCTCAATTTTGTAAAATTGTCTTTCTTGAATATGTGAGAGACCTGACTAGGCAATGGCCCACTCCGGGCTAACATCCTCTAGGTCTATAGTTATAGGGCATGTGGTTCTTTCAGCTCAAATTCATGTCAACTTGTGCTGAGAGTTGACTTCATGCTCTGCTTTCTCAATTTTGACACATTATCTTTCTTGTATATGTGTGAGACCCAACTAGTGTGTGTGTCAATGACCAGCTCCGGACTAACGTCATCTATGCCTATAGTTAGAGGGCATGTGGTTCTTTTAGATCGAATCCATGTCAACTTGTACTTGAATGTTAACTTTTTGTTCTTCTTTATCAGTTTTGACAAATTATCGTTCTTGTATGTGTGTGACCCGTCTAGGCAATGAACAACTCTAGTCTAACGTCCTCTTTGAGATCAAATCCATGTCAACTTGTGCTTTAAAAGTTAACTTTATGTTCTGTTTTCTCAAATTTGACAAATTACCTTTCCTATATATGTGAGACCTCACTAGCAAAGCAGATTTTGAGCAATTACCAGCTCCGGGCTGACGCCCTCTAGGTCTATAGTCAGAGGGCATATGGTTCTTTTAAATCAAATCCATGTCAACTTGCGTTTGAAAAGTTAAAATTTTGCTCTGCTTTCCCAATTTTGACAAATTATCTTTCTTCTATATATGAGACCTGACTAGCAAAGCAGATTTTGAGCAATGATCAGCTCCGGACTAACGTCCTCTAGGACTATATTCAGAGGGGATGGGATTCTTTCAGCTCAAATCTATGTCAACTTATACCATATTGTTAATGACGACAATTTCTAAAGTTTGACCAATTATTTTTCTTGTCCCCACCCGAAAAAAAAAATCATGTTTTGAGCGACGACCAGCTCCGAACCTAACGTCCTCTAGACCTTCAATCAGATTCTTTCAGGACAAATCCATGTATATTTATACCTTATAACTTGGTTTATATAATTATGTTTTTTTAATTCTGACAAATTTTCTTTCTTGTATGCCTTACTTACCGACTTGATAAACAAAACAGATTTGAGCGATGACTAGATCCTGCGATGTCTTCGCATACTCTCAATATTATTGTTTGGGTGAAAGCGCACTAACCTATTTAACAAAATCGCAAGATACTAAAACAGCGATAAGTTTCAATATTCGATAAAATCGGGATAGGTGCCAAGCTTTAAACGTCTCTTCATCCCAACCCTACGTACACTTATGGACACAAACTCAAGGAAGCGGAAAAAATCTTTGATGTCAGCGGTCATCTTTTTTTAATGAGGCAGAGATAATTTTGTTCACACTTAGTTATCTCGCGAGTCTTCAATAAAGGTCACTGTAATATCTTTCAGAGTTATTGTCTGAATCCTGATATACATGCTTAAAAGATACAACTTATTTAAGTTTTGTCCATAAGTGTACATTACAACAACTCCGACCTATGTTTTAACCCACATCGAGTTAGAATAAAGAGCTAGCTCTTTGTCTTGAAAGCTATCTACCACTGAAACATATATCACTAATAGCTGTATTAAGATGTCGTGATTTTGAGTGCCCCAGGTTCTAACAGACTCATTAATTTATGAAAAAGGCATCTCCTCATCGTGAAACTGAAAGTTGCTGATGGCTTGCGCCATCTATCGGAATAAATATCAACTATTCTCGTTGATTTTTTAATTATTCCAGAATTGGCCAAATACCCATTCTTGATTAATCAAGAAAAGCTAATCACGGACACACGCTTCGGGCTTTTAGACTCATTAAGTCTAATAGCATAGTTTCAATTTTGTGATTAGCCGTTATCTAGTAGGTTCTTGAAAAAAGCCATGGTCCACCTGTGCTGTGTGAGCAGAAGAGCTTAAATTGACTTGTTCCATTATATGTATGTTCCATATGTAAATACCTGTTGTTTTTTTTCCTCTTTTCGCTCTCCTAGTTCTTCCATCCATATTTCCAAATCCATATTCTTATTTTCCATAGGATCATTCAAATAATAATCTGTATATATTTATCATGTGTATATAATCTTTCTCCATTTTTATCCCTTTGTATATTTCCTACTTTCATAGGTTTCTCCGTCTTGTAACCCCAAGGAGAATCCTCTGTAAGACCTGTGTGTCTTAATAAAGGTTTGTGTGTGTGTGTGTGTGATATCTAGTAGGTTATTGATGATGAAGGTGATTGGTTAAATCTGCCATTGATGAAACCTCGACGTTGAAGGAATCTACGGGACGGGAAGATCGATTCAGCGCTAATATCCACCCTCTCCGTCGTCTCCTGATAAGTACTTATTATCATCAAGATACGCCCAGCTGGAGGATTCGATAATGAGCCTTTTCTACGTTCCACCCACCCCTTTTGTGTTGTTACTACACCCACAATCCGTCTAACGTTTCGTGCTAATGTTCGATGAAGAATTTTGAGATGGACGAAATTATAAAAAATGGATTTTTATTCATCGTGTATAATTTTTCTTACAACATAAACCTTAGATTATTAAAACATTGGATCAGTAAACATGAGGGCAACTACTTCGTTCAATTACAATACTTTATTTTTCATATAACATTTTTGTAAACAAAAAAGGTGATGATGATGATAAATTCAATGAATATTTACACAATCATAGAAAAATTATATTAAACCTATTCTAACTAAATTAAACACATCGTAATTTTGGACGCTCTTTCTGAGGATCCTGTCTTGAACTTCTTGAAATTTACTTTTCCTTCGGTCATCAATGGAATTCCTAGCTGCAGAGATATGCTTTGTCTTTACCTGACCTCTACACACCCGTCAACTGCTCCAAAAGTTTCAAACGAAATCTATTACATGTCCAAGAGACAGTTTCACTCTCCCCTTTGGAAAATTGATGGTTCCCAAGACATCAAGTTTATGGTTGCCGACTACCTGTCAAACTTTTTTTTTACGATTCGTTTTAATTTCTCAATTTCTTTTTCTTATCTTCTTGAACAAGAGATATTCTTTAGATAGCATACAAACTCTTTTACGATGACGCTTCAATTAAAATAAGGAATGTATGTATAGTTGTTGAAAATGCATGCGTCTCGTTATAATTATTTAATACTAGAATGAATAAAGATGAAGATGTGAAAAAATAGTACAAATGTGATGTTGTACTGGGATAAGGTGCATAAATTATGGGAAAAAAAGGCATCTCCTTATCGTGCATTAATGCAAAAATATCGTGATTAATCAAGAATGAGTATTTGGCCAATTCTGGAATAATCAAAAATCAACGAGAATAGTAGATATTTATTCCGATAGATGACGCAAGCCATCAGCAACTTTCAGTTGCACGATAAGGAGATGCCTTTTTTTCATAAAAGATGAAGATGGTGAAATGAATGGGTTTAAAACTATGCTACACTACATTTTGCCAATCTTAGTTAAAAGGTCGAGAAACGATATTTTTAAACCTATATAGAATGTCTCTCTAAAGATTTTTCCCTTTGATAATTCTCTTATCTTTGAATAAATGAAAAAGTTTGTGATAAAAATCGCATTTGAAAGAATACTACAGATGTAAATAATATATATATATTTTTGTTTATCCCTAGTACACATGGTACAGGCCATGAAAATCATGGTGGGTAGAAAGTAGGCGACTGCTTTTACTGTAAGTACACCACATGTCTACACATGCTAAAAACAGTTCGACTTTGCACTTACAAATGTACCAGAACCCCGTTTGTTTACTTGCACTCGCTTGTAGGGTTAGACTTTTGCAAGAATCGGGGACCATTGGAGCATTTTTTTTTTATCAGAAAAAAAATGCCCAATGCGGGAATCGAACTCGGGTCGTAGTGGTCGAAAACCAAAGGTTTAGCCCATACTTCCACCGACCCTCCATAATTATTATATACAGATGTATATATGAAAAATAGTACAAATGTGATATTGTACTGGGATAAGGTGCATAAATTAAGAAAAAGGCATCTCCTTATCGTGCAACTGAAAGTTGCTGATGTCTTGCGCCATCTATCGGAATAAATATCAACTATTCTCGTTGATTTTTAATTATTCTAGAATTGGCCAAATTACCATTCTTGATTAATCAAGAAAAGCTAACCACGGACGACACGGAGATGTATATATGCAATACTACTCTGTAATTCAAACTTTTACTTAAATAATTGTCAAATTTATTTACAATTTTTTTATTCTTTTCATCTCTTCACACTTTCCTTAATGTAAGTAATTGGTATTTTAACCAATTCATATATATAGGTAGATTCTAATAAAGAATGATTTGAAGTAAGTAATAATGGTGAAGAAGGTTTCTCTGGCAACACCTCCGTTATACAGGGAACTAGCTCGCGTGTTAATCCCCAATGGGGGATAGAGGTGCAAATTTGTATTCTGACGCCGTGTGACCTGGTGTATTTATCGCCAGTCTCTTCTAGAGGCTCATTAGCCTTACCTCAAGTGACAACCTGACTGACAGATTAACCAGCTTCTTGTGAATTGTCAACTTTTTTGCCTTAAATGGTGATTCTATGTAGGTTGAGAGATCTATGCAATACTAAGGTCTCTCTCTCACGCCTTATTTCGGAATTTTTGAAATTCACACACACACAAAAACCTTTATTAAGACACACTGGTCTTACAGAGGATTCTCCTTGGGGTTACAAGACGGAGAAACCTATGAAAGTGGGAAATATACAAAGGGGTAAAAATGGAGAAGGATTATATACACATGATAAATATATACAGATTATTGTTTGAATGATCCTATGGAAAATAAGAATATGGATTGGGAAATATGGATGGAAGAAGTGGAGAGCTTTATGAGGAACAAACAGGTATTTACATATGGAACATACATATAATCGAACAGTCAATTTAAGCTCTTCTGCTCACACAGCACAGGTGGACCATGGCTTTTTTCAATAAATCTTTAAGAGATTTTCCAGGAAAATCCGAGTGTTCAGAGTTGTAAAATTTTTGAAATTCTTTTTTATCTCAGCCACAGGGAGGGGCATTCACAGACTTCTCTCATCTCTAAGTTCAAGAAGAACTAGAAGATGCAAATCGTGGCAAACCCAAAGTATAACCAGAACATCGTCATCTTGATCTTGCACGAAGACCCAGCCCTGTTCTATTTGGTCAATTAGTCGGAGTTAAAGCAACCAGACCCAGCCCTTGCAGGTCTCAATCTGTAGGTGTACCAGAAACTTTTAAAAATTTATTCTAGTACATCGTTTTAATGACTTCCCGTACTCTCTTTTAGGGTATGGTAAATTTGAATCCTAGTCCTACTTATATACATACACGATTTTCTGAAATACACGCAAATCGTCACGCATTTCATGTATTTAAATGTATTTCAGAAAACGGAAATATCTTTATTTACGGGACTACTATCCAAAATAAAATGATTTTTGAACCCCAATATTTCAGAAAACAACAATAGTTTATATAAAGGGAAGACATCTGGTGGTATACTTAACAGAATATTTGAATACACCAATACCTCGCTTTGCGTCGTTTCGTTTTGCGTTTTTTTTCGAAGTTGCGTCGCTGCTTAATTTTTACTGATTTTCACTGTTCGTCGTTAGATTTTAGAAGTTGCGTTGTTTTGGATTCGAGTCTTTAATTTTTTTTTTTTTTTTGAAATTTTTTCCCTAAAATATGGCAACGCCTTTGTTTTTGATTGCGCCATGCCATCAAAATTTTATTTTCAATTTGCGTCGTGTTTTTTTGGAACGTAACCCCGACGCAAAGCGAGGCTAGCTAAACACCTCTTTGGCAGATTGTCAAGATTCCATTAGATCCCGTGTGGATCTCATGGAATAAAGTCCGCCCTAGGCTGACGAGGGCCATTAGCCCGAAACCATGGTCTCTAGGTGGAAGCTTTTCACTTTGTCAAAGCTGGTGTTGTGGCTTTGTCACCGACCCGAGGCCGCTAGTTTGCGGCGACGGTCAATAGATGGCGTCTGGTTTTGACGTCTATTTTGACGGGAGAGGTGACCCTTGTCTCTTTAGATATTCTATTATGTAAAATATATATTCTAGTACTTGAGATCTCCAGCGAACTTCAAATTTAACGATTTTTATTTCTGAGAACCTGAACATGACCGCTGACAAGATGTCGCAAAATTTTGCTGACCCCATCCATTCTGGCTGCAGGTATAACCACACCCTTTCCCTATCGATTTAGTCGTAACTACTCCCTTTTTAAAACGAGCTAATTCGATAAAGTCTGATCCTAATTGATCGATCCAACTATTGAAGAGCCAATTTTGAGGAAATACGTTCTTGCGACAGAAGTTAATGCTTAATATAAACGTGGTGAGGCTATATTATTGTGAAACTTCTTCTCTTGACACAGATTTGCGTTATCCATATTTGGATACTGTAATATACCTTATAATAATATTATAATATACTCTAGGTATGTTGTGAAAACATATTTTGCGGAAGAGCTTTGCTCGATGCAATACCTTGAAATTATATGTATGTACCTCTACAGACCTATAAGCTTATGTCCATAGTTCACTAAACACCCCTAAGCTACCTTCCATAGAAAATGCAGGGTATACTTCAAACCAATCCAATACACTAGTAGAGCGGTCTAGAGATTAATTTGGCGAAACCGCTGAGAGGGTTCACTACTGATGAACCAAGCCCTCTCATTCAATAAGGTCTGTAGAGATTATATTTGATGATATTTAAAAGAAACGCATTGCCAGTAAATTTATTTGTGTCAAATAATATACTCTGTTTAATTAATTTATTTTTAAATGTTTGGATTTGGCATCACTGTAATTATTGCTGTTGTTGTTATAAATATATTCAAAAGTGTATATATGAGTATATACTCGTATAGCATTAAAAATATATATAATTAAGATTAAATAAAAGGGCGTACCTGGATCTGTAAAGAAAAAAAAAAACATTTTTTTTCTTTACAGATCCAGGTACGCCCTTTTATATAATTTTAATTAATGGATCGCCTTTTGACTCAAATATAATTAAAAAATTGTTTCTTAATTTGGTAAAGCATATTTAATCGAAGGAACATCACAGATACTTAATATCTACAAACTTTGGGGATTCCTCCATAGAAGAAACTTCATTGGGATTCTAAAACTTCATGAATCTGATATTAATAAATATTTCCCGTTTGCGTAACTCAAAGTTGTTGATGTCTTGCGCGCCATCTGTCAGAATAAATATCAAATTATAGTTGATTTTTTAATCATACCAGAATATTGTAGCCTAATACCCTTTCTTGAATAATTATGAAAAGTCAACAATGTATGCATTTGTCTCTAATATTCTGGGATAAAGAAATCTATATTAATAAAATGGAAATTTCATAAGTGATGTTCGCTAAAAACTTTCGTTACAAGGCATCAATTTCGACCAAATTTTCAACATTTATGTAAAACGAGATGGAGCAGGTTTTGCTTAACATCAAAATATTTTTCCTAACTTTAACATGCGTAACTTCGCTGTTATCGATTAAATACAAAAAAATCAACAGAGTTAATTTTATTTATATATAAATACAAAAAAAATCAGCAATTCATTCAACTCAATCTAAAAAAGAATTTAAAACAAGCAATTTTAAGATAACACCATATGTAAAACAGTCGGCCAAGAAAACAACAACGATATTACATCTTTCTCACATATTCACACACAATCTTGATTAATAAATTAAAACTAATCTTTAACATTGTTTATTATACTTCATAATATATAATATTCGTTAGGCAAACTTTCACTCGGATAAAACCCGGGCGAAGCCGGGTACACATCCGCTAGTAATAAATAAAAATGAAAGATTAGTTGATATCTATTCCGACAGTAAGTTGTCAGTAACTTCCACAAACACATACACACGACCAGAATATACTTTTCTTAATTTATTAATTTGATCCCAGTACAATTTTTCACTTTTTGTACTATTTTTCATACAATATGGCAATGTTAAATACTATTTAAAAGCAATTCTAAGTCTAAAGGATAACTTGGGTAGTTGTGAAATTAAACCAGAATCGATAAACTAAAATCTTTTATAGTTATTCAAATTAAAGATACTTTGGATAGTAAATATTTTTTATTGTCTCGACGTTTCGACAAAAATCTTTTGTCCTCGTCAGGAGCAAACAAAAATTAAAACATTTGGCAAACATTTGTCCGCTCCTGAAGAGGACAAAATATTTTTGTCGAAACGTCGAGATAATAAAAAGATTTACTGGCCGAAGTATCTTTAATTTAAAGAACTATGAATGCTGGCCAGGCAGCCTTTATCTTTATACAAAAATCTTTTATCTTTTTTAAAAGTATTTATATTATCACGCATAAAAATATTTAAAGAATATATCCTTACGTATCCTCCTTCCACCCATGCACGCATATTTTCAAAAATTGTTTATAACACACAAAGACTGTAATATATATTTTCTCCCCCTTTCAATATCATTAATATTTAAAATATGTAAAAATTAATTTGTATATAAAAATAGTATATATCATCAATTTATTATCGTGATAATCCTGTTGAAGGACTGACAAGTTCGAAAGCTTGAAAATAAAAAGTTGAACAAGAAACTTAACCCTGGAAGCTTTATTTATTTTATAATAAAGAATATATATGTCCAAGATTCTAGATGTTTCACACTTGCAATCAAGGCTAGGGGGTTGTTTGGCTGAGATAGTTTTTCTTTGTTTTTCGATCCTAGCTGTCTTAAATATAGATCAAAACTATAACAGATTCGCTATAGATATAAATTCCAACCAGGGTCGTTGGCCATATTTGTTCCTGGGAGTTTGTGGGCTGTTGAGGAAAGCCAAACCCATGTTGCATGCTTTCCGCAATGGCCATAAATATTGCCAACATATCCGGCGGTATAGTCAAGTTGGGCCGTCAACCAAATATGTCCATACATCAGTTCCACAATACACCGGGGAATTCCATTGTCAACAACAATGGTTCGGCCACGCCGTCCTGCCTTCTTCAGGCGATACTTGCTGCCTCTCTGTTTTGACGGCACCAAAAAGGAAAGCATCCAAATACGGAGGCTATTGGTACAATGCCATCTGTACTCTAAGTTGGGAAGTCAATCCTATTTGGAACCTCAAAATTATGGTCAAAATTGCGATGGATTATGCAAACCATATTATTTTATAGAGACAGAAATGGAACATCTTTAGTGTTGCTGGTTGGCTTCTTTTTTAAGGAGACGGAGGCAATGTTGTTCACACTTGGTTATCTCGTGTGTCTTCAATAAAGGTCACTGTGTATCAAATAACTTTCAGAGTTATTGTCTGAATCCCGATATATTTTCTCACTTTAAATGAACTATTGAAAAAATAAAACATATTTGTAAGTTGGTATTATAAATATTGTAACAAAGTATTTATTATTTTATTAACAGAGTATCATTATTTATTTTTATATTTTGGCACTTTGTAAACTTCCCTCATTGATTATCTTTTGTTTATCATTCATAGTTTGTTCTTCTTGCCTTAAATAAATTGCTGTGTCATTTTGAAGTTTGTCTTTCCTAATTTTTCACGTGGCAATACGATAAAATAAATACTACAATCTTTTTATATGGAATTCTTTTCTGGGAGTATATTGATCTAAAGGTACAACTTTTCCTTAATTTTGTATATACGTGTAGTTCAACTTTACATTATGAAAATTTGGTAAAATTCTGACAATGATCCATCTGGTGCTAAAAGAAGTATCCCCTCGCTCTTTTCCAGAAAGAACGTTTGTTTTCCAACCATAATTGGCCAAATACGGTTGGTTCTCTAAATTGTTGATAAATGCTGGGACCACTTATCCTTTGGTTTCCTCCCAGTCACGACTGGTCACCATTTCTTTTTCTAGAGGTTAAAATGACTTAATTCAGACTTGTTTTTTCTTTTTCTCTCAATCAGCAGTATCTTAGGTGGAAAATAAAGACACCATGAATTATTAGGGACAATTTCTGTTTGATGAGGAGGACAGAGCCAATATCCAATTATTTGTTTGGGCTGGTACGATAAGCCAACCCCCACACCGATAAAATGGTGTTTACCTTACAACTCTGAACACTCGGATTTTCCTGGAAAATCTCTTAAAGAATTCTTGAAAAAGCCATGGTCCACCTGTGCTGTGTGAGTAGAAGAGCTTAAATTGACTTGTTCCATTATATGTAGGTTCCATATGTAAATACCTGTTTTCTTTCCTCTTTTCGCTCTCCACTTCTCCCATCCATATTTTCAATTTTTTTTCTTATTTTCCATAGGATTATTCAAATAATAATCTGTATATATTTACCATGTGTATATAATTTTCTCCATTTTTACCCCTTTGTATATTTCCCACTTTCATAGGTTTCTCCGTCTTGTAACCCAAGGAGAATCCTCTGTAAGATCTGTGTGTCTTAATAAAGGCTTTTGTGTGTGTGTGTTAATTATTAGGGACATGATGACAACCATGATGGTCAAAAAAGCACGTTATTTCTACGGTATTTGAACTTCTTGTATTTTAATCTGAAGGAATATTGTCCGATTGACTCTAGGTAAATTTCAAAACGGTGCTTATACAAATTTTCACATCAATCAATAGTTCAACTCTCGACGTTTTAGTGATTTCTGTCATTCAACAACAACAATAACAAAAGCCTTTATTTAGGGCATTCCGCCCCATATAGGATTCGCCGTATTTACACATCAACAAGAGGAGAAGGAAGAGGAAACATTTACAACAAAATAAAGTTTGTCTCACATTCAGTTACCTATTTACAGATAGGTCATCCTCCAGTATCCTTTGCCCTGCATTCTTTCTCATGCACCCAGCTTCTGTGCAGAACTTAAAGTATCTAATAATCAGTAATTCATCATCCAGAGATGAAGAGAGAAGTTGACATATGCGATGGTGACTTCTCTCAGTCTCTTTTCAGAGGAATGGTTACAAGGGAATGAAGAAAGTGACAAGAAATCACTGAAGTCGGGAGTTAAACTATTGGTTAATATGGCTGTGTTTTTCTCTGAATCAACTTTCAATCAGCAAATGATCTTCAGAATTTTACAAATTGGTGATTTAATCGTAAAAACACACTCAGTTACGACATTTGAAAACCATCCCCCATGTGTTTCTTTTCAACAAAAAATCAAAATTTATTTCAAGGAGAAACAACGATTATTTCCAACCTTAGGGATGAGGTATGAAAGGGTGAATTGTGAAGAGTAATGATAAACGGAAAAATAAAAGTGTCCAGGGGGATGGGAACCGAACCCACAGTGTTCCGCTTACCGGGCAGATGCCATGTCCACTAAATGTCGTTTTACAATCACACTTAGTTACATTACCATTACCTTTGAACAATCTCAACCCGCATTTGACTATAGTGATTATTCAGAATCAAATTTTTATACACTCTGGTCTTCCATAATCGCCGGGTTCTCTGAATTGTAATTGGAGATCTTCTAGAGAGGGCCAAGAACTATCGAGAGACGATCAATAGATATATTATAGGCAAAGTGAGAAATTCAAGCATTCTATAAATTTGCATTCTTACAACTTGCACCACGCTGACGAGGGCCAACAGCCCAAAACGCGTACGTGGTTAGATTTTCTTGATTAGTCAAGAATGGATATTTGGCTAATTCTGGAATAATTAAAAATCAACGAATAGTTGATATTTATTCTGATAAATGGCGCAAGCCATCAGAAACTTTCAGTTTCACAATAAGGAGATGCCCTTTTTTTTCTTTCCTAATTCTATAGAATGCCTAGTCTTTCAAACAAAGTGCAAAATTCGGGAATTCTATAGAATGCCTGGTCTTTGGTCTTTTTTAACCATGGTACGAAATTCGGCATCCTATAGATTGCCTGGTCTTTCAAGCAAAGTGCGAAATTCGGGAATTCTATAGAATGCCTAGTCTTTGGTCTTTTTTTAACCATGGTACGAAATTAGGCATCCTATAGATTGCCTGGTCTATTCAAGCAAAGTGTGAAATAATTTATAAATTTAACACTTTGTCTAGACCACCATCCTGAATACCTGGATTTCCCAATTTGCTTCTTTAACATATATGTTAATGGTATACAAACACTCCTACGATGAACATTTATCCTTATAGCAACCTATGATGAGAGATGTTGATGAAACGTTTTAAAAGATGTGCGTCATATGCTTTGCCTTGGTCATCTTCTTATGACGCCATTGTGCTGTCCTTCACTTTGACGATTTTATTCCTTTCCTCTATGTCATGTTTTTATCTCTTGTCTGTCCACTTTAGCTTTCCTCAGACATTTCCCGCTATATCGTCTGATGTTTGGCTGCATATGTGTTGTGAGAGAGCAAAGCTCCAATTTGGTAGAAACTGACCGAATGACTAGCTTCGCCTGGGTATTATCAGGGTACATTTTTACCCGCTTACAGCATCCAAAGGCCGCATCCAAATACGAATATGTCAGGGTACAATGCCATTTGTACCCTTATGTTGGGAATCAATATTTGGAGCCTCGAAATGAAGGTCAAATTCGCGAAGTGAAGAATTCTACAGACACTTACCAGTTTATAGAGGTCCCTAATCTACATTTTTAAAATACACTTTTAGACAATATATGCAAATAAAACGGTTTGTGTATGTTTGTTCTGCTACGTTTCCACAACATTAGACCTAACCCGAACAAACTTTGACGCGATATAAAGTTAAGTCAAGAAGGACTCATTGTCATAATTTCAACTCCGCAATATGTAAATTAGTACGATAACCTGATATGCATATCGTCGGAAAATGGTTAATATAAATACATCAATGCAAATTATTTTTTTAAAATCCTATATTACTGATAATAATACTTCTAATAAAAAACCTTTGTAAGAGCAACATGGAATAGAGGCCTTAGAGATGTACCATTATAGATGATCACTCAAGATTCCATGGACAGATAAGATGAAAAACAATCAGTTACTTGATCGAATGGGAACAGAATGCCAGATTGTGATAAAACAACGAAAGCTGATTAAGGTCACGTGACAGTGAACAGCCAATCAGGGCGCAACTAAAACGGACACCATATAAATATTAAGGCGCACTATTATAGTCGATTATAGTCTTCTCTGGCCTGAGGAATCTAATTTTATTTAACAACATTGGTGGCGTACAGCACCTTAGTACTTTGCTACAGTGCATTGCGGTTTGTCTGATTGCTACTTTCATTTTTGGGCTCGAAAATCAAACACTTTAGTTGGTATCCCGTAAAACTATATTCTCTCTCTCTTATAGTTAATTTGAAATTTGTGGGATCATACAACGTACTTTTCACACAAAATAATTCGAAATTCTCGGATGTTGTACGCCAGGTGTAAGCTCCTCCTGTATCCTCCTTTCTTGTGTCGTACAAGTTTCCTGAGTGAATTTACAGTATTAAAAAACAATTTAAAAAGTAAATAATAAATAAATTACATTTTAAAGTTTTATGTGTGTTTATTTATATGTTGTCTTTTCCTCGTATGTAATGATCCCAAGTCTTCCTGCAAACATTGATCTATCCATACCTCAACCTTTAAAGTAGTGTAATATAGTCTAACTGTGTGTGGTTTCAAATCTAATTAATGATATCTCTACCGAGCGAAATATATCAGCGAAATTTAATTAAAATAATTTAAAATCAATAATTATATTGAAATAATATTAGCCTATAATTTATGATGGAGCAGAAATATAAGCATGTTATTAACTAAGGAAAACAACCTCTTTCTTGTATATTTGAAAGGTGGAATCCTCTGAAATTTAAGCAATAATAAAAAACGGCCTCCGATGATGTTTCTTACTTTATATATATTTTAGCGTAGGAATCAAATCTTGGAATATCTTAAAATGTGAAAGTATTTATTGATGACGTCAGTTCGACTAGTTGACAAATATCAACCAAACTATCTACAGCTAGGGAATATTGAACAAACAAGCAAAGGAATATTTTATGATGATTTCACAAATACAGAGTAATCACACACAAAAACATTTATTAAGACACACTGGTCTTATAGAGGATTCTCCTTGGGGTTACAAGACGGAGAAACCTATGAAAGTGGGAATATACAAAGGGGTAAAAATGGAGAAAGATTATATACACATGATAAATATATACAGATTATTATTTGAATAATTCTATGGAAAATAAGAATATGGAAAAAAATTGGAAATATGGGTGGGAGAAGTGGAGAGCGAAAAGAGGAATGAAAACAGGTATTTACATATGGAACATACATATAATGGAACAAGTCAATTTAAGCTCTTCTGCTCACACAGCACAGGTGGACCATGGCTTTTTTCAAGAAATCTTTAAGAGATTTTCCAGGAAAATCCGAGTGTTCAGAGTTGTAAGGTATTATAAATCCTTCTAGAAGAGTATAATATACTCCTGAGGGCCATATACTACTGTTGAAGGGTTTATAAAACCAGAAAGCTTGAGAGGATGTATAAATAAAGCAAGAAAATTATCCTCGGAGGACTTTTTTTTTTAAATTTATTTCTCCCTTTCTTGTATTTTTCAAAAATTATTATTATCCCATTATATAATTATACAAGGTCATGGAGACTATATTCATTGATCAAATTCACAATCTTGGTAGGGTTGGAATACAGGTCCTGTCTTGAGGCTCCCATACATTCCAAGAGGTGGTCTGATGAGGCCTCTTTGGTCCTGTAGATGGTGTATTGTGTGAAGGTCTTTACACCATCCTGGAAGAGGATTGGTCTTGTATGGCCAGTTTTGGAGATATAGGTTGCTGCTTGTCGGTTCATCCCACATTCCAGAATAGCTCCAGGCTTTTGGTTCAGATACCAATGATGGAATGTTGACTCCTGTATTTTTGTTTGTATGTTTATTTATTTTTGTGTGCGTTTGAAAAGGTCGAAATCAAGGTCTAAGTTAGGTATTACTGCTGATTTTGTAATTGCATCTGCTTTCTTGTATCTCAAAATATTTCGATATAACTCTCAGTTTGTAGGTGCTCTCTTCTAAGAGAAGGATGGAATGTAATGCTAATTTCAGAGGGGTCGGGGGAAGGATGTTCTAAACCGTTGGTTTTCGATCACTACGACCCGGGATCGAATCCTGCATTGGACACTTTTTTTTGAATAAAAAATAAAAAAAATGCTCCAATGGCCCCCGATTCTTGCAAAAGTCCAACCCCACCAGCGAGTGAAAGTAACCAAACGGGGCTATGGCATAATTGTAAGTGCAAAGTCGAACTGCTTTTCACATGTGTTGATATGTGGTGTACTTACAGTAAAAGCAGTCGCCTACTTCTACCCACCATGATATGAGATAAGCAAAAAAAAAAAAAAAACAGATTTCAGAGAAAAAAAAAACAGCCACATCACCCAATAGTATATTTCAACTCCCCAACTATTGATCAACTATTGGTTGATGTGTTTTCCTCTGAATCCACTTCCAAGTAACAAATGATTTCCAGAATTAACAGATTCTAAAACAGGTTATCAAATAAAAATAAATATTGTAAACTCAAAACCTTAATGAAGCAACGAGTTTTGAGGGTAGATTGTTTTAATTTAATGTTTGTTTTAATGTGTTTGACAATGTTTTCTTTGTGTTTGCACCGGTATTTCTTCTTTTTTATATATGTATAGCGGTACAAGAACTTTTCCTTAATTAGAATAGCACGAATCTCTTCACTCTTTGGAAGAAGATTTTTACCGAATTGGTGTTATTTTCTTTTCTTCACATTTTTCCTCTCTTCAACTCAAATAATTAACTTAGCTCTCCCCCTCTCTGTGTATGTATGAAGGGGACGATGATTCAGAAACAATATTTACACAACTTGAGAATAATTAAAAGTAAAGAAATATTCTCCATTTTAAACATTTTGTTCCCTTCTCTTTCTCATCGGTATATAAGCAACTGGTACAGACTGCTCGAATCCTAGTTTATTTGAAGACAGTTTCTTCCTACCCATTCGTACTTATACATCCATAATTTCCCTCCAGTCTAAAATATGAAAAGTCAGTAGACGAGTGGCTAACACCCTCGATTCCCGATAATCATGAACCGGGATTGAATCCCGCGTTAACCTTTTGTTTTAATATATGAATAACCTTCACATATTATTCATTATTAAAAATGGCATATTCTGACCAGGAGCACATGTGCTTTACAGAAGGCTTTCTTGATTTATCAAGAAATTGGGTTAGCCAAATATCAGGGAACAGGCTAAATCAATGTTTAGTCGATTTCTGTTCCACCAGATGGCGCTCTACCTTCTGTAAAGCACATGTGCTCCTGGTCAGGATATGTCTTTTTTTTTTAATTTCAACACCTGATCTTTTTATCTTTTATTTTTTTCTTTCATTTTTTTTTCATTATTCATTGTTTCAATTGTCATAAACAAGGTTGCTCTTTTTTTGAGCGGTACCTAATAAAGTGATTTTGGAACCGAAAGTCTAAAATACTATTACATGAGAAGGAATTGCCTGATATCATTTTGAAGAAGGAATACAAGTTTACGGTGACGAGTTTCTTCTATTTGTGCTGTATAATCGGCAAGCTTTCGGACTTTGACATTCTTCAACAGGCAACTATGTTGATGTTAAATTCCAACTATGATTTATTTATTTAAACACACAAAAAACGCGATATCCCTGCTAGGGATAATTGCATCGATTTACATTTTTTTTTTTAAACCGAAACAGTTATAAACATATTATACAAGAAAAATAATTGAAATTGAAAAAAAAAAAAGAGAGAAACAATACTATATATTAGGAACCTGAACCTTTCGGGTTATAAAGATAATCATAAATATATTTACAAAAATAATTAAACTTATGATAATTCTCTCTGCTATTTACAAATTGATATAGATCTACAACATTATTCATTGTCTGTTGTCTAGCGCTAAAGAAGAGTGGGCATTCCAACAGTAGGTGTCTCGAGTTCTGAAATTCATTGCCACAATGAAAGATAAGAGTCTTCAACAGCTCCAATTTTTGATAAAAATCTCTTAAAATTTCCATGGTTCGTTGTAAACTGAGTATTATAAAAATTGGAATGGAAAAATGTTGGAATTTCAAACGTTTCCAACTATAATGGACGTCATAGTCCGAAAGCTTGCTGATTATATAACGCACAAATAAAAGAAACTTTATCACCGAAAACTTTGATTCCTTCTTCAATACCATTTATCCAATCACCAAAGTTAAGCAATGTCAGGCCTGGTCAGTACTTGGTAGGGTGACCACCTGTGAACACCCAGTGCTGTTGGCTCTCTTCCTGTTTTCGCGAATATTTATGATGCCAAGCGTAGCTTAATGGTTAGGTGTACGGCTTCGTATTTCCATAAACTTGGTTCTTCAATACCATTCTTGTATAGAAGACACACAAGTCAGGGAAAAGAGCTTCTTTTATAAGAGGAAATACGGCTTCGTATTTCCATAAACTTGGTTCTTCAATACCATTCTTGTATAGAAGAAGACACACAAGTTGGGGAAAAAAGCTTCTTTTATAAGAGGAAATACGGCTTCGTATTTCCATAAACTTGGTTCTTCAATACCATTCTTGTATAGAAGAAGACACACAAGTTGGGAAGAAGAGCTTCTTTTATAAGAGAATGATTGTAAAAGCTTTCAGGCAAGACGTCCTTCTACGGGTATTCATTAGAAGGTCGTCTTGACCGAAATCTTGTACGATCATTCTTTTATAAAAGAAGCTCTTCTTCTATAGTGAATAAGGAGATTACCATTGTCTTAATTCTAACCATTCTTTACTAATAACTAATGGCAAATCACATTTATAATCAGTTTTCTATGTTCGAATAATTAAGCTTGAGGGATGAGTCTCTTTTAATTACATTTATTTCAAGCTTTCGGGCTCAACCGCCCTTCGACAGGACAAATTACTAAAGTTTTCAAATCTAATCTATATAAACATTTGAGAGACGCCTGTGTCTCGAGTGTAATACGAGGCTTGCCGCGGGAGGGGATGAGATCTTTGAAAAAGATGGCCGTTTAGCCCATTGAATTATCGGAAATAAAAGATTATTTGTTGAATCGCAGAGTTCATGATACCGAGGGGGGTTTGGTGGCTGCAGGGAATATTACATTGTATATTTCAGGTAAATCAATTTTTCTATTGAGGCTATGGAATTTGCTTGATAGGATAGATTCTATGATTAGTCTTTGGTGTTTGTTGGCAATATTAGAATAGTGAATTTTCGGTGATGTAATGTTGAAGGAATGGCCAGTTTCATTTATGTGCTGTACTATTAAGGATCTATGGTCTAAGTTATCAATATTTCTTTTGTGTTCATGAATTCTGATATTGACATGTCTCCCGGTTTCGCCTACGTAGACTTTTGGGCAGTTCATACATTTTATGGAGTAAATAGCGTTTCGTGGTGTGCTGTTAGGTTCATTGAGTTTCATGATCTGGTTTCGGAGAAGGGATCCAGAGGTAGGTGCGCAGGTGAAGTAGGTTTTGATTCCAAATTTCAATAAGAATCTCGCTATTGTGGAGGATAATGGTGAATATGGCATATTGCAAATAGATCTGTATATTGGAGACTGTGTCTTTTTAGTTGGGTCATAAAAGTGTCGCAATATAAAGGATATCGGGTATGCGCAGTCCCTGAGGTTAGCTAATATGTTCTGTGTTTCGAGGTTCTTGTACATCTGGAGGGAGCAGTGGGTATGGACTCGTTTTGATAGAGCAATGACTGTGTTGATTTTGTGACTGATAGGACAGAAGGACGAGTATTGAACATAATTAGGACGGAAGGATGGTTTATAATAAACGGTGGTGTGCAATTCATGTTGGTGCCGGATGATTTTAACGTCGAGAAATGGAAGGGTATTATTGGTTTCTTTTTCAACGGTGAAGTGAAGATCAGGGTGATAATTGTTTAGATTGTAGAGGATGTCATCGGTTTTGGTGGTGGTGCAAATGCAAAAGATGTCATCAATGTACCTGCGCCAAAAGAATATATCATGTGGGAAATTGGCGGTAATCCTTCGGTCTATTGCGCGCATAGAGATCTCAGCAATTGTGGTCGATAGAGGGCTTCCCATTGGGGACCCTTTTGCTTGCCTGAATGATTCGGAGTTATATGTGAATATGCAGTTATCTAGACATATGGAAATTAGTTGTGTGATTTTTTGGATGATATCTGTATCAATATGCTGTTCCTGCAGAAGTTCTATTGTATCACTTATGATCAGAGGATGTGGAAGGCTGGGGTATAAGGCTTGCACGTCGAAAGACACCATGATGCGGTCAGATTCAGGTTTGATCTTTACTACTTCTCCTATAAAGGTATGGGTGTTGGATATGGGGAATGGGTCATTCTGTAATTGGAGGAACGGTTTCAGGAAGTTGGCTATAAATCTGGAAAGAGGGGCTGTTGGAGAAGAGAAAAAGGCCACTATAGGACGCAAGGGAGTTTCAGGTTTGTGTGTTTTTGGGAAACACAGAACATATTAGCTAACCTCAGGGACTGCGCATACCCGATATCCTTTATATTGCGACACTTTTATGACCCAACTAAAAAGACACAGTCTCCAATATACAGATCTATTTGCAATATGCCATATTCACCATTATCCTCCACAATAGCGAGATTCTTATTGAAATTTGGAATCAAAACCTACTTCACCTGCGCACCTACCTCTGGATCCCTTCTCCGAAACCAGATCATGAAACGAAATGAACCTAACAGCACACCACGAAACGCTATTTACTCCATAAAATGTATGAACTGCCCAAAAGTCTACGTAGGCGAAACCGGGAGACATGTCAATATCAGAATTCATGAACACAAAAGAAATATTGATAACTTAGACCATAGATCCTTAATAGTACAGCACATAAATGAAACTGGCCATTCCTTCAACATTACATCACCGAAAATTCACTATTCTAATATTGCCAACAAACACCAAAGACTAATCATAGAATCTATCCTATCAAGCAAATTCCATAGCCTCAATAGAAAAATTGATTTACCTGAAATATACAATGTAATATTCCCTGCAGCCACCAAACCCCCCTCGGTATCATGAACTCTGCGATTCAACAAATAATCTTTTATTTCCGATAATTCAATGGGCTAAACGGCCATCTTTTTCAAAGATCTCATCCCCTCCCGCGGCAAGCCTCGTATTACACTCGAGACACAGGCGTCTCTCAAATGTTTATATAGATTAGATTTGAAAACTTTAGTAATTTGTCCTGTCGAAGGGCGGTTGAGCCCGAAAGCTTGAAATAAATGTAATTAAAAGAGACTCATCCCTCAAGCCTAATTATTCGAACATAATATTATGGGATTACCTATTAATCAGTTTTCTATATTGGAGGATGCGTTAGTTTGGTAGGTGTAGTTTTTGATTTTACAAAGGATGGTCATGTGTGAGTGTATCACACATTAAATATTATATAAATATGTGATAATACAGTGGAATCTCTAAGAGAAGACATTCCCGTTAGAAGAAACCTCTCTCTATACAAAAGACAAGTTTAATTTACAAACTTGCCATTTTTTTTTCTAATCAGAAACTTTACGGTAAGCTGACACCTCTCTCTAAAGAACACTTGGCTATGCGACTAGGTATCCTTTAGAAAGATATGTTCTATTATATATATGTTATATTAAAATATTTTATTTGAAATTATATTATATTAAAGTATTATTTTATTTAAAATTATATTTCTTCGATTCAAATACTCTGTTAAATCGACCGCCAGAGGTCACGCTTTCCCTATAAATACTTATTGTTGTTGTTCCCCGTTGGCCGGCTCAAATCTTTGTACATTATTTAAATAATCTTTTGTTTTCCTTATTCTACTCGCCTTAAGCCAGGCGGGACTTTTATCAAATTATGTGTATTATATAATCCTAAAGCTCAATTAAAGAAATCTCCGATCAAAACCATTATATTTTTATTTAAAGATTTCAACCACGACTGCATTACCTTTTCCATAGTCCTCAACAATCAAGATACAACAGAAATCTCATTCATCTTTTCTTTATATAAGATATATATATAATTTTTTATTTAAAAACTACTGAAAGGACACTCTTGCGCTAGAAGAAATCTCTATCTATACAAAGGACAAGTTTCATTTCCAAACTTATCATTTTTACTAATCAGAAACTTTTCGGTAAGCTGATACCTCTCCCTAAAGTACTTTTCGGTTCTGCAACAGGCTATCCTTTACAGGAAAGTTATATATATATATATATATTTTTTTTTTTGAATGAAAAACTATGGTCTATTCGTTAGTAGTGAGAAATCTCTCAGGATTGTTTAGAAATATTAGGAAATATTATTTCGACACAAAAATCTGTTATGTTGCCAAGGTGAGGAAGAAGCCGATGCCAAAATCTCCCATTTGTATTCCTACAAAGAAAGAAGGAGCGCCGGCCCATTATTTTGCATTTATTGGCATTCAATAAATTGTGTGTGTGTTCGCCAGGATCGCCTCTTAATTGGAGGTTCCAAGATGGCCGGTTGGCTGGCCTCATTCTGACAATCTTAGTCAAGATAATCTAGCTTTCCTGTCCACTGTTCATTGAACACATTCTTCTTTTAACAGTTCAGATCTACACATATAAAATGAAAGGATTTAAAAACACGAATGTTTCTTTTATACATAATACAAACTTCTACTGCCCTTACTGCGATGAAAAATATATATATTGGGAGGGCTTGGCTCATCAGTGGTGCACCCTCCCAGTGGTTTCGCCAATTTAATCCACCAGACCGCTTCTCAGAGCTCTAATAGTGTAACGGACGATTCTGATTATATATGCAGCACTGAAGGATGGAATCTCAGAAATGGTTTTCAAGAAAACTATGGACATAAGATTATAGGACAGTAGAATTACATTCAAATCCTTTCATTTTATATGTATAGATGGCGCGTTATTGCTTTGTGTTACTTTAGATCTAGGGTGCGTCAACACCTTTATTACATATTTTGCTATTCCAAAATTCTTTCTTACCACTTTTTGGATCTTCTAGCTTCCTGTCCACTCATTGAACAAATTCTTATTTTATCAGTTCAGATATAGGATGCGTCAACACCTTTATTCCATATTTTGCTATTACAAAATTCTTTCTTGCGACTTTTTGGATCCTCTAGCTTTCTGTCAACTCATTGAGTAATTCTTCTATTATCAGTTTAGGTCTAGGATGCGTTAACACCTTTATTTCATATTTTGCTACTCCAAACGGCCCTCCTTACGACCTTTTGGATCTTCTAGCTTTCTGTCCACTCCTTGAGCAGTTTTTTGCCCTATATTAGTTAAGATCTAGGGAATCGCAATATTTTTAGTCCTTATTTTGATTTACCAAACTGCCTCCTTACGACTTTTAAAGAATTTTCAATCTGTTCTGTCCAATCCTTGAAAAATTCTTCTTTTATACCTTTATTTTCAATTATTATATTTATATATTTATAATATTATTTATATTTAAATTATTATTCCTTATTTTGCTATTATAGGCTGTCTTGCTACATATTTTCCTATCAAAATTCTGGTTGTATCGCCGTTCTCTTTCTTCAGGATTATATTTCCTAACAAATCTCTTCACGCAATTCTGCCTGAAATTGCTGCAGTTATTGAATAGGTTGTTATAAACCACCACGTTCTGGTTATAAACAAGTTTTCCAATAAACATTCATTGACGCTAGTGAGTTCTTGTCAAGGAAGTTTCAAGTGATTTGTTAGAGGCATACATATTCGTTCCACTACATACTCTAATGATATATCATCCCTCTCTCTCTCTACCTGGAGTGGGGTCACATTGATGGATGGACAGCGTGGTGACCTAGTTACATATCTACCTACGTCCTGTGCAAATATATTTCTACGGGATGGACCAGGTCCTCTACATCATCGTCTTAAGTGTTCTTCTTGGCTAAGTACTTCCTTCTAGTCGATAATCTGAAGGCCCAACCAAATATATGGAATTTTGATTCCTTTGGTGGTAGGGAATAGCCCGGCTCAACATCGGGTCTGCAATAAATTAGTTGAACTTGGTGTAAGACCATTTAGACTCATAGACAAAACTTGAGAAAGTGGAAAGTCTTTGTTATCGAGGCCCTACCAAATATATGGAATTTTGATTCCTTTGGTGGTAGGGAATAGCCCGGCTCAACATCGGGTCTGCATTAAATAGGTTGAAATTGGTTGGTGTGAGGCCATTTAGACTCATAGACAAAACTTAAGGAGTGGAAAGTCTTTGATATCGAGACCCTACCAAATATACGGAATTTTGATGCCTTTGGTCGATAATAGCCCGGCTCAACATCGGGTCAATAAAAATTTAGTTGAAATTGGTTGGTGTGAGGCCATTTAGACTCATAGACAAAACTTAAGGAATTTGAAAGTCTTTGATATCGAGACCCTACCAAATATATGGAATTTTGATTCCTTTGGTGGTAGGGAATAGCCCGGCTCAACATCGGGTCTATAATTAATTTGCTGAAAATGGTTGGTCTGATCATATACACTCATAGACAAAACTTAAGGCAGTGGAAAGTCTTTAATATTGACGGAGGACTTTTTTCTTTTTAGAGAGACAGAGACAATTTTGTTCACACTTTGGTTATCTCGTGTCTTCAATAAAGTTCACTGTGTATCAAAAATCTTTCAGAGTTTTTGTTAACACTTGGTTATCTCATGTATCTTCAATAGAGGTCACTCTGTATCAAATATCTTTAAGAGTTATTGTTCACATTTGGTTATCTCGTGTGTCTTATATAAAGGTCACAATGTATAAAATATCTTTCAGAGTTATTGAGTTATTGTTCACACTTGGTTAGCTCTTGTGTCTTCAATAAAAGTCACTGTGTATAAAATATCTTCCAGAGTTATTGTCTGAATCCCGATATACATGCTAAAGGGTACAAATTTCTTAAGATTTTCCCATGAGTGTATATTACTATAACGTGGTATATATGGACGAAACACTAAAGGATTTCTTTATCAGAGTATCATTAACACAAGTTTTCGAACTTTATATATATATATTTTTTCGATCTGATGAACATTACTAGAAGGAAGATTTATATATAAGGAATTTAGGATCAGACATGACGTGGCCACGCAATAATATTAGAAACGAAGTCGATAAAAACGTGGTAATTCTCTTTTATTGACAAAACACAGTGTTTTGTCAATAAAAGAGAATTACCACGTTTTTATCGACTTCGTTTCTAATATAAGGAATGTCATTTGCATATACTCACACACATAGATATAAAGCGGAATATGTTATAGGGATATTTGGAAATTTTTTAACAGAAGAATATTCTTTTGAGTAAGATATCTATTACTTTGTTAATAGATATCACTTTTATATTTATATTTTGTTATTTTGTAAACTTGCCTCATTGCCTCTATAATATTTGAAAAAATAATAATCTGATTTGTCCTTTTTCCTCTTAAATAAATTGCTGTGCCATCATGAAAAGTTTGTCTTTCCTAATTTTCGTGTTTGACAATATTTATATGCAAAGCTTTCGATATATACAAATAAATTAAAACTGTCAGAATAGAATCCAGAGAGGAAAAATTAAGATTGAATACAGGCAATTAGAGGAATAACTATGTTTCAAATCACGGTGTCTTTTTATATGATAGTTTAGGTTAACTCTTTTTTGGTTGATATGCTATTTAGTTATGTCGAAATCAATCCCTAAAGGCTTTAAGAAAACTTTCCCCATTTGGTCCTTATATGTAATATAGCAATTAAAATGATTAACTGTTGATTAATATAGTTTTTTTTTAATCTACAAGAGAGTAAATAATTACGAATAAATAAGTAGGCAGTAGACATGATACAGGTTGGTCAAGTTTTCCTTCTTCCTTCCATGGTAGCGAGTATTTAAATTGATGCCTTCGTGACCTCTTGGCAAACATGCAGCGCGTGCACCCACACACGCTATTACATCCGCAAATGTGGAATCCTATCCTGACACGTCTTATTTTTACATAGATTCTTGTATGGATGGACTTGAGAATGATGATGGTAGCCACGGTTGTTTGCCCGCGATACTGTAGAAAGGGAGAGGGGCCTCTTCCCCAGCAGACCAGTCCGGGGGCTTCTCAATAATGAATCAGCTGCTTGATCCGCACTCCTTCATTATTCATCGGCCCCCTCGTAAAAAACCCGGATTTCTGTAAGCCCCTCCTGATGTGGCTTGGGGGCAAATGTCCTCACCCTCCTCTATACCACGGCCTGTTAGACTTATTCCTTTCTTAACCTAACTGAACTCATAGTTACCTGACACATTTTACCTGATGTGGCTTGGAGACAAATGTCCTCACCCTTTTCTCTACCACGGCCTGTTAGACTTATTCCTTTCTTAACCTAACAGAACTCATATTCTAATAGCTGTGAAAATGTAATTTGCTCTAGTTGGAAATTTCTTGTAGAAATAATGTACAGTTCCATCAACTAATTTTCAACCTCTATATTCCTGTCCTGACGTCAACAGAACTCATATTCTAATAGCTGTGAATATGTCATTTGCTCTAGTTGGAAGTTTCTTGTAGAATCAATGTACAGTTCCATCAAAAGAGTGTCAACATATTTATTGCTGTCCTGACGTTACGACGTTTCAATGCCACCTTCCTCACAAGAAAAATATTGTCGTTGAGGTAAATATATTAGAAAAGGCATATCCTGACTAAAATCCCCAGCGCAGATAATAATGAATTTAATAATGATAATACGTAATTGAAACAATTATGGTTGATCAAGCATTCACTCGGAAAATTCACGGGCGAAGCCAGGATATTCATATCTATATAAAGATAATAAAATGAAGATTTTTTTCTTTTTTTTTTTTATGATAATTGATCTTCATAAACTTTTTTTTCTTGTCCCATATATATATATCCCGTTCTCCACAATTTCTCTCTCTTGTTATCTCTTAGAAGAATCTTATAAAATACCAGTGTATCTTAATATATATATATTAAATTTTTGAGTAGCTCTATTAAAATTTCGTTTCTCGCGGTAAAACAATGGTTCAGTCGGTTGTGAATTGAGGTGAAGGCGGGGCTGCTTTGAGACTCTGTCCGAATTTACTTGTTTCCTCAGATATTGAGGCTTTGTCTTCCTCTTCCCCGACTCTTTGAGACGGAGTCCATAGCATCGGCAGACCAGTTCCTGGCAAGGCTTGGACCATCAGCTTGGCCGAGTCCTCTCGAGCGAGTTGGATGCTCTGGTTGTGCCAGTGTGTCTTAATAAAGGTTTTGTATATATGTTGTATGTATATTAATGATTTATGTTATATTAAAGGTGAATATATTATTGATTTAAAAAAAATGTGAATGTGTGTGTGAGGCAGGCAATAGATTTGAAAGTTTTTCACTTTATTTTGTCGCTTGTTATAAGATCAAATGATTATATTGACTATAGACCAAAGAACCTCTATTATGTGGAGCACACCAACTTTCACATTTCCAGGAATATCAATCGGTCAGTTTGGATGTCTATTCCACACAGGGATGTTTGTCAAATGTGAAATGTCTACCAAGGTTTCTAGATCAGATTACTCGAGCTTGCAAGCTCCTAATGTCAGATTAAAACATCTCGTCAGCGGCGAAGTACGCGATCTACGTATTCTTGAGCTTTTTTATGTAAGACCATTAAGATGTATCATTTATCTCAATGCTTTTTATGGATGATAAAACTCATCCACATAGGTACATAGGTCAATGGTACAATCCTCTCGAAAATGAAGGAATTCAAAGGATGGATTAGTCAGGTAATGTCTACAACTCTTTCCTATTGAATAGGATGTTTTAGAAACATACTAGATCAGAATTTTCCTATCTTTTTATAGTAATATGACCAGAGTTTTCTGTAACAAACATTTTTATTGGGCATTATTAACTCTATATGAAATGCGTGGTGTCGCTGGAGATCCACTGGTGAATCTCCACCAAACTCTGCAGCGCTGGCAGAGGCGCCATGTTCATTGTACATAGTGTGATGCACATATATAAATTATTATATTTTTTTAAATAGTACAGACTGTGTACTTTGCATGTATTGGACAAGATGTCAATAAAATTATTTTAATTGTCTATATATGACATAAGTAAAAATGCCATTCATCTTCGACGGAAAAATTAAAAAAAAAAAAGAATTTATTTTCCATCAGGAAAGCAGCAAGCAAGAACGCAATTCTTCTTTGGAACGTATCTCATGCCTTCTATCTTATAAAATATCACGATGGCATTTTTCTTTCATCTTTCTCTCTCTCCCTCCCTCGATGTTTTCTTCTTTCATTCCTTTATACTGATACCTCTTTATCATGATTTAGAATACATTATCATTGCCGATCCGAAAAATTACAAGAAGTTATAAAAACTCCGCAAATTTTTGTTTATCGAGTTCATTAAAGAAGCTTTCAAGAGAAAGACTTTCTTCAGATCTCTAAACTTTGGTAATCTGTGTGAAGAGAGGGTTTCCCTGAAAGTTTTTCATTAATAAACATAATATATAGAATAAATAAAATGTACCTTTTCTTTTAATGATTTGAAATGTTCCCCTAGTTTAGATATATACGCTAATGGACAAAACTTAAGGAAGTTGTACCTTTTAACACGTATATTGGGATTCAGACAACTCAGAAAGATATTTGATACATAGTACCTTTATTGAAGATATACGAGATACCCAAGTATGAACAAAATAGCTTCTATCTCCTTCAAAAAAAAAAAAAAAAACTGACGACTGGCGACATCAAAGACTTTCCACTTAAGTTTTATCCATGGCAAGTATAATGGCAAGACGCCTTTCTACGGGTACTCAGTAAAAAAGTATCTGTCTTTATAAAGTTCATAATACCTAATAAAGCTATTTGTTGCAAAAACTCCGGTCCGATTACTAAAAAAAGGTAGAAAAATTCTGATCTAGTAATGTTTCTTAAACGTCCTATTCAATAGGAAAGAGTTTTAGACATTACCTGGCGAATCCATCCTTTGAATTCCTGCATTTACGAGGGGATTGTGACTTATGTACCTATGTGGATGAGTTTTAATATCCCTAAAAATAATTGAGATGAATGATTCATCTTAATGGTCTTACATAAAAAAGCTCAAGAAATCTCTTCAATACGTAGAGAAGTTAAAAAAGGAAAGATAACGCCTCTCAATCTTTTCTCAAAATTCAAAATGTAAGTGTACCTTTCAAGCAAGCTCTTCCTTAGCTCAACTTCAGACCGTAAAAAATGCGATAAAATGTGCTTATATATTATTTAAAATATGAAATATATGTTAATATTTAAGTATATTTACATAATTCTAAAATAAAATATGAATAATAGGATTCAATAAAATTTAGAAATGAGTAGAGTATGGCTTTTATATGCTTTATGGTTTGTACTTGAGGGGAAGTGGTGGGGGGAATATATTGAGAGATAGCAAATGTATACGGCTATTTGGGGTTCTTTAATTCTTCTATTGATATTTTATTTCGACCGCTATGTCCCCCCTAAGGACACTTGCACTACAAAGGTAAACTACGTACAATATTACATATTGAAGTGGATTTAGTAAAGGAGAATTGTTGAATGCAATTATGCAAACTTTTAAACAGAGCATACAAGTGTCTCCCACCTTTCTAAAATCAAATTTGAAATGATTTGAAAATATCTTCACTAAGGCTTTGGTGGTAAAACCTATCTCCCTACGTTGATGATTGTTGGTGGGAGTTGTACAATTTAATCCTTAGTTTTGCTTTATTGCTTAGTTAATTTAGGTTAGCACAACCTAATGAAGCCATCACTGCAAACATTCAAATTAAACTTTAAAAATGAGTATAAACCAATTTAGTGTTGCTCACTTAACTCTGAAGTGGATACTAAGCATATTATCAACCAGCAAGTTCTTCTGTAAAAATTTTGGTGTAAACATTTGGTGAAATTTTCATATAAATGTAAACTAAACATTGAAAGGAAAGAAAGATATTTGAAATATGTACAAGAATCAGTATGCAAGTTAGATGAAAAGAGAAAAAATATCAACACAATTTAGATGTGTACAAGGGGTTGGTATGCAAATATAGTTAAATGAAATCAAATTTTAAAGTATTGTTTATATTCGAAGAAAACAATTTACAGATTGAAGAAAGTTTTAAGGAATATTTTATAATGAAAATATGCAATATTTTTTAGAGAATTATACATTTAAAACTATGCTAAACAGAGATAATTTATAAATAAAAGCGTTTCAAAGGAATTTAGTAGTTTTTTTTTTATATATATAAAAAAAATCCAAATGAGTTGAATCTACTTATATATTTGCCTTATTCTGTCTGTTTGTTTGTCTGTTTGTCTGAAGCTCACGGATAGAATGCGCGCCCATTGGCTGCCAGCAAACACGTGACCTCCCTGCCCGCCCCCCTCTAGACAACCCTGTTATCAGCTGTGTGATACATACACCTGTCTATAGCGGCCATTCTAGACAACCCTGTTATCAGCAGTGTGTTACATCCACCTGTCTATACAGACCACCCTGTCTATAGCGGTCACTTTAGGCAACCCTGTTATCAGCAGTGTGATACATCCACCTGTCTATACAGACCACCCTGACTATAGCGACCACTCTAGACAACCCTGTTATCAGCTGTGTGATACATCCACCTGTCTATACAGACCACCCTGTCTATAGCGACCACTCTAGACAACCCTGTTATCAGCTGTGTGATACATACACCTGTCTATACAGACCACCTGTATATAGCGGCCATTCTAGAAAACCCTGTTATCAGCTGTGTGATACATACACCTGTCTATAGCGGCCACTCTAGACAACCCTGTTATCAGCTGTGTGATACATCCACCTGTCTATACAGACCACCCTGTCTATAGCGGTCACTTTAGGCAACCCTGTTATCAGCTGTGTGATACATCCACCTGTCTATACAGACCACCCTGTCTATAGCGGTCACTTTAGGCAACCCTGTTATCAGCAGTGTGATACATACACCTGTCTATACAGACCACCCTGTCTATAGCGACCACTCTACAGCTGTGTGATACATCCACCTGTCTATACAGACCACCCTGTCTATAGCGGCCACTCTAGGCAACCCTATTATCAGCTGTGTGATACATCCACCTGTCTATACAGACCACCCTGTCTATAGCGGCCACTCTAGGCAACCTTAGGAAGCAAGATGTATACAAGGTGTAGACAAGATGAAGATCTAGATGAAGATTAAAACGTTTTTAAAATATTTTCGCACTCGGGTAAAACCCGGGCGTTGCCCGGGCCATTCGTCTAGTTTTATATATTTGTATTTTGTTGAAATTAGATTAAATGGTTTTGATACATATTGGCTTCAAAGTTTAATCTTCGGATTAATATTTCGTGGTATTTGAGATGGATGTCATTTAAGATCAAGAGACTCTTAAAAGAGGATCTCTCTCTCTCTCTCTCTTATTCATATTTAACCTTATATAACTTTATATTAAAAATAAAAAAGGCATATCCTGACCAGGAGCACATGTGCTTTTCAGAAGGCAGAGCGCCATCTGGTGGAACAGAAATCAACTATTCATTGATTCAACCTATTCCCTGATATTTGGCCAACCCAATTTCTTGATAAATCAAGAAAAGCCATCCACGAACGCGTTTCGCGTTTTTGGCGCTCGTCGGCTGGAGTAGGCTGTACCACTGCGACCAAAAAGATTTTTGGACCCAGTGGCTTCCTGAAAAACCAAGAAATGGGTATTTAAGGTCAAACTTGCGTAAATACGCTTAACACACGATAAAAAATATATATAACCTTATTTGAACGATGTAATAAAGAAGTTTTAATCTCAATATCTCTCTCTCTGATGTTAGAAAAATGGTAGTAAGTTTCTTTGATTCACGGTCTCTCCAGTCGTTCTCTTTAGACAGGATCTTGAATCATCAATAAAAGATGCAACAGTCCATTCTTTTATCTTAGACTGATATTCCTAATACCAATACAATCTGAATATTTTCAGTAAAACTAATTAATGGACGTAAAGGAACACATCGAACATCTTAAATATAAACTCTCTGACTCTTAAGTCTTAAACTCTTAAGACTTTGATGACAGATGGCCAAAAAATACAATCTATTATCAAACTATCCTAACCTAAACCTCTAACCTAACCTAACCTTAACCTAAAAACCTAATCTTCGGCCTTAATCGTTGACGTTATCAATGAAGAGACGGCCAGAAAGTAATTCATTAAATAAATTTATCAATTTATTTATTATCATTTACAAAGCACGCGATATCCGTCTTGGATATTTGCATGCATACACAAGTTTGGGAGCTTTTACAGTAATTATTAATCAATAGTTATTCAGAAATTAATTTAAAAAAAAATAACAATCGATTGATTTAAATCTACTGGATATATCAAATAATACAACAGGTTTTTCTGGAGATGAGTTTCTTTTATCTTTATTAATGTAATCTCAAGCTTTAAGGCATCTCTGCCCTTCTACAGAAGTACATAAAATTAATAATAATAAACGCCGTTTATTATTGTTCGTTTTTATGTACTCCTGTGTAAGTGCAAAGTCGAACTGCTTTTCACATGTGTAGACATGTGGTGCACTTACAGTAAAAGCAGTCGCTAACTACCCACCATGATTATCATGGCCTGTACCACGTGTACTAGGGATAAGCAAAAAAAAAAAACTCCTGTAGAAGAACAGAGATATCCGAAAGCTTGGGATTACATTAATAAAAAGAAACTTATCTCCAGAAAAACCTATTGTATTATTTATATTGAAAAATAACAATTTGCATCTTATTTATTGGAAAAAAACGAGATTTCGAGTAACGACGTACTTATACTATCTTATCAAAGTCAAGTGTAGAAATACAGACTATTATTATTATTTATTTAAGTAACCCAGGTTCCTGGAGCGTACAGAAGTCGCCAACTACCCGGGATGTCCTTCTGACCTAAGTCTTCTTGGATTTATATACAATGCCAGTGGAAGTCCAATTAATGAGGTGTCGCCAGGCAGATTTCTTTCTTGGGAGATTTTCTAGGGATGCTGGACATATGTTGGTGATACCTAGGAGAGTGGCTGTCTGGAATCTTTGGTATTGGAAGGTTGGGCAAAAGTGAAGAGGAGGTGGTCTACGGTTTGGTCTTCATCTTGGCAGTGGGGGCAAATTGGGTTTTCTTTCGATACCGTTGCAAGGTCTGCCTGAATGTAACCATGGCCGGTTAAGATTGTTGTGGAGGTAGGTCCATGCTCGATGTTTCGAAGCATTTGGAGGAGTAGTTTCGGGGTAGCAGCAAAAATACAGACTATCTGTAAACAAATAATAATAATAAATGTTCACTGGCACACGTGCAGGCATGCATAACGAAATCAAAACTTTAAAAACCTTTTCAAACACTCATTATCCTATATATATACATTTTATAAATATTATTTTATAATTAGAAATTGGAAGTTAAGCTAGAAGGTAATGTTGTATCAAATTCGATAAATGGTTTATCTTGAAATGTTCGTTTCTATGATTGTAGAAAAAGTTCCTTAAATGTTGAATAGTTGGCCTTTCTTAATTTAGTTTGACACTTGCAGCAATATGGTGACCTTTTCAAGTAGAAGGGTGACTCTTTTATTCCCCTTTGACCTCAATTATAGAACTACTTTCCAGAAATTTTTCCCATAACTGGAAGACCGCCATACTTGTCAGCTTTATAATTTCAGCTTAGGAATGGACTTTCAACTTTCTAAAATCTCTCTTACCATCGTAAATCGCCATAAAAAGACTCAGAGACGAGTTATCTGAACAAAATTTCAAATATAAGGTTATCCCAAAAGTTTGTGTTTTTCTTAAAATTTTGTTTTTCTTATTGGCGAATAATATTATTAAGGCAAATACATAATACAATTACTTTATATATGTTGGATCGTTTTTGAAGACAACTCTCAGATTTATAAAATTATTAAACTTTAAACATTTTTAGATATAGAGAGAGAAACGAGGTAATTACCTCGTATTTAAGGCAACAAAAGAATCATCTAATTTACATACATCGTTCTAACCAGATTCAACTTGTGCAAAAACAGACGACAAAGAAAAAATAAACAAATTAAATATAGAGGGTAAGTTCCTATTATTTTACAAGTTTTCACACTCAAATAATAATCATTTTCTTGCTTATAAATATATAATAAAAAGACATTATACATAAACGGCTAATGATTTTGGTATTTCAATTTTTTGCAGGTGTTTACGAACTTTTAGGATAACCTTTTAATTCATAAAACATGTAATTAACAGTGGTGTTTCTCAAATATAATTTACTCCGTCGATGTTGAACGCCAGCTTGCAGCAAATTTTCATTGTCATCTAAATATCATTTCAAGATAATACACACACACACACAAACCTTTATTAAGGCATACAGGTCTTACAGAGGATTCTCCTTGGGGTTACAAGACGGAGAAACCTATGAAAGTGGGAAATATACAAAGGGGTAAAAATGGAGAAAGATTATATACACATGATAAATATATACAGATTATTAATTTCAATATAATACAGCTAAATTTAAAGCGGTATTCCCATTTTTATCATGTAATGAAACAACCGCATTTTTTCTTAACAACATTATAGTTCAATCCGAATTTCTGTTTTGAAGACCTTGCAGACAATTGACAATATAAACACTTTTATTGATTCTTTTAATCAATTTTTACAAAGGTGGAAAAATATATAATAAAATAATAAATAAAGGGTAGATAAAATGTAGGAGAATATATATAATTGTGTATATGTACAAATTTCTTCAGCAAGGAAGACTTCCCTAGCCTGAGAGAGTTCTCCTCCAGACAAGGTCTTCACTCCTCAGTTCCACGCCGAGGAAGTACTTATAGATGTGTGTCTTGGCAGACACCAGGATGGTCAGGGTGTCATCGTCTAGGCCATGTCCTTGTAGAATGAATACAATTTTTGGAAACAAGCTTCTTCCAGTCTTTAACATCATCAAGCGATAAATGTAAAAAAGCTAAGAATTTAATACATATATATATATTCAGTAGGGTTGGCTAACTCGATTAATCATAATAATTTTGATTAGAAGATAAAAAAAAAAATAACACGCGCCTGAATATTTTGGGAGATTTCCAAAAATAATTAATGGTTTTAAAGTTTTTTTTCTTCAATTTATAAAAAAATCTTTTGGTGACTAAATTTGCACGTTAATTGTATATATGGAAAGCCTGTCTGTCTTCTGAGTGATGAATTCTCTACCCAAGGCTGAAGGAACAGCCAATAGATGGCGTCAAGTTTTCACGCCTATTTTAATTTAGGTGATACTTTTTTCAGATCAATATCCTCCTGGCAAATTTTTCTGAATATTTGTTTTCGGTCAACATTTTGACATTTTTTAATATTTGGTGTCCTCCTAAGAACTCTTGCACACGTTTGGAACCACTGATCTAATGAAACAATCTTCCTTAATTTGTCCTCTGACTTAGGATGTTCAAGAATTCTACCTTTAATTATTAGTTTTAGATAGTTTGAATAATAAAGCAATGAGATTTATTTAATGCCTATTTTATAATATGAAGAGAAAGTTTAAAGGGAATTGAATACAACAAGGATTTTATGTATAGTGATAAAGTTAGAATAGGTGGGTGGTTATATTGCAGACGGGAGCTCCCCCTCGTGGTGCCGGCGGAACTAGATGGTGCCAGCTCTATAGTGATATCGCTTATCGTTTTCATTTTTTCAACAATAGTTCTGTTATTTTTACGAATGTGTAATCTTAATGGAATTTTAAGTTACCCTGAATGATGTGTACGATATACATATATATTTTTATAAACTTCGCAGAAACTGCATTTATCCCAGGGATACATTAGGAAATCCCAGGTCTATATTATTAAAACCCAGGTCTACATTAGGGAATTCAAGGGCTACATTAGGAAATCCCAGGGATACATTAAGAATTCCCTGGGATGCATTGGGAAATCCCAGGGATACATTTGGAAATCCCAGGGATACATTAGGAAATCCTAGGGATACATTAGGAAATCCCAGGGATGCATTGGGAAATCCCAGGGATACGTTAGGATAGCCCAGGGATGCATTGGGAAATCCCAGGGATACATTAGGAAATCCCAGGGATACATTAAGAAATCTCAGGGATACATTTGGAAATCCCAGGGATACATATTAGGAAATCCCAGGGATACATATTAGGAAATCCCAGGGATACATATTAGGAAATACCAGGGATACATATTAGGAAATCCCAGGGATACATTAGGAAATCCCAGGGATACATTAGGAAATCCCAGGGATACATTTGGAAATCCCAGGGATACATTAGGGAATCCCAGGGATACATTAGGAAATACCAGGGATACATTAGGAAATCCAAGGGATACATTAGGAAATCCCAGGGTTGCTTATTAAATCTCTGGTCTACATTAGGTAATACCAGGACTAAATGAGTAAATCCAAGGGTTACATTAGAAAACCCAAGGGCTACATTATTAAAGATCAGGTCTACATTAGGAAATCCCAGGGATACATTATTAAAGCCCAGGTTTACATTAGAAAACCTCAGGTCTTCTACTATATCCCAGTAATTCTAGTGAAGGACGAAATACAACTAACTTTTCATTAGGGTTAAAAGGCTGACAGAATTTCTCTCCCTCCAGAAAATCATTTTTATTAAATACGGCGGTGGTCATAAATATGCCCCGGCCAGCCAGAGTGAAACAAACAACTTTCTTTCTCATCGCCTCTCTAATGGGTGACCCGGGCTTAGCTAGGCCCCGTTTATTTATTTAAGCCCCCCGGGATTGGAAAGAAGGGACTTAAGGGACAAGCTGGTGTAATTTCCCTGAAGGAGAGCGATACGATCAATTCTTAGCCTAAATTGGCTTGCCAAATGTTAACCTGACCTGTTCAACCTTCCTACTTGCTTTCTACTGATCTACTGTGATACCTATACCTCGCTGGAAGACTTGCGGTATATAGGGATGTTGTTGTTAGTGTCCATTATATCGTCTCCTGGTAACTATATGGACAAATATTCACCAATTTGATTTGTTAGTGACCACTTTCAGCCCATCTAGTGACCTTCTGGTAGATTTCTTAACTCCTTCTAGCCAGCTCATTCCAGGTCTTCCTCTCTTCCTTCAATTTTTCCTAACATCAACACATCTTTACCAAACCATTTTCTCTCATTATGTATCTGAAGTAGGTCATTCTTTGTTTATATATTTGGGATTTTATAAATAGAGGGAAAAGACGTGTATTGTATTTCAGAGAAATAGTAGTATTTTATATAAATACGATTATTTTTTTTAAAAAGCTATCATATTCATGTATCCTACATTTCTGCTGGTAGAATCTGTATAAGACTAAAAGGTCTTAATAAAGCTTCTTGTTGTTGATAATCATGGTGGGTAGTTAGCGACTGCTTTTACAGTAAGCGCACCACTTTGCCGGTTTATGGACTGAAAGGTCTGTGAGACCATTTGCTTCTAGGATGTAGGCGTACCACATGTCTACACATGTAGAAACAGATCGACTTTTGTGCTTACAAATGTGCCATATCCTTTAGTTACTTGTAACCACTGGTAGGATTGGACTTTTGTGCAAGAATCGGTAGACATTGGTGCAATATTTTATTCAGAAAAAAGAGTTCCCAATGCGGGATTCAATCGTGGGTTGTAGCTATCGAATATTCGACGGTTTATACCTCTTGCATCGACTCTACCACATGCACTCAACTCGTTATCCGAGCCCAACGTCTTTTGTCATAGGAGACTTCCCGGGAAATGACACCATACTTCTTCCTGTGTACTGGCCATATTAAGCGGCTAAAAACATGGCAGCTTCGATTCCTATGTACGTTCTTCCTTTATTACACATACCTCACACATACACTAGAAGAAATAGAATATATTACTCCCATAAGTATTCTTCTTTCTTATCTCCACACTGGGTGAAGTAAAATGCGTCTGCCTTTGTCATTAAGACTGGAAACACTACTCAGTGGCAGGCCGACTTAGCTCCAAAAGAAATGACCGCCTCTGACATGAGGAACAGACACCATGTGCAGCCTCTCCTAACATGGAGTACAAACGCTGCTCATCCTGTATCCCTGGATCAGGTGCCCTTACAGGGTACTATCAGCCGGGCCAGCTGAGCCTAGGTTTTTTAGTAAGCTTGTTACTGCTCCCCCTCCTCTTTTTCATCCGGGCTTGGGACTGGCAAGGGCGGAGTTACGCCCATAAGTAACTATCATGAAACTTGCCATTTGACATCTAAAATTTAATCATTTATTGCATTCACAAGAAGGTACTTTGAGCCAAATTCCATTTTTCCCCCTTCAAACACGGAAGTAGTGAGGAATTTATACTTTTTTTTTAATTGTTGAATTTGTAAATGCGGGGTTTATCATTTTATCATCTTTTCTTGGTGAAGGTAACAGTAAAAAATGGTTACTCAACGAGAAAATTCGAAATACGATTGTTTTAACTTTTCCTAGGTGTACATCTTATAAATTCAGGTACAGTTCGAGGATCTACCAGCGGTTTTCACCTCCGTGACCTGTATTACTTTGATAATGATAGAAAAACTAAGTGTTTCCTCCTGCCGACCAAGCAAGGACATCAGTCAGATCTTTACGTCCTTCGTCATGATTACTGATTGCCTCTAGACTTTTTCTCTCGACAGGACTCTTGGCCAATCACGCCACGCACTTGTTTTTTTTCGTCCAAAGCTTCTTTTTTTTTCTTTACTAAACTCTATAAGAAAAATAAAGTACAAAAGTGAAAATTTTCTATGAAAAATAAACACTTCGGCTAGTTAGAGTTTTTTTATTTTCTCAACGTTTCGACAAAAATCTTTTGTCTTCGTTAGGAGAAGTAAATAAAAAACTCTAACTGGCCGAAGTGTCTATTTTACATAGAAATATAAATGCCGACCAGGCAACCTTTATCTTTACGAAAAGGTAAATTGTACTGGAATTAGGTGGATAAAATAAAAGGCATCTTCTAAACGAATAGTTGATATTTATACCGACAGATGGTGCAAGTCATTAGCAACTTTCAAGTTGCACGTACAAATTCAATTTTATACTATTTTTCCTGTCTAAATACCAATTTCAGGATTTTTCAGGATGCCTCACACACAAGCTTTTTTGATACAGTCTGCACCACGATGATGAGGGCCAACGTGGTTAGCTTTTCTTGATTAATCAAGAAAGGGTATTTGGCCAATTCTGGAATAATTGAAAATAAACGATTAGTTGATATTTATTCCGATAGATGGCATCAGCAACTTTTAGTTGCACGATCAAGAGATGTCTTTTTAATAAACTCAATAAGTCCCATTTGAAAACCTTTGGAGAATAAAATACGCCTGGGGTACAAAGTCGGTGGATGAGAGGGTAACACCCTCGATTCCCGACAGTCATGAACCGGGATTGAATCCCGCGGTAAAGTTTGTTTAATATGTGGATAACCTTCACATATATTATTCACTGTTCCAATTATCATGAACTAGGTTGCTCTTGCTGAGCGGTACCTATTAATGTGATTTTGAACCAGGGGTACAAATGTTATAGGGAATATGGTACAATGAACTATGATACCATGTTAACTATGGATCTTCGTGATTGAAATATTGCCTGTCGACATTTTTCGACAGGATAAGCAACTGGCCTGTTTCTAATACATCCCAGTGGATAGAGGGTTTCTAGAAAACGTCCCTAGAATACGATAGCCGATTGAGTATAGAAGGATTTCAATAAGCAACTTTAAATTGTCCTGGATATACGTATCATTAGACAAGTATATTTATAATACAATATAATGCGGCTATGCTTATAGAACGACGTTTAAGAAGCTTTACCGCAAATGTTTCTTTTTACAGAACGAAAAATCGTAATTTTTTATCATTTAAGGAGAAATAACGAATATTCCTATCCTTAGGGATGAAGTATGATGGGAATTCCCATCCCTGGATACTTTTATTTTCCCGTTAATCATTACTCTTCACAATTAATCCTTTCATACTTCATCCCTAAGGATAGGAATAATCGTTATTTCTCCTTAAATAATTAAAATTACGATTTTTCGTTCTGTAAAAAGAAACATTTGCTGTAAAATTTGTTAAACGTCGTTCTATTATGCTGGTATATACACTCATAGACAAAACTTAAGGAATTTGTTACCTTTTAGCATCTATATCGGGATTCAGACAATAAATGATATTTGATATATAGTGATCTTTATTGAAGATAAACCAGATAACCAAGTGTGAACAAAATTGCCTCTGTCTCCTTCAGAAAACAGACATAGGGCGACATCAAAGACATTCCGCTTCTTTAAGTTTTGTTTATGAGTGTTGAATTGAAATTTTTATTCCCCAATATATCCATAAATATATATTTTACTTAATTCAAGTATAGACATGGTACAGGCCATGATAACAGGACTGATTGATTTGTGTTTGTGTGTGTGTGAGTACCCTACATATTTACATAATGTAGAAAGAAAAACGCTAAATATATAAACTTGTTAATAATAATCTCAAATATATTTTGGTTGTAACTCAGGAAGACCAACAGTCCAATACTGACGATACACTGATGGACAAGACTTAAGGAAATGGAACGTCTTTGGTGTCGTCGGCTGTCTGTCTTTTTTTTTTTTTTTTAAGGAGTAAAGGCAATTTTGTTCACACTTGGTTATCTCGTGTGTCTTCAATTAAGGTCACTGTAATATCTTTCTGAGTTACTATCTGAATTCCGATATACATGCTAGAAGGTACATTTTTTAAAAGTTTTGTCCATGAATGTATCTCGTGTGTCTTCAATAAAGGTCACTATGTATCGAATATCTTTCAGAGTTATTGTCTGAATTCAGATATACATGCTGAAAGGTACAACTTCCTTGAGTTTTGTCCATGAGTGTATCTAGTGTGTCTTCAATAAAGGTCACTGTAATATCTTTCAGAGTTATTGTCTGAATCTCGATATACATGCTAAAAAGTACAACTTCCTTAAGTTTTGTCCATGAGTGTATATCAACTGGGTCTTCTTCCATCGCCAATATGATTGTTCAGGACAGAGAATGTTTGTGGATCATTAGGTTCTCTATAAATTTGTAGGATTCCGTATAGATTTTCCCTCTATACTAAACATTTATACAAAATAAAATTTGATGAGGATAAACTTGAAAATTTCCATACACATAGAGTAATATTATCACAAGAAATTTACTTCTCATAGAAAATTTAGATAAATATTTAATGGGCATTGCGTTTTTCGATCTGGCAACGCTGCGAAATCAGACGACATGTGTAATAGGCCTTTTTTTTCGGTAAACAAGAACTAATTTTAAAAGCAAATTTTGAATACAATTTTATATATATTTTGTATATATTTCATCATTTATATAAATATATATATTATATATTCTCTATTATAAATTAATTTTAAAATTTTTGTTTTTTTATTTTTAAAATTCACACACAAATATAATAGCTGTTTGTAATCATTATTTTAACCTTCTTTTCTATTACTTTGTGTTTGGAATGCTTCACGATTTTGCGTGTCATCCTTACGTAGGGGCCATGCTAATCTTCTCTGTATCGTTCAAATCACTATCTATCACTTTGGAGGATAATCAATATTTGTACTTCTTGCTTTTTAAAAATCTTTCTCTATTTCCAAGTATTCACAAGAAAAGTCAACATGTTGCGACAATATAAATAAATTATGTTCTCCATCCTTATATCCTAATGTTATATTTGGCACTCAAAACACGATATATCTATTATAAAGTAAATAAAGCTTCCAGGGTTAAGTTTCTTGTGCAACTTTTTATTTTCTAACTTTCAGACTTGTCAGTCCTCCAACAGGATTATCACGTTAACAAATTAATAATAAATACAATTTTTATATACAAATTAATGTATATATAATATATATATGTATAATTTTTAATTAAAAAACATATATTGGATCAAAAAATAATTTATTTTACCAATATTTCAGTTGGCTGAACGCCAACCTTTATCAAGGTGTTATAACATATTTAATGTGTGTCAACAACAAACTCAGCGCCACATAACGTCAACAGAATTAAGTTTTAAAAATATTTTGTTATATTCAATGGGGGAAAAAATATATATATATATATGTATATACAAAAAATAATGTGTATATAAAAATAATATTTATTATTAATTTGTTAACGTGATAATCCTGTTGAAGGACTGACAAGTCCGAAAGCTTGGAAATAAAAAGTTGCACAAGAAACTTAGCCCTGGAAGCTTCATTTATTTTATAATATTATAAAAATCAGGGAAGAACGTTTATTTATAATCAAGAGTTAAATGACGTTATATCTATATATAAAGAACACTAGATTTTCACCATAGAACTTTTCCAAACTTTAGAAAGATCAACTACTATATATAACTCAAGTTTATAAAATACCATGGAAAAATATCTCTAAACACAATGCCATTGTCCTAACACTATGTATATCAGCATTATTCGCAGAAAGCCTTCTTCTACTTGGAAAACCCTCTCCAAAAAACGAAACAATGCCACTTGGGCACTTTGAGGAGAAAAAATGTCATTAGAGGTTACATATTCATGAGTCCCCATGATCCTCTTTCCCGAACTGCCATTAGAGCCCGGGATCAAACTCCTCTATTGAAGAGCTTAGCGGAAAGAAAGAAAAAGACGAACAATATTCAGAGGCCCCACATTTTACTTTAAAGTATGCCGGTCTAGTAGTTTAAAGGATTGCCTCGTGGCTATTTTCCTCGGGAAGCGCACGAATAATTGCTAATTAGAATGCATAAGGAAGAATTTCCAGTTGGTATTCGAAGGCGGGAGAATATTTATATCTACGGTCCCATGTTTATTCATTCATCCTTCCACATCCTCTCTTTCTCTGTTCTTAGTCTTGAGGAACCGCCACCGCCGTGTGGAAAATTTCCATACTTGCTCCTTATTCTATTGATGAGACTAAATAGAAAAAAAGAACGAAGATGCTAAACTGATATTTTCCACAAACAAAAACAAGTATAATACAATCTAATTTAATGCAGCTTATGATTGTAAAACGACATTTGAAATATTATCCCGCATGTGTTTCTTTTCAACGAAAATTCAAAATTTATTTCAAGGAGAAATAACGATTATTTCTAACCTTTTGGATGAGGTATGAAAGGGTAAATTGTGAAGAGTAATAATGAACGGAAAAATAAAAGTGTCCAGGGATGGGAATCCCTGGGGGTAGGGATGGGGATTTTCGTTGAAAAGAAACACATGCGGGATAGTATTTCAAATGTCGTTTTAAAAACAAGTATGTACCTGTATATTGGAACTATTTAAAAACTATTGGAATAACGACCTCTCCGATTAATCTACAAATTCAACTCTATCAGTAAATGCTAGTAACCAAGCTGGACTTCAATTTCTCGTAATTTTAAATGTCCAACTGGTATCCACTTTCCAATATTGCCATATGATAAACAATATGTTCTGACCACAGAAAACAAATCTCAAGCAAAGAACTCCTCAATTCAGTTCAACTCACACATTTATACAGCTCTATTAAGACCACCCCGGTCTATAATACAATTACTTTATACATAATACAAAGACATTATACATAACGGCGAATAATATTGGTATTCCAATTTTTTGCAAGTGTTTACAAACTTTTGGGACAACCTTGTATACAATAATCTAGAGTGGAGAGCTATAAAGAACTAGAAATTTTGAAGGATCATCTATTAGAAAGATTCTTTAGAGTTGATATGATCTTTTTTTTTTAGTTTTGAAGATCATTTGTTGTTTGAAGTTTGTTTGGAAAAATACATGGCTACACACACACACACATCTCAACCAATTTTTTATATAGTTCCTGATGTTTGAATGACTCGCTGTCTCTCTTCTCAGAGGAATCTTCTTCTTCTTTCTTATCTCCACTCAATCACACTAAGGTATCAAGCTTGTAAAGCTTGAGATTTTTGATGGTGTCTGCCGGGGAAGAGTAGAGCTCATCAATGGATGAGTCAATACAGTCAATAATATGTCTTAGGGTTGCAGGCTGAGAATTGCACTTAGTACATAGTGGGAAAACCTTGCAACCATTCTGGAAAGTCATCTCAGAGGAATGAAATGTCGGAAACTATGTAAAAAAATGGTTGATGTAGCCAAGTTTTTTAGATGGCTTATAAGAATGTGAGTAACGTAATATCTCCAATAGAAGAGGAAAACATCAACATAGAGAGAAATAGTTCTTCTGTAGTGTAAGACGAGATCTGCCTCAGAGAACAATATACCATTATCTGATAATGTTTCACCAATTGTTTCTCCACCTGAAGAAACTCTCTACCCTAGATAATATCGCTGTAGAGGAGGTTACATGCATCTATTCAGTGCTTGATACATTAGCGCATTCAACATTTCAGATAACATCAACTATAGGAATCAATCAATCAATACCTTTATTATGACCATTAATCTTATCTATACAGGTTCTTCTGAGAGATATAACAAACGAGTGGAAAAAATAGGAAAAGAATTCCGAATTTATAAAGTAATATGGGAAATATGTATATAGAGATCTATGTTGTTGTTGTTGTGTCCAATGAAGAGGCTCAGATGTCTCCATACATATCTATCACAGCAATGTTCTCTATCTTGTGTGTGTAAAACTGCTGTTCTGGGTCCATGTCAATTTATAGAGAGCTATAATTGTTTTAATATACATTTAGGTTGTAAATATTCTACTGCTCTTTTTTTATTTATAGATTCCCGTAAGTTATAGAAGAAGGTAGCAAAAAACACTGAACTTGACAAAAAATAATAAAAAAAAGAAAGATATTTACAACTATAGAGTCTATATACACTCATAGACAAAACTTAAGGAAGTTGTACCTTTTAGCATGTATATCGGGATTCAGTCAATATTTCTGAAAAATATTACAGTGACCTTTATTGATGACACACTATATACACTCATGGACACAAAACTTAAGGAAGTTGTACCTTTTAGCATGTATATCGGTATTCAGTCAATATCTCTGAAAAATATTACAGTGACCTTTATTGAAGACACACTATATACACTCATAGACAAAACTTAAGGAAGTTGTACCTTTTAGCATGTATATCGGGATTCAGTCAATAACTCTGAAATATATTACAGTGACCTTTATTGAAGACACACTATATACACTCATAGACAAAACTTAAGGAAGTTGTACCTTTTAGCATGTATATCGGAATTCAGTCAATATCTCTGAAAAATATTACAGTGACCTTTATTGAAGACACACTATATACACTCACAGACAAAACTTAAGGAAGTTGTACCTTTTAGCATGTATATCGGGATTCAGTCAATATCTCTGAAAAATATTACAGTGACCTTTATTGAAGACACACTATATACACTCATAGACAAAACTTAAGGAAGTTGTACCTTTTAGTATGTATATCGGGATTCAGTCAATAACTCTGAAATATATTACAGTGACCTTTATTGAAGACACACTATATACACTCATAGACAAAACTTAAGGAAGTTGTACCTTTTAGCATGTATATCGGGATTCAGTCAATAACTCTGAAATATATTACAGTGACCTTTATTGAAGACACACTATATACACTCATAGACAAAACTTAAGGAAGTTGTACCTTTTAGCATGTATATCGGGATTCAGACAATAACTCTGAAATATATTACAGTGACCTTTATTGAAGACACACTATATACACTCATAGACAAAACTTAAGGAAGTTGTACCTTTTAGCATGTATATCGGGATTCAGACAATAACTCTGAAATATATTACAGTGACCTTTATTGAAGACACACTATATACACTCATAGACAAAACTTAAGGAAGTTGTACCTTTTAGCATGTATATCGGGATTCAGACAATAACTCTGAAATATATTACAGTGATCTTTAATGTAGACTCACGGGATAACCAAGTGTGAACAAAGAACAAAATTGTATGTATCCTTCAAAAAAAAAAAAAAAAAAGATGAGCGGCGACTTTATGACTTTCTACTTTTTAAAGTTTTGTTCATGAGTGTATATCGTTTATATTTTTTTATATAGAGAAAGCGAGATAGAAAAATAGCATACAGAAGTTCTTCTAATTGCAGTTTTGTAAAAATGATATAATCTAAGAGGAAAGAAGCGGCCTGGTATATGGTGCTGATTAAAATCACGTTAATTTATAGGAACCATTCTTAGTTACATGTTAAACATCATCAACAACAAAAGGTTTATTAAGACATTCCACCTTGTAATGATTCGCCATAAAAAAGGAAAAATCAAACCAAATATTTACATAATTAAAGGTATAAGAATATAGTTGTTTTATATAAACATGTTTTGACTTTATTTTGTGAGACTATTTTCCCTAAGACCGCTTTATGATAGTTATACAGTTCTACAGCTATGTTGTCTGATGGGATTTTAATCAGTTGAACTGGTTCAACATAATTCTGTTTATTGACCTTCAACATTTCCTCCTCCATATAAATACAATCGGATAATGGGAAATCCGCCTTTGCCGGTCACAAGCCCGGATGAAAAAGGATCAGGGGGAGCAGTAACAAGCTCACTAAAAAACCTGGGCTCAGCTGGCCCGGCTGATAGTACCCTGTAAGGGCTCCTAATCCAGGAATACAGGATGAGCAGCGTTTGTACTTCATGTTAGGAACGGCTGCACATGGCGTCTGTTTCTCATGTCAGAGGCGGCTATTTCTTTTGGAGCTAAGTCGGCCTGCCACTGAGTAGTGCTCCCAGTCTTAATGACAAAGGCAGACGCATTTTACTTCATCCAATCATGATGGTTGTCAAACTCATCCATTGATGAGCTCTACTCTTCCCCGGCAGACACCATCAAATGTCTCAAGCTTTACAAGCTTGATACCTTAATATGATTGAGTGGAGATAAGAAAGAAGAAGAAGAAGAGTTAATGGTACATTTCGTTTGTAGTTTTTATTCCTTAAATCTTGAGTAAAGTATCCTATTATGTTTGAAGACAAATTCTACAAGAGAACTATTTTTCAGGAATAAAACTACTGTAAAATGATTTATAACCAGAGTAAGATCTCGAGTATTCCAATCTCGCTAGGTCTTGTTGAGTTACCTGTTAATCAAGTTTAATCCATTTTAAAGGTAACCAGAGTAAGACCCCTAGTATTCCAATCTCGCTAAGTCTTGTTGAGTAGTTACCTGTTAATCAAATTTAATCTATTTTAAAGGTAACCAAAGTAATATCTCGAGTATTCCAATCTCGCTAAGTCTTGCAGAGTTACCTGTTAATCAAGTTTAATCCACTTTAAAGGTAACCAGAGTAGGACCTCGAGTATTCCAATCTCGCTAAGTCTTGCAGAGTTACCTGTTAATCAAGTTTAATCCATTTTAAAGGTAACCAGAGTAAGATCTCGAGTATTCCAATCTCGCTAAGTCTTGCAGAGTTACCTGTTAATAAAGTTTTATCCATTTTAAAGATAACCAGAGTAAGATCTAGAGTATTCCAATCTCGCTAAGTCTTGCAGAGTTACCTGTCAATCAAGTTTAATCTATTTTAAAGGTAACCAGAGTAAGACCTCGAGTATTCCAATCTCTCTAAGTCTTGCTGAGTTACCTGTTAATCAAGTTTAATCCATTTTAAAGGTAACCAGAGTAAGACCTCGAGTATTCCAATCTCGCTAAGTCTTGCTGAGTTACCTGTTAATAAAGTTTAATCCATTTTAAAGGTAACCAGAGTAAGACCTCGAGTATTCCAATCTCGCTAAGTCTTTCTGAGTTACCTGTTGAACAAGTTTAATTCATTTTAAAGGTTGATTTGTGCGGATTGTGTATCTCCATGATTGGCCGCCAACCTGTCAATATTGGGAATGTTAGAATGATGACAAGGGAATGGAGGTCACATCCATTATGTCGATCTGATTGACAATGGAACTCTGGAAAATTGAAACTGCCTTGAACTGATTCCAACAAGAAATAAAATAAACGGATCGCATTTGAAGCCCTTTTGACAACATGTACTGGAGACGATTGAGAGGAATTGAACAAGTTTGGTGGAATATCTTGTTTGACATTCGAAGTTGATGAAGGTATTGCTGAATGGATGAACGGATGACCAGGAAGGCTGGGAATGGAATTGATTGCCAAATTCGGGAAAAAAGACCCTACGACACCATCAAAAGATACTAGCTATATAAAAGAAGCTCTGAGAGAACAATAAATTTTTCGGCTACCGAAAGATTGAAACACTTTTTATTGACATCGTATCAATTATGTTTTACAAAATTAATTAAGAATAATGGGAATATTTACAATGAATTATGAGTGAGGAAGGCTCCACCATCTTGATAGGGTCCTCCTCCAGACCAGGAGAGGGTCCTCTTGGACCCCCGTTGAGTAGAGAGGGAAGTATAGCGAGATATATTTTAAACCATTTTATATAAACATCGGTCAAAGACATAACATACGCACTACACACATGGACAAAACTTAAGAAAGTAGAAAGTCTTTTAGAGCGCCGGTTGTCTGTTTTTTTTTTTTATTATTATTATATAGTCTCAAAGAGGAAAAACGCTGCCTGATATAAGGCGCTGATTAAAATCACGCTAATTCATAAGAACCTATCGTATTCATGGTTAATCCATTTTGATTACACTTGGTTATCTCATGTGTCTTCAATAAAGGTTACTGTGTATTAAATATCTTTCAGAGTTATTGTCTGAATACCGATTTACATGCTAAAAGGTACAACTTCTTTAAGTTGTGTCCATGAGTATATCTCGTGTGTCTTCAATAAAGGTCACTGTAATATCTTTCAGAGTTATTGTCTGAATCCCGATATACATTCTAAACGGTACAACTTCCTTAAGTGTTGTCCATGAGTGTATCTCGTGTGTCTTTCAATAAAGTTCACTGTAATATCTTTCAGAGTTATTATCTGAATCCCGATATACATGCTAAAGGTACAACCTCCTTAAGTTGTGTCCATGAGTGTATCTCGTGTGTCTTCAATAAAGGTCACTGTAATATCTTTCAGAGTAATTGTCTGAATCCCGATATACATTCTAATAGGTATAACTTCCTTAAGTGTTGTCCATGAGTGTATCTCGTGTGTCTTTCAATAAAGTTCACTGTAATATCTTTCAGAGTTATTATCTGAATCCCGATATACATGCTAAAGGTACAATCTCCTTAAGTTGTGTCCATGAGTGTATCTCGTGTGTCTTCAATAAAGACCACTGTGTATCAAATATCCATCAGAGTTTTATTATCTGAATCTCGATATACATGGTAAAAGGTATAACTTCCTTAAGTGTTGTCCATGAGGGTATTTTAAAAGATTAATGGGGAAAACCATAGAAGAGATTATATACATACTGCCGGGAGACTCCCCAACATATAGATAACATGCTCACTAAGGATATAAAACATCTTTCATTATATCTTATTTTTTTCTCTAAAATTGCAAGGCTGTTTTTCATGAAAGTTTTAGGTAAAGAGAGCGTCCAAAACAACGATATCTTAAAACTGTCTATTTGACAACCGTGTGGCAACTTTGTTTCGTCTTGGACTAGGAAAAAAAATCTAACAAAGTTATATATACAAAGGAAAATTTGTTGATAGTTTCTCTTAAGAAAAATACATGTCCTGATTGTGAAACTAAAATTTGCTAATGGCTTACATCATCTGTCGGAATAAATACCAACTATTTGTTAGATTTTTTAATTATTCCAGAATTGGCCAATACCCATTCTTGAGTAATTGCCTTATTCTGGAATAAATTTAAAAAATTATCGATTAGTTGAGTGTATATAGTGTGTCTTCAATAAAGGTTACTGTAATATCTTTCAGAGTTATTGTCTGAATACCGATATACATGGTAAAAGGTACAACTTCCTTAAGTTTTGTCCATGAGTGTATCTAGTATGTCTTCAATAAAGGTTACTGTAATATCTTTCAGAGTTATTGTCTGAATCCTGATATACATGGTAAAAGGTACAACTTCCTTAAGTTTTGTCCATGGGTGTATATAGTGTGTCTTCAATAAAGGTCACTGTAATATCTTTCAGAGTTATTGTCTGAATCCTGATATACATGGTAAAAGGTACAACTTCCTTAAGTTGTGTCCATGAGTGTATCTCGTGTGACAGATGCCTCAAGCCGTTAGTAACTTTTAGTTACACGATCAGAAGATGTCTTTTTCTTAATTTATTCACCTGATCTCAGTGCAATTTCACTTTTGACTTTTGTTTTCTATTTATTCACATTTTTCTCTCTCCTACGATTTTTTTTCCAAATAGACCAACAATCCAACCTCAAAATTTATAGAGACTTTGGGGAAACGTCGTATTGTGGTGAGCTTAAGATAAAGGCAGCTATTGTGGCTCTGGGTACCAAATCCCTACATCACGATGGCATTGTCCTTTCTTCCTTGCTTTAGACGACACAGTTCGGCTACTCTACCCCCACACATTGTCAATTATATTCTACGTCCGTGCAGGATGTATGAGGGCCAACATCCTGGAACACCTACGTTGTTAACTTATCTTAACTCACCAACAAGGACAATTGACAATTTAAACAATTTTATTGATTCTTCTAATCAATTGTTACAAAGGTGGAAAAAATATATAATAAAATAGTAAATAAATGGTAGATAAAATGTAGGGGAATAATTGTGTATGTGTACAAATTTCTTCGGCAAGGAAGGCTTCCCTACCTTGAAAGAGTCCTCCTCCAGACAAGGTCTTCACTCCTCAGTTTTATACCAGCAAAGAGTACTTAGACAATTCTGGAATAATGAGAAATAAACGATTATTTATATATATTGTGATAGATGGTGTAAGCCATCAGAAACTTTCAATAACCCGATCAGGATTTGGCTTCTTTATTTCTTAATAGTAAGAATATCAATTATATATACAGTTATCAGCGTCATGCGTTCTGTCACCGTTTGCTGCGCCACCACGTGGCGCGACGGTGACCTTGAGTGACGTAATCACAGGGTAGGAACAAGAAATCACTTGCTATCATTATCATATCATTTTATATCAGATTTAAATATATATTCATACCAAAAAAAATCTAAATAATACAATTTTCAAATATCGTTGTGAAAATTTACATTTTTATTTTTGTATTTTAAAAACACACAAAGATTGAAGCGGGACGTTTCAAAAGAGTGCCATCCACGACGCCAATTTATAATTGTAAAGAATAGTATTTTAATAAAACATTTAATCGGGTAAAACCCGGGCGTTGCCCGGGTCATTCGGCTAGTATGTAAATAAATGTAATCAGTTATACACCGTCTTGGTAATTGAGACAACGAATGATTCAGTTTTTATCGATATTCTCAGCTTTCCTGATGAAGTGTCGAACTGTTAGTATAAGTAGACAAAGGTCTTATCGGCCAAGGAATCAGAGAAAAGCTTTTAAATTATTGACTTGTTACAGTAATAGATATGTGTAACTGCTCTTTTTTCCTCTGTAGCTGGGGACAACGACTATGGGATATCCTTTCTTGAATTTCATCTTCGCATAACTCACATACAGTGAGACCATGCGGCCCATCCTCAGTAGAGAAAGACACTGACGGAAGGAGATATGGAGAGGGCATTGAAGGAGAGAGATATGGAGAGACCATGCGGCCCACCCTCAGTAGAGGAAGGCACTGAAGGAAGGAGATATGGAGAGACCATGTGGCCCACCCTCAGTAGAGGAAGACACTGAAGGAGGGAGATATGGAGAGATCATGTGGCCCATCCTCAGTAGAGGAAGACACTGAAGGAGGGAGATATGGATAGACAATATGGCTCACCCTTAGTAGAAGGCATTGAAGGAGAGAGATATGGAGAGACCATGCGGCCCACCCTCAGTAGAGGAAGGCATTGAAGGAGAGAGATATGGAGAGACAATATGGCTCACCCTTAGAGGAAGGCATTGAAGGAGAGAGATATGGAGAGACAATATGGCTCACCCTTAGTAGAAGGCATTGAAGGAGGGAGATATGGAGAGACCATGCGGCCCAACCTCAGTAGAGGAAGGCACTGAAGGAGGGAGATATGGAGAGACCATGGGCCCACCCTCAGTAGAGGAAGGCATTGAAGGAGGGAGATATGGAGAGACCATGTGGCCCACCCTCAGTAGAGGAAGGCATTGAAGGAGGGAGATATGGAGAGACCATGCGGTCCACCCTCAGTAGAGGAAGGCATTGAAGGAGGGAGATATGGAGAGACCATGCGGTCCACCCTCAGTAGAGAAAGGCACTGAAGGAGGGAGATATGGAGAGACCATGCGGTCCACCCTCAGTAGAGGAAGGCATTGAAGGAGGGAGATATGGAGAGACCATGCGGTCCACCCTCAGTAGAGGAAGGCATTGAAGGAGGGAGATATGGAGAGACCATGCGGTCCACCCTCAGTAGAGAAAGGCACTGAAGGAGGGAGATATGGAGAGACCATGCGGTCCACCCTCAGTAGAGAAAGGCACTGAAGGAGGGAGATATGGAGAGACCATGCGGTCCACCCTCAGTAGAGAAAGGCACTGAAGGAGGGAGATATGGAGAGACCATGCGGTCCACCCTCAGTAGAGAAAGGCACTGAAGGAGGGAGATATGGAGAGACCATGCGGTCCACCCTCAGTAGAGGAAGGCATTGAAGGAGGGAGATATGGAGAGACCATGCGGTCCACCCTCAGTAGAGGAAGGCATTGAAGGAGGGAGATATGGAGAGACCATGCGGTCCACCCTCAGTAGAGAAAGGCACTGAAGGAGGGAGATATGGAGAGACCATGCGGTCCACCCTCAGTAGAGGAAGGCATTGAAGGAGGGAGATATGGAGAGACCATGCGGTCCACCCTCAGTAGAGAAAGGCACTGAAGGAGGGAGATATGGAGAGACCATGCGGTCCACCCTCAGTAGAGGAAGGCATTGAAGGAGGGAGATATGGAGAGACCATGCGGTCCACCCTCAGTAGAGAAAGGCACTGAAGGAGGGAGATATGGAGAGACCATGCGGTCCACCCTCAGTAGAGAAAGGCACTGAAGGAGGGAGATATGGAGAGACCATGCGGTCCACCCTCAGTAGAGGAAGGCATTGAAGGAGGGAGATATGGAGAGACCATGCGGTCCACCCTCAGTAGAGGAAGGCATTGAAGGAGGGAGATATGGAGAGACCATGCGGTCCACCCTCAGTAGAGGAAGGCATTGAAGGAGGGAGATATGGAGAGACCATGCGGCCCACCTTCAGTAGAGGAAGGCACTGAAGGAGGGAGATATGGAGAGACCACGTTGCCCCAAAAACAAAACTTTAATTCTAAATTATAATAAGCCAGGGTATTACTGATTTCTGTAATTATCTTCGATTTTTAGTTAAGATATTAATTATATCTGTGGACTTTTAAAAAGAGATAATATCCTCTGCCAATTAATATTGCCAAAAATTGTACCAAGAATATAATTTGAAAATACTTGTTAGGAACCCTCTTCCAAAGAATGGTTAAAATGCACTCAGAAATATGCTTGTGAGAAGCTTAGTAATACCAATTCATGTCAAATGAAATTTTAAAAGCTATTTTCTAATAAAAAATGCAATTTTTGTCCGTAACCCGCTATATGCTCACCCCGGTATATCTGCAACCCGTTATATCCACTCCCCGGTATATCCACATCCCGGTTAATCGTCAGTTGACTGTACCAAGTACTGTACTATTTCAGATCATTTCGTATTTGTGAACAAAGTGAAAAGACAACATCATCATCTAACTATTTACAAAGTTTCATCTTTAACTTACCGCGTTTTTTATAGTTTAAAACCTTTTCCAAAATAAGGATAAACGTAGTATAGGTCACACTATGGTGGTGGTGTCTTGTCCATGGAGCAGATCAGATCGGTCCATGCACCCTGATCACAATACCGGCCAACTGAGGTGCCTTGTTTGTATGGATGTCCTCTTCTGAATTGATGTCTGCCATATAGAGGGCTGCAGATCAGATCGGTCCATGCACCCTGATCACAATACCGGCCAACTGAGGTGCCTTGTTTATATGGATGTCCTCTTCTGGATTGATGTCTGTCATATAGAGGGCTGCAAGGATGGCCAGGCAACTGTATATATGGTCCGGAGTGAGTTGGGTGTTGTGACAGTTATTGCAGTTCCTGTAGGTCACACTATAATCCTGGTGAATAGAAGGTTGTTTGTTCTGTAAACTTCTTGGCACCTACATATAGAAGCAATTCGACTTTGGACTGAGACGAAGTGACATAACCACGTTTGGTAACGTACACTCACTGGGGGGGGATTGCAATAATAGAACGGTCCAACGGGGGAATTAGGAGCTTCTAATACGGTCCATAGGGAGTATTAAAACCCCGCTAATACGGGTTCAAACATGATCCCCGCATTTATTAGCCACAATCCCCAGTTTAAAAAAGCGACAATCTCCTTCTACCTAATGTAATTAAGTCAAAATTTACACAGATCATAGAGACTTACTGTTCTTCTCTTGTTTTAACTGCATATAAATATTGTGATCTTTCTAATCTGTTCGAATGGGTATTTGTGTGCAGGGCTCTCTACGTCAAATATTTCTGAAAGAAATTTGATGAAGAGTGTCCACCCCCAGATGACATTTCTTCTATATTGAAGGTAAGTTGACCCATGAAAGTGACAAAAGTGACTTTTACAGGTTATCACACAAAAAGTAGTAAATTAGGGCTTACCGTAAGAATAACTTAATACACAAAAAAACGTACACTCAAGAGTACAACACCAACAACAAAAAGAAGATAAATAAAGAAAACTAAAAATTTGTTAAATAAAATAAAAACAGTACTTATCTTTTATTTGTAGCGTTGATAAGGAGCGGGTCAGGGTTACACAGATATGCGAGGAGATCACCAGACAAGCCCACAGAGAACGCTTTAAGCGTTTCCACTCGAACACCACTCCACGACTCCTCGCATTCCGTTTCAACCCTCTTTTATATACAAACATGGCCACATTCGTCTAATGAGAAGGCGTGGGAGATCAGTTCACTTAACAAATAAACAACATTCTTCCCGCATAACTGAGAATATTAAAACTGCTATGTTTGTCACATAATTTGACAAAAGCTTAAACACATCCTCATCCTGAATATATCTTCTATATAAAATCCCTAATAAATCTGTTTGCTATATTACAAACCACTGCCATATGACCTTAAATAGCCAATCAATGTTGAGATAATAAAGCTAGGCTATTATAAATAAGAGAAAATTCGCTGAGGGAAGCGTTTCTTTTTTAATACTTTCGACCCAAGGGATACGGATTCGTGTCCTTTTCGATTTTGAATCAAGCCTGAAGGACGCGAATTCACGTCCTCGATTTTCAAAATTAAATATAATATTAAATACCGATTTCACGTCCACCAGTATCTTGTCCCTTCTTGTCTATCTATCAGTGAGTTGGGGGGATATCAGCTGACCTAATGTACCTGTAAAACATCGGCAAGGACGCGAATTCGCGTCCCTCGGGTCGAAAGTATTAATCACGACAAGCTTTAAGCTGTTACAGCCCTCCGACAAGCATAACTATGCTACCGTCAGTAAAAATAAAGCTTGTCGTGATTAAAAAAGAAACTCTTCCCTCAGCGAATTTTCTTTCATTTATAATTTTACCGAAGGGATTTTATAATATTAACTAGAATATTATGTTTGCTTTATGGGGTTAAACACAATCTGAAGTATATATAAAAAACGAATGCACCTATCCCCCGATTTACACGGTACTTGTTTTACACGTTTTCACTTTTACACGGTTTTCCAAATAAGTTTTTTTTGTTGTTGTTTTATCGCACTATACTAAATGCTACTGTGATTAAACACATGCGCTGTGTACACATCTCACGAGGAATCCCGAGCTTATGTGCTGACTACATATTTTAATCTGTCAATGCATTTTATTTTTATTTCTGTGTACACCTATCCCCCGATTTAGATGGAAATGTTTGCCAATAAAAAGAAGTCGATGGACGAGTAGGTAACACCCTCGATTCCCGACAGTCATGAACCGGGATTGAATCCCGCGTTAACATTTTGTTTTAATATGTGAATAACCTTCACATATTATTCACTGTTTCAATTCTCATAAACTAGGTTACTCTTGTTGAGCGGTACCTAATAAAGTGATTTTGAACCGGAAATGTTTGCCGGGAGAAAATTGACCAATAAGAATAAAGGTCGCCTCTCCCCGCAAAAGAGACGTTACAACTAAGTGCCATCTACTGGCCGTCTCTGCAAACTAGCGGACTCAGATCGTTGACAAAGCCACAACACCAGCTTTGGCAAACTGAGAAGCATCCACCTAGAGACCATGGTTTCAGGCTATGGTCCTCGTTAGTCTAGGGCGAACTTTATTTCATGAGAACCACAAGGGATTCTAATGGAATCTTCACAATCTGTCAAAGAGGTGTTTAGCTGGTAGAGTGGCTAGGCCAAATCTATGGCTAAAATTTTCCCATGTAAATATGTAAATAGGATGACCATTCATTCTTAGAAAAAACAAAGTTGTACGAAATCGTGGGAAAAAAGCTAAACCTATTATTATTGATGTATTGGGTTGATAAATAACGAAAATGACATCTCCTGATTTGGGCATCTAAAATTTGCTGATGACTTATAAAAAAAACCAACGATTAGTTGATATTTATTCCGATAGATGGCGCAAGTCATCAGCAATTTTTAGCTGCACGATCAGGAGATGTCATTTTATTAATTAACCAATCTGATCCCGGTATAATTTCATTTTTGTACTATCTTTCATATTTTTGAAATGCATCATCGCATGTACGAGAGGCTAAAGTTCTAATGACCTTTATTAACCTCCTTATACTTACTCTAGATTACTTCCTCAGTTTTCAGACTAGTTTCTCTTCCTTGATAGAATCTTCTGGGACTTAAAGGCGTCATTCGCCTAGGGTTAGGGGTCGGCAAAATTTTGAGTCGGAAGAGAGTCAAAAATTACAATTTACAAAATATCAAAGTTTTTAAAAGAGCTACAATTTTTTTTTTCTTTCCAACAATAAATAGTACTCGCATAAATAATATTTACGTATGGAACTATATAAAGAGCTTCACATCCAAAGAGCCGCAGTTTACCGACCTCTGGCCTAAGTAGTTCTAGGGCATTGTTATATACGCACACAAAGAGTTTTCCTATACCCTCAATCCAAAATAACATTTAGAATTCAAACATGTTAGTTTAGCCGCAAGTTCTGTATGTCTTGTTGAACTAGGTAGGTCTTTTTCTAATCGTTATCTTTACTTACAACCCCCGTCTCCAGAACCTTCTGTTTTTGAGGATTTCTAACATTTGATGTTGATTGGGTCTCCTAGGTTTTGACTTGAGGTTTTATAGTTCCAAACGCATAATCCCTATATGAAACCAAGCTGACCGCCGAATAAGTATCGAAGGGGCCATGCTAATCTTCTCTGTATCGATCCTATTGTAGTAGTTGTACCGCTGAACTGGTATCACAGGGGCCATTTTAATCTTCTCTGTATCCTTCCTATTGTAGTAGTTGTACCGCTGAACTGGTATCACAGGGGCCATGCTAATCTTCACTGTATCCTTCCTATTGTAGTAGTTGTACCGCCGAACTGGTATCACAGGGGCCATTTTAATCTTCTCTGTATCCTTCCTATTGTAGTAGTTGTACCGCTGAACTGGTATCACAGGGGCCATGCTAATCTTCACTGTATCCTTCCTATTGTAGTAGTTGTACCGCCGAACTGGTATCACAGGGGCCATGCTAACCTTCTCTGTATCCTTCCTATTGTAGTAGTTGTACCGCCAAACTGGTATCACAGGGGTCATGTTAATCTTCTCTGTATCCTTCCTATTGTAGTAGTTGTACCGCCAAACTGGTATCACAGGGGCCATGCTAATCTTCTCTGTATCCTTCCTATTGTAGTAGTTGTACCGCCGAACTGGTATCACAGGGGCCATGCTAATCTTCTCTGTATCCTTCCTATTGTAGTAGTTGTACCGCCGAACTGGTATCACAGGGGTCATGTTAATCTTCTCTGTATCCTTCCTATTGTAGTAGTTGTACCGCCAAACTGGTATCACAGGGGTCATGTTAATCTTCTCTGTATCCTTCCTATTGTAGTAGTTGTACCGCCAAACTGGTATCACAGGGGCCATGCTAATCTTCTCTGTATCCTTCCTATTGTAGTAGTTGTACCGCCAAACTGGTATCACAGGGGCCATGCTAATCTTCTCTGTATCCTTCCTATTGTAGTAGTTGTACCGCTGAACTGGTATCACAGGGGCCATTTTAATCTTCTCTGTATCCTTCCTATTGTAGTAGTTGTACCGCTGAACTGGTATCACAGGGGCCATGCTAATCTTCACTGTATCCTTCCTATTGTAGTAGTTGTACCGCCGAACTGGTATCACAGGGGCCATTTTAATCTTCTCTGTATCCTTCCTATTGTAGTAGTTGTACCGCTGAACTGGTATCACAGGGGCCATGCTAATCTTCACTGTATCCTTCCTATTGTAGTAGTTGTACCGCCGAACTGGTATCACAGGGGCCATGCTAACCTTCTCTGTATCCTTCCTATTGTAGTAGTTGTACCGCCAAACTGGTATCACAGGGGTCATGTTAATCTTCTCTGTATCCTTCCTATTGTAGTAGTTGTACCGCCAAACTGGTATCACAGGGGCCATGCTAATCTTCTCTGTATCCTTCCTATTGTAGTAGTTGTACCGCCGAACTGGTATCACAGGGGTCATGTTAATCTTCTCTGTATCCTTCCTATTGTAGTAGTTGTACCGCCAAACTGGTATCACAGGGGCCATGCTAATCTTCTCTGTATCCTTCCTATTGTAGTAGTTGTACCGCCAAACTGGTATCACAGGGGCCATGCTAATCTTCTCTGTATCCTTCCTATTGTAGTAGTTGTACCGCCGAACTGGTATCACAGGAGCCATGCTAATCTTCTCTGTATCCTTCCTATTGTAGTAGTTGTACTTCCGAACTGGTATAACAGGAGCCATGCTAATCTTCTCTGTATCCTTCCTATTGTAGTAGTTGTACCGCCGAACTGGTAGCACAGGGGCCATGCTAATCTTCTCTGTATCCTTCCTATTGTAGTAGTTGTATCGCCGAACTGGTATCACAGGGGCCATGCTAATCTTCTCTGTATCCTTCCTATTGTAGTAGTTGTACCGCCGAATTGGTATCACAGGAGCCATGCTAATCTTCTCTGTATCCTTTCTATTGTAGTAGTTGTACCGCCGAACAATAATTCAGGCCTGTAGGAGAAAGTTTTTCGTTTAAAAACTTGTATTTCGAATTAAAAAATATATATCCATTGTGATTTGAATATATATATATATATATTGTTACATCATGATTAATGGCGTATTTTTAATATTATTTTTAATATATTTGAAATTTAAATTATATATTTATTTATTTTTATATTCTATGATATTTATTTAAAACAGATTATTTAGATTATCATCATTTGTATTTAGGTACACGTGTGACTTCACTGCTCTCTTTGATGTGAGAAAATAAATAAATGATTCTGGAGGCTACTTAAAGTAGACTTATCTCATTATTCCCTTATATAAATTTGTAGGATGGTTGAAACACGCTCTGGTAAGATGCAAGACCCAGCACCGGAGAGAATCAAGGCTGAAGAGTCTGCCAAGCCGCAACCTGGTGCAACAATTGGTAGAGATGCTAGTTCCGACCCAGTTGTCCTGAATCCCAACATCGACATCCCCAAGTATGATGGAACGGAAGACCCTCGCCCATGGATTGAATCTCTTGAAGAAATTGGCTTCCTGTACCATTGGGCAGACTACATTATCTCTCGTTATGCTGCCATGAATATGATTGGTAGCGCCAAAACCTGGCTGAACCTACACAAGATAAGTTTCACCAGCTGGGAAAATTTCAAGAGCCGCCTAATTGAGGATTTTGCCTCAGACTCCAACAAAGAAGAAATTAAGATGAAACTAAACAGGATGCAACAGTGGAATGAACCTGCAATCAGGTTCGCAGAGGATATCCTTGTACTGTGCAACAAGGTCGACCCCCAAATGGAAGAAAAGACTAAAATAAACTGGGTTATTGGAGGGTTAAAGAAAGAATACTCTTTTGCCCTTCACCTAAACCCTCCTAAAAATACCAATGAACTCCTAGAAATTTGTAAAAAGCTGGATTTGTTCGAAAAGAATTACCAAGAACGTGCAGAAAAATCAAAAGCTCTATATAATGGACCACGCTCTCCTCGTCCCCATCACCAAGAGCAATGGAAGAATGCTACGTCGTTCAGAAGACCATATCAGAACACCTCCAAGCCCCAGGCCCCCGCTCCGAGGTACTACCAGAACACCTCCAAGCCCCAGGCCCCCACTCCGAGGTACTACCAGAACAAGCCTCTGCCCCTAGACGATCTTACACTCCTAATCCTGAGCCAAAACCGGTCTACCCAAGTAAAACATACAATAAGAATCCAAATTCGATTAGGAATAGGACAGAAGACGGGAGACCAATATGTTTCAAGTGTAACAAGCCAGGACACGTAGCGCGGTATTGCAGAGTCAAGTTTGTGAGGATCGTAGAAGAGGACCCCTCAGTTTCCCAAGACAAGAGCCAAGAAAATCTTCAAATGGACGAAAGGAAAGATTATACACGGCCTCGCCTCTATGCGGATGTTTGTAATGACACACAAACGAATATTCCTACACGGAATAGGTATTCCGTGTTGGAAGATTTAAACTAAGTGTCGCGCCTGATTCCTTCAATCAAAGCAAGTCGACCATAAATGGAATTAGAAAGTTGGACCCTAGGTACAAAATTAATATTAATGTGGACAAGATAGGGTTATGCGAAGCTTTGATTGATACAGGCGCCGATCTTTCAGTGGTCGACCTAAGAACAGCACTTTTTGCTGGCCGTGAAATAAATAGTCTCACTAAAACGTGTTCAGGACCCGATGGGAAAAAATTAGATATGGTAGGTAGCATTATTTTAGATTTGAAAATTGATGACACTGAATTATCCCACGAATTTGTAGTAATGGACGCGCATCTACGAACTCTTATTCTTGGACGAGATTTCCTTAAAAAAATGAATGCTAAAATTGATTGTAAACGAGAAACAATAAAATATAATTTGAGGAGTAATCATGACGTAAGCAATTATGATCTGAAAAAAATAAAGAGCACTACAGATACCGTTATACCTAAACTATCTATTAAATTGATTAGGGCCTCAATAGAAGCAGAGGATGGCGAATACATCATCGAGGAGAACCATAAAATGTTTCAAACAAATGGACTTCGACTAGCGAGAAGCTTAATAAATGTTGTGAATAAGGAAACATATATCTGGATAACAAACCCCTACCCTCGACCATTAAAAATATTAAAAAACCAAACATTGTGCTTTGGAAGCCAGCCAGCCGAAGTGAATCTTATGGAAGAAAGTGAACAAAAAGAGCATGAAGAACCCCAATTTCAGATAAACGAAAATTTAGCATATACGGAAAAGGAGCAATTGAAACAAGTTTTGGAAAAGTACGAGGATTTGTTTTCGTCGGGATTAGGAAGATCCAACTTAGCGAAACATCGGATCGATACAGAAGGCGCGAAACCGATCAAACACAAGCCGTATAGGGTGAGCGCGAAAGAGCGAGAAATCATAAAAGAACAAATTGATGAAATGCTCAGAGACGGCATAATTAGACCATCCTCGAGTCCATGGTCCTTCCCTGTAATCTTGGTCAAAAGCGAGATGGTAAGTACAGATTTTGCGTTGACTACAGAAAATTGAATGATGTAACAGTGAAGGATGTTTACCCAATTCCCAGAATTGATGAAGTACTGGATACACTTCAAGGATCCAAATACTTTTCAGCAATTGACCTTAAATCAGGATATTGGCAAGTAGAGGTTGAGGAGAAAGATAAAGAAAAGACAGCCTTCACTACAGCACATGGCCTATATGAGTTCAACGTAATGCCCTTTGGTCTATGCAATGCCCCTGCTACATTTGAGAGGAACATGGAAAATATGCTTGGTAATCTTAGATGGCAAATTTGCTTATGTTATCTAGATGACGTAATCATTTATAGCTCGGATTTTTCAACACATCTCAAAAGAATAGAAGCTGTTTTAAAATGTTTTCGCGAGGCTAATTTAAAATTGAACAACAAAAAATGCCAATTTGCTTTCGAAGAACTGGAGATTCTTGGCCATATAACTAATCAACATGGTATAAAACCAGCGGAGCATAATATCAAGGCTATTAGAGATTTTCCTCGGCCCAAAAAGATAAAAGAAGTTCAATCATTTTTAGGAATGTGCTCATATTATAGAAAATTTATCAAAGGTTTTTCAAAAATTGCCGATCCATTAACAAGTCTTATAAAAAAGAATGTACCTTTTACCTGGACAGAAAATCAAGAAAAAGCATTTCAAACCCTTAAAGTAGCATTGATAAATCCTCCAATCTTAGGGCACTTTGATCCTAATGCAATTACTTACATTCATACTGACGCATCTAACATCGGCCTGGGTGCAACATTAGTCCAAAAGTTCGGCGATAATGAAAAAGTTATCTCATATTTAAGTCGAACACTGAGCAAACCTGAGCAAAATTATTCGACTACCGAAAAAGAATGTCTAGCTGTTGTGTGGTCAATGTCCAAGTTACGACTCTACCTATATGGAAGGCACTTCAAAATCGTAACTGATCATCACGCACTATGCTGGCTTAAGAATCTGAAAGATCCGACCGGCCGATTAGCACGATGGGCACTGAAGATTCAGGAATATAATTTCGAAATTATACACAAATCGGGTAAAAAACATCTGGACGCTGATGGTCTATCTAGAGGATCCTTACCTGAAAACGAATGGGACGAAGATTATGAAAGACTATTTCTGAATCAAATAATAGACGAAAAGGATGATTTTATTGAGAATATTAAGGAGAACCTTAGTGGAAACAAGCGTTCAATTACACAGAACTTCAAAGAAGAAAATGGGTGTCTCTACAAGAAAAATCCAAATCCTGAAGGTAGGGCATGGTTGCTGGTAGTGCCAAAGAAGAGAAGGAAGGAAGTCATGAGTGAATACCACAACCATATGCTGAATGGCCATCTGGGCGTCGCCAGAACCACTTACCGATTGAAGAATAAATACTATTGGCCTTCCATGTTGAAAGATGTTTCAGAATTTGTAAAGACGTGCCATCTTTGCCAAAGTCGGAAAGGTTCAAATCACTTGCCTTCTGGACTTTTACAACCTATTCCCCCAGCTAACTACCCTTTTGAAAGAATCGGAATTGACTTTGTTGGCCCCTTGCCATCAACGAAAAGAAGAAGGAAGTGGATAATTGTGTTGACTGATTATTATACCAAGTATGCTGAAACAAAGGCAGTATCAGAAGCAACCGTGAAAGAAGTCTCTACATTTTTAATTGAACATATTATTTTACGTCACGGGGCCCCAAGATTTCTTATTAGCGATAGAGGTTCACAATTCACTAGCAATTTGATGAAGGAGGTAATGAAAATGTGCAAAGTGAAACACTGCTTCACAACGAGCTACCACCCCCAGACTAACGGACTAACGGAACGGCTAAATAGAACTTTAATCAATATGATCAGCATGTATGTGAACACAGACCAAAAGAACTGGGATGAAATCCTCCCTTTTATCACCCACGCGTATAATACCACGATTCAAGAAACCACAGGCTACTCTCCATTTTTCCTGTTGTTTGGGAGGGAACCCATGTCCCTCTTAGACGACGAGAATATCCCAACGGACAGTAACATGGACGATTACGACGAATATATAGAAAACTACTTAGATAAAATAGCAAGGACGAGACAGGTAGTCATTAACAACACAGAGAAGACTCAGGAAAGAATGAAAAGAAACTATGATAAAAAACACAATGAGAAAATCTATGAACCAGGACATTTCGTGGCAGTTTGGACACCAGTCAGGAAAATTGGAAAATGTGAAAAATTATTGAGAAAATATTTTGGCCCATATCGAATATTAAAGAAGCTGTCTAACGTAAATTACTTAATTGAGCCGAAAGATAATCCTGGCCAAGACCCATTGATTGTCCATGTCTCAAGACTCAAACCCTATTTTGAGAGAATTGATGAGGTAACTCACGAGGACGTGACGACCTCTGGAGAGGGGGAAGTGTTACATCATGATTAATGGCGTATTTTTAATATTATTTTTAATATATTTGAAATTTAAATTATATATTTATTTATTTTTATATTCTATGATATTTATTTAAAACAGATTATTTAGATTATCATCATTTGTATTTAGGTACACGTGTGACTTCACTGCTCTCTTTGATGTGAGAAAATAAATAAATGATTCTGGAGGCTACTTAAAGTAGACTTATCTCATTATTCCCTTATATAAATTTGTAGGATGGTTGAAACACGCTCTGGTAAGATGCAAGACCCAGCACAGGAGAGAATCAAGGCTGAAGAGTCTGCCAAGCCGCAACCTGGTGCAACAATATATACCTTTCACATCCAATTTTATCTTAAATCCTGAATACAAATTGTGTTAGCTTTTTCCTTTCGTCTCATGAGACGGTGTGTTATGCCTTCTTCCATCTTGATGATCTTAATTATGATGCTATTTCAAAATGGTCGGCTTCTCACAATGAACGAATCGAGGGGTTTACAGCTTGTTTACCCGGTAGGAACAGGCAGGGGGGCCCCTGTGTAGGAGGACACTGGCTAATTGCCGGTCGGGGCTGTAGCGATTTCCAATAACCGGCCGGCTCGAGAAGCTGATCGAACTTTGATGGCCTGCGCTGCACTTAGCCCAGCCTTCATTAACCTGCTGACTTTGCCATGTTTCCTGCTACTTTAATTAAAGTACGAACAACGCCCCTCCTCCTCCTCCTTCTTCTCCTCTTTTTTTATTTGTACCCAGCCTTCTCCCTCATAATGATACCTTACCCTCAGTTTCGGCATCGTAAACACGCTTGCCTTTATCTATAACCAATGTCTTGGAAGTTGAGCCCAAGTGTAGATACAACAGCTTTCAGAGGAATGTGTAAAGAGCGTTTTAATAACCGTAATGGATCGAAATTATTGCCATATTCTATCGGTTAGTTGTTGTCTCTCTCGTGTGTATATCTTAAATCTTTATACCTTTTTCAGAGTTGCGGCACCGTAAACACGCCCTGCCGTTGTCTATAATCAATGTCTTGGAAGTTGAGCCAAATATAAATACAACAGCTTTCAGAGGAATGTGTAAAGAGCGTTTTAATAACCGTAATGAATCGAAACTATTGCCATATTCTATCGGTTAGTTGTTGCAGTGTGCAGATCTTAAAATTGTCTTTTGAACAGATTGTTGAGTGATACCTAGTTTTCAATATGTCCTGTGTTCGAAAGAACTTTTTTGTTTATTATCGATACTCTCAAATTGTAGCTATATTCATTCTTTATATTTTCAAGAATAAGAATTTTTACATATGTATATCCTTTGTTAGTTTTATAAAGGATAACAAGAATTATGCTCTTTAATCATGATATTTGCTCTTACGGTGGTGAAAACTCGGCAAAAAAATAATAATTTAATGTTGGTAGCTGTGTTCTTATTTCTCTCTGAAAGGATTTTTTTATACTGTAAAGGACCTTCAAATCCCTTTCTATTTTTACTCGACTTTCTGTTTAAGAAAAATTTCAACTTTTAGAGTAGATCTTTTTCTTTCTCTCTTTCTCACAAAACCATTACGATCCAATATTTGAAGTTATACGAAATTCTTAAAGTGAAATATAGATTTGGTGTAGAATGGAAAAGGAATCAGATGTATTGACAGAATCAAGATTGAAGAAGATTGGTATAGGAACGAAGCTTTTTGAAGGTCACCATAAAAAGACAAACTAATCAGATGGGACAGATCTATTAAGAGGAAATCATTTAATGAAGACAGCTCTGGAGGCGAAAAAATGAATGGGAAAAGAAGAATAGGAAGAAGAAGAAATGGACCCATAGATTGGATGGAGGAACTATGTAAAGAAATGAAGAGAATAATAGCCACCGCCACTGGAGATCAGAACCTACTCAAGAATGAAGAAACAGAAAAGGAAGAAGAAATCCTTCCTTTTCAACACACCGTATAAGAACTGATAACAAAGGCGCATCAATAGGTTCAAGAACTGGTCTTTCTGAACTAGTCCTCGATGGCAATGCTGGGATGCCTGTCCATCCAACCATCCTCCGAGTTGTTTATAATTCTCCGACCGCCTTAAAGAGGATTTGCCGGAGATAATTCCCCTGTCAGATTCCCCGCCTAGATTGGCCTCGACGCCAGCCGGGGACACCCAACTTGGGCGGGCGGACGGACGGCTCTTTGAGGCCACTTCCTAACAGCAGGAGAGGGTCCTATCCTATTTACATATCACCCCGAACTTACGGGGTACCAACGGAAATTTCGTAGGTTGGGAGATCCAACTTTGTGATTAGGTTTTTTTTAGGGGGTTTAAAAAGCGTATCCTATACACACACACACAAACCTTTATTAAGACACACAGGTCTTACAGAGGATTCTCCTTGGGGTTACAAGACGGAGGTACCTACGAAAGTGGGAAATATACAAAAGGGTAAAAATGGAGAACGATTATATACACATGATAAATATATGCGTATCCTATATAATATAGTGTCAACACTCATCTTTCTATTCGTCATTCGAAGAAAAATAATAATGATGTTGATTATAATGATAAATATCAATAGTAACTTTAAAGTAAAGATAAGGTAATAAGACCAAATCCAAATAAATAAATAAATAAATAGTGTGTGACACTCCGATAACAGCGTTGTTACCATCTTCAGCAAAAGTATTGATTGAGAAATTTTACCATAGCATGTTTTAAATAGTTAATGTTACAGTAACAACGCTGTTACCGAAACTTCAAACACTATTTATTTATTTGTATTTGGTCTTATTACCTTATGTTTATAATCTATAATCCAAATTTTACATTATCACTTTAAAGTAAATAGATACCTCTTTTTGTACATGAATACCATTCTTTTTCGCAACTTTGTTGCATAAACAACAACAAGAAGAACTTCTCAAAAACTAATAGAAAATTCAGTCTCGCTTCAGCCGTATTTACACACAATCACGTTTTTTTAACTGAAGAAGGGCTTGTCCGAAAGCTTTTGTAATTTGTCCTTTAAAATAAGAAGACTGTTGCGGCGCTACTTATCTGTAATATGCAACTATAACGACCATGTCCAGCGGTTCTTCCAGCGTCTGAAGATAGAGAGAAGGTCTACAGCAACATCGCGCATTGCCCGGTCGGTAAAGAAGACGTGAAACCCGTGAGTGTCGATATACATGGGGAACGCTCGAGACATACCGCTTAGCAAACATGGCTCTACACCCGTTCGATCATAGAAAAGATAATGGTGAAATGAAGAACGTGATTTTTTTAAACCCAAAAGATAAACAGGAATTCATAGTATATGTGTATACCGGATATTTCTATCTATTTCTCCTTAACAAGGTTGGTAGTAATGTTGTCCTTTCATCAGTTGGATAACCACCTGGAGTAGTAAATTATCAAAAGTACAAAATTATGAGGCAAAGAGTTTCTTGTAAAAATTTTTTCATATATATAAAGACGAGCTTTAGAGCATTTCTGCCCTTCTACAAGAGTAAAAAGCGTAGAATCAGAGAAGCGCATCCATTATGGAAACTTCTCCATGAAGCAAATACCACAAATATATATATACAGTAGAATCTCCCTGTAAAGGACACCTAATTGTAGAGCCAAAGTGTCCCTTAGGGAGAGAGGTGTTCTCTTACCGGAGAGTTACTAAATTTTAAAAATGGTAATTTTGTAAATGAAAACTGTCCTTTGTAGAGAGGGTGTCCGTTAAAAGAAGGTTCTATTATATATATATATATATATATATATATATATATATATATATATATATATATATATATATATGTTATGATTATTTTTGTTTTGTTGTTGAAAAAGATAGAGAATTGAAGGTGCAGTCGTGAAAAAGTAAAGATAATTATTTACTTATCAAATAGTTTTTATTTTGAATTACTTGAAGGAAATTACACATAGAATTATTTTTCACAGTAATATAGAATTTATAAAATGAATTCTATAATCGTGATTAAAAAAATAGGTAGGTTCAACTATACATATTTACAACAATAATTAAAGAGGTAAGTTCTAAATCTATGGGCAAAAAATGTAGAACAGTCAATGAATGAAAATAAAATATATGTTTTTAAAAAAATAAAATAGTTGCATTTTAGATTATATAATATATATACAGAGGCGATCCTAGGAAAATATTAGTACTATGACTGAAACGGGGAAAAAATGAACAAGAAATTAATGTCATTTAAAAAATGTATTTATCAAAAAATAGATAGATTTCAATAAAGTCAATTACGTATTTCGAGCTGAACAGGGGTGAATAGGTCGTTGAAACACTGAAGGGCAGGAATGCTTGAAAGCTCGGTTTAATAAAAAAAGAATTTATAATAAACTCTTTGCTTCATGATTTTTTGTACTTTAGAAAATATTGTCCTTTCCTGTCTCTTGTTGAGTATGACAGGGTCTTTTTATCTTGACAATGCCCGTGAATACGTTCTGATAAAACAATCCTTGTTTCTATTAGCTCTTCACTGCCCACCATATACCTCTGACAATGGACTGGCTATGGGGGGTCTGGTATTGCCATGACGACGACGAATGTTTTCAAAGATAATAAAGAAGATATAATAGAACACGCAGCGGGGCTCTTCTCTTTATAGATTATCTCTTTTTTATCTCCCGCTGTGAGAGTTCTCTTGTTGCTGCCTTGAAATTGTATTAGAATACACTGGCTTTGTACAGTTCCTCTCCACCATAGTAGAAATGGAATTTGTCGATATGATTACTGTATAAGGTAAACTGATGTTTGTCCGTAATAGGAATTCGAGTTTGAAATATTCATTGATGTAGTTTCTTATTAAACAATGTGTAGCTAGTCTTCTCTTTCTTTCTTATCTTCACTCAATCATATTAAGGTATAAAGCTTGTAAAGCGTGTTGATGGTGTCTACTGGGGAAGAGTTAAAGCTCATCAATGGATGAGTCAATAGTTTGTGGATAGTAAATGTCCATTGTTGTTCTACACTCTTCCATTTTTTTAGTCTCTTATACGCGTGGTTAAAAGCCATGATAATCATGTGGTGAAGTTAGCGACTACTTTTACTTCAATTGTACCACATGTCGACTTATGTAGGGAAAAGTTCGGGCATACACAAACGTGCTATTACACCTTTTAGTTACTTTAAATTACTGGTGTAAAAATCGGAAACGATTGAAGCAATCATTTTATTTATAAAAAAAAAAATTCTCAATGCGGGATTCGATGCCAGGTCATGAATATGAATATACGAAAACAATAAATATTTCAACCTGTACTATATACGGTAACAACACTATATTGCATTTATGCATTTTTCCTCTTTATTTTTTTAATTATGAGGTATTGTCCTTATAGTAATTATCTATTTACGACAGATTCTATTGTAATATAGGAAAGTTTTAATAGCACAAAGCGAATTTCTTCAATTCTAAAAAAAAAAAAAAAAAATCTAAAAAAAAAAAAAAAACCCGCAGTACTTATTATATAATTATTAAAATTAATTCTCTTTCTATTCTGAATTCAACTTTGATTTATATAATATCAATAGTTAATAAAATAGGATTATTTTTGTTGTTCAGAGAACTTCCCTTCCGAGGTTTTCAATAATTGAAATGTCTATCAATAAAGTTTGAGCATTAAATTAGAGATTTATTATAAACATAAAACTCTAAAATCTATGAAATTTTACAATATTGTTAAATTAATTACATATATCTTTAATGTAAATATAGCGTAAATAGCAACAATATTGTTTAAAATTTAGATCAGTTTTGACTATTTATGCTTAATGTTAACTTTGACTTTAAATTGTATAGATCTACATCTAGATGAGAATTGTGTAGTACTTCGGTGGAACACAAATATCTTAAATCTTCTTTAATTGCCTTTGTGAATACAATAAATAAATAAATGCTCGAGCTTTGTACCTGAGAAACTGCTGGAATTTTGAAACCTAACTATTCGATAAATAGGATCGTTGCTGAGACCAAAAGGCATGCATTAAAAACTATGATCATAATGTCACGGCAGAGAATACAAGTATTCCAAAAATTGAAGTTAAAATTGATTTATTAAGAATATCTATAGAATACAAAATATGATAATTTTACAAGTGATAATCTACAAGAATGGTAAGTAACGTAGCCATATATTTTAGTTGATAAAATAACAACAGAGTATTTTTATAATAATTATTCAGTGACAATATAACGAACGTTTCGTTTAAATTTTGTTTTTCGGTTTAGATATTCTCTCCGAATTTCTCTTTCCCTCATGTGATAGGGTAATGTTCTATATTGTTTAACGAGTTTATTATTCTTCTTTGTTTATAGCCAATCACATCGTGAATATACAAATACAGACTCTTTCTAAGATCTCCTACAATCCTTCCTCCTCACCAAAATGGAATTGTGTCAGATCTTGTGATCTTGAACAAGCCGGTAGAAAACCTGCAGGGGCACAATACATGCATGTACAATGGAAGAACTAGTTAGTATTACGTTATCGAATATAATATTATATTTATACAGTATAGTAGAAAATAGTAAGGATTGTATCTATAAAGAGTTGAAGAAAAACGTGGAATTTGGATTAAATTAACTTATTATGGCGCGTTATGAATGAATGAATTTTGGATGCAAAACATCTAAAAAAAATGTTAAATGATGATACATTTTAAAATCCTTTGGTCTATGTATTTTGGTCATGCAAATTTTATCGATATTTCCCCAGTTATTTCGGGTTATATCATTTTCTATTTCCACTATAATTTATATAAATAATAAAACCTCTCATATTATGTTACTACTATAAAACCCAAATTTTGTCTGCATGTCACAATACCTTCTCTAAAACGGAAAACAGTGCGGACGTGAAAACCAGGTCATTGCAGGTGACACTTCTCTAGGTCAACTGTCGTGTTTTCTTGTTCCAATTTTCAACTGTGAAGCTTAATCAATATTTACAATCAATATAAGTTATATGATGATAATCATGATAACTGGGTAAAACAACATTATTTGATTAAGCATTCACTCGGCCAAATCCCGGATGAAACATTCGCCTAAGCTAAAATATACACTCATAGCTAAAACTTAAGGAAGTGCAAAGTCTTTGTTGTTGCTGGTCATCTGTTTTTTGAAGGAGATAGAGGCAATTTTGTTCACACTTGGTTATCTCGTGTGTCTTCAATAAAGATCACTGTAATATCTTTCACAGTTATTGTCTGAATCCCGATATACATGCTGAAAGGTACAACTTCCTTAAGTCTTGTTCACACTTGGTTATCTCGTGTGTCTTCAATAAAGGTCATTGTATATCAAATATCTTTCATAATTATTGTTTGAATCCCGATATACATGCTAAAAGGTACAACTTCCTTAAGATTTGTTCACACTTGGTTATTTCGTGTGTCTTCAATAAAGGTCACTGTAATATCTTTCAGAGTTATTGTCTGTATCCCGATATATATGGGTACATCTTCCTTAAGTTTTGTCCATTAGTTTATATACTTAAACTCCTACGACTTAAAAGAAGTAAACCAAGAAAGGTCGCCCTATAAGAAAATTTCCATCTGCCCTCTAGGTCGAGTGAGTGAGCCACCGTGCTCTAACAGCCTTAAATAAATAATGGACTTTTTTAAAGCTCGCCGCCGTTGGACCTAATCGCTTTTAATTCCGGGCGAGGTCGACGGCCTTAATCGCATTACGTCCTTCTGTCTGTCTGTCTGTCCTATCTCAGCAGGCTTAGTCAGTCGAGGGGATAGTCACCGCTGCTGCTACTGGCCCTGGGGACAGCGATAGTGGCGGTGGCTTATATTCCTGACCCCCCTCTCTATGTACGTTCTTCCTGTTTAGGTGAAGAACATTGTTGTAGGTCAGAATGCTCTGTTTATGGACATTTTAGGCCTAAGTGACAGTGAACCAAGGATGCACAACAGTGCACCAAGGATGCACATCAAAATACTCTGTTAACGGGCATTTTAGGCCTAAGTGGCAATAGGCACCAAGGATGCACATCATAATGCTCTGTTAACAGGCATTTTAGGCCTAAGTGGCAATAGGCACCAAGGATGCACATCAGAATGCTCTGTTTACGGGCATTTTATGCCTAAATGGAAATAGGCACCAAGGATGCACATCACAATGCTCTGTTTACGAACATTTTAGGCCTAAGTGGCAATAGACACCAAAGATGCAGATCAGAATACTCTGTTCACGAGCATTTTAGGCCTAAGTAGCAATATGCACCAAGGATGCACATCAGAATGCTCTGTTAACGGGCATTTTAGACCTAAGTAGCAATATGCACCAAGTATGTCTAACCGAATGGACTCTTTACGGGCATTTTAGACCTAAGTAGCAATATGCACCAAGGATGTCTAACAGAATGGACTCTTTACGGGCATTTTAGACCTAAGTAGCAATATGCACCAAGGATGCACTTCAAAATACTCTGTTAACGGGCATTTTAGGCCTAAGTGGCAATATGCACCAATGATGCACATCAAAATACTCACTTAAGCGCATTTTAGACCTAATTGGTAATCCACACCAAGGATATATATATATAAATTCTCCGCTAAGCATGATCACTAAACTATAGAATCCAAAGGCACACTATGGTTCAAATTAAAGACGATGAGCTTGGAAGTTCATTCAACCAAATTTATGATATGGCGCAATGGCAATGCTCGCATGTAAGTGATACACAAAGAAATCACGAGCCATATGCATGATTCAACAATTCATTAATTAAGAGTTTATTATATTTTGATTAAAATTTACTGTAACCCTGAAAAGTGATTGTATATAGATATAAAGGCAAGGTTTCTATGTAAAATGTATTGGTGAGCACAAATTAACAGATGAAAATATTTGCTACAAAAGAAAACTGCGTTCTAATATCAAACATTTATTGATCATCAACTCTTTGTATAGTTTGTGCATTACTTTTAGAATTGTATATGTTATTTCTGTAGAATATTGTTATTATTGTATAATACTATAAATAGTATTTTTTTTTCAATAGAATAACTTAATTGATCCTGATTTAGCATGATACTCCCCTGGTCTCTAATTGAAGATTGGGTTAGGTTAGATCAAATCTTTTATTGTTGTTGTTGTCGTGTCCAATGAAGAGCCTCAGATGTCTCCATACATCTCTATCACGGCAGCAGCAATTTGGAAAATGGGTGCCGTTGCCACGTTAGTCACCTTGGAAACGAACCAGAATTTGGTCGAATATTCCAAGGGTCCAGGGGGGACCGCAGGGAGGTGTGGTCGGATCTTTTTTTATTATTTGACAAAGAAGTAGCCGCTTATCAGTTTTGTTTCTCCCGAAAGGTTTTACTTTGTATACACACATTTTCAATGTTTCAAAACCAAATTTCAAATCAGTTTACCCATCAAACATTTTTTTTACCTGTTTGTGTAGTTCTATGTTGAAATAGTTTCCTAACACTCAAAGTTGGTTCAGGTTTCCCCACATTTTGCATATTGCTCTTTCGCCGATTGTTCTGGAATTCTAGGCTGAGGTATAGAAATTGGATTTCTGGGAAATAGAAGGTTTAGCATATAAACTTCAAAAGTTGAGAGTCGAAACTTTCAGCAAATGTTCTTGCAATATATCTATTTATACAGTTAAAACTGCCTATAGCACCCCCTCTAAATAGCGCCTTCCTCTCTATAGCGCCCGATTTTAAATGTGTAGTACGATGCGATTTATATTAAAAATCACTTGTCTATAGCACCCCCTTTAAATAGCGTCTTCCTCTTTATAGCGCCCGATTTTAAATATGTAGTACGATGCGATTTACATTAAAAGTGACCTGTCTATAGCACTCCCTCTTTATAGCATCCTATTTTGGTGAGTCCCAAGAGGGGGCGCTATAGACAGGGTAAACTGTATATATAAAAGGGCGTACCTAGATCTGTTAAAGAAAAAAACAAACTTTTTTTTTCTATAAATATTTCAAGGGATTGCTCCCTCTTTATCAATTTGGCACAAATATTTTTGAGAGAAAAAAATGTTTTTTTCTTTCTTTAGCAGATTTAGGTACGTCCTTTTTTATATATATAAAACATATTCAATGGATCGTTTTTTTGACTCACAATCTATTGTTCATCTACCAAGTTAAATTTTGCAAGATGACTGTAGGTTGTCAGCCAATCTAACAGCTTGCACGCATGGCCAGCCTGAGGTAATTTGTAGCTTCACCGCCCTATCATATGGGACATCTGGTGGCCACACTTTGACGGCGTCAGTCTGGGCGTGTCGCTGGCACGATTATGGTGATAGTAGTGGGGGCTTCCATCCCACGGTCTCTCTCCCTTTATCCTACATTTATCATTGAGATTTAAAAATATTTCATTGGCATCATACACAAGTCAATGGTAGTAGTAAATAATAATCATAAAAAGAGGGATAAAATAAAAAAAGTAAATATCATATTACCATTAAGGTACTATTACTGTTTTTCCTGCATGTATTCTACATTTCTGCTTGGAGAATCTGTATAAGACTAAAAGGTTTTAATATCCCATCCCTGGACACTTTTATTTTTCCGTTTATCATTACTCTTCACAATTTATACTTTCATACTTCATCCCTAAGGTTATAAATAATCGTTATTTCTCCTTAAAATAAATTTATATTTTTCGTTCAAAAGAAAAACATGCGGGATAATTTTACAAATGTCGTTCTACAAGCATAAGCCGCATTAATATTTTATTATAAAGCCTATGTTGTTGTAACAAAAAACAGTTAGGTAAAATTCAGGAAACAACGACAGAGAATCCACCTCCAGACAGTAAGTCACGTTCTCCCCTCATCTCAAGACTCAGAAAGAACCCGTGAATTGATGACTTGGCAGACTCGAGGAGGGCGAGAGATACGGAGAGACCATGTGGCCCACCCTCAGTAGAGGAAGGCACTGAAGAAGGGAGATATGGAGATTTGAGATTTTAAAATAGTTCATTGACATCATACACAAGTCAATGGTGATATTATATAATAATCATAAAAAGAGGGATAAAATAAAAGAGTAAACTATATTCAGTTATGTACAGTCGAGGAGACAACGACAAAGAATCCTCCTCCAGACAGTAAGTCATGTTCTCCCCTCATCTCAAGGCTCAGAAAGAACCTGTGTATTGATGACTTGGAAGACACGAGGATGGCGTTGTCATCCAGCCCTTGACCGAAGAGCCAGTAGTCCTGCATGTCATAGACAATTGATAATGCAAAACATTTATTAACACTCTCATTCAATTGTTACAACAACAAAAAAATTATAATAAAATATTAATGCGGCTTATGATTGTAGAACGACATTTGAAAATTATCCCACATGTGTTTCTTTTGAACGAAAAATTCGAAATTTATTTTAACCCTCCAGAATGTATATCGGGCAATAACTCTTGAAAGATATTTGATATACAGTGATAAACTGTACATTTGATAAAATCCTTGTAAACTTATCATCCGCGTGATGTATGATAAGTATTGTTTATATGTTGATGATAGGCTTGCAAGGAATTTGAATTCCTAGAAGAAGAGAGATGAACAGCCTAGTCGAAATATCGAAATAGGTTTTAATAAGTAAGATTGATCCAAAATATACACTTCTTTTAATGTTATTAAAATGTGTATGTTGTATGTGTGAATTGCTCAATTTTTAACACGATGATATATGTTAATTAAATTTTTAATAGGCATTCATCCATATTTCTGAAGTATTGACTCATCCATTGATGAGCTCTACTCATCCCCAGCAGACACCATCAACAAACTCTACAGACTTGATACCCTAATATGATTTAGTAGAGATAAGAAAGAAGAAGAAGACGTATTTGAAGATGTATTCATCCATATTGCTGAAGTATTGACTCATCCATTGATGAGCTCTACTCATCCCCAGCAGACACCATCAACAAACTCTACAGACTTGATACCCTAATATGATTGAATATAGATAAGAAAGAAGAAGAAGATGTATTTGAATAGGCATTCATCCATATTGCTGAAGCATAAACTCATCCATTGATGAGCTCTATTCATCCCCAGCAGACGCCATCAACAAACTCTACAGACTTGATACCCTAATATTATTGAATAGAGATAAGAAAGAATAAGAAGACGTATTTGAAGATATATTCATCCATATTGCTGAAGTATAGACTCATACATTGATGAGCTCTACTCATCCCCAGCAGACACCATCAACAAACTCTACAGACTTGATACCCTAATATGATTGAATAGAGATAAGAAAGAAGAAGAAGACGTATTTGAAGATGTATTGATTCATATTGCTGAAGTATTAACTCATCCATTGAGAAGCTCTACTCATTCCCAGCAGACACCATCAACAAACTCTACAGACTTGATACCCTAATATGATTTAGTAGAGATAAGAAAGAAGAAGAAGGCTGAAGTTTTCAATGACATTTGTAATCAAGAGAACAGTATCTTGACAATGTTTAAATAACCAGTAAATTTGATATGATGATATAAAAGCAGGTTAAATTGAAATTTTCGATGATTATTTCATCATTTTGAATACGGTAATACAATCATCTCCCTCTCTACCGTATCAAATATATACATTTAAATGTGAAAAAATAGTACAAATGTGATATAGTAACTTTCAGTTGCACGATAAGGAGATGCATTTTTTTTCTTTCTTAATACATTTAAATATTGCCACGTGGAAAATTAGGGAAGACCAACTTCGGGATGAGACAACAATTTATTTCAGGCAAGAACAAACTATGAATGGTAAACAAAAGATAAGCCACGAGGGAAATTTACAGAGTATCAAAATATAAACATAAAAATGACCACTCTGTTAATAAAAATAATAAAATTAATAAATACTTTGTTACAATATCATTAATATCATTCCACAAACGCAATATCATTCGAAAATCTTGGCAATGAAAATAAGTTTATATGTAAAATTTGATGAATATATTTCCTCATAATGCCTTTGTAATGCTTGCATATAAATTTGTATAGAGACTTTATGAATAATATATATTGGGATCATGAATCGTTTTTATGGAAATTGGATTTAACATGGACAAGAAGAGCTTTTTCAATGCTCTTTTCGAGCTGAGAGTAATCGACCATTTCTTTATTATCAAATCCCATCTTTCTGCTATTGTAGCTGTTCTTCTGTTGTTGTGTTAATTGAGCCATAGAATCGTTCACATCGCATACCAAACAGCTCTTGGTAGATTCATAGCCTTGGTGTAATAAGGATGTTCAGTTGTCTGTGGAAAGCACGCCCTATGGACAATGGGTCTTTCCATCTATTGACCAGTTCTTTTATTTGGCAATATGGCCGCCGACTATTCGTTATTATGTCAAGCATCGGCATTCCTCCTTTTCCTCTTCTTGTTCTTCTTCTGGACATCATACCTTCTAATATAAAGGATACTAATTCTGTATTGAAAATAGAGTAATCCATAAATAAATCTTTAATTAAAAGACATATATTGGATCAAAATAGAATTTATTTACCAATATTTCAGTTGGCTGAAAGCCAATTGTTGGAAAAGAAGGCGTCCGAAGCAGCCAATGGGAGGCCGACGGAAGCGGCTACGGGGATGCAGCGGCTAAAATGAGAAAACAAATACAGAAGAACTTGTAAACAACTTTCGAACGCTAGAATTTGCCCTGATCTCCGATTCTTTTAGTGTAAATATTTAAATATATAATTAATTAAATAATACTTTACTTATTTTTTTAAATTCTAATAAATATAATTTTCCCTCCTGTTTTCGTCTAATATTTTAATAGTGTTATAAGCAGCGACACCTTAATTTTGAACCTTCAACCCCGCCGACCAAGAATAGAGGTGAGTGACTACCTCTATAGAATTTAGATCGTCGTCACAACACAGAGTGGCGGCTGAAATCGCGATACCAATCTTTTTCAAGGATTTTTTACAACTTAATAATGTCAATAACAAACTTAGCGCCACATAACGTCAATAGAATTTAAGTTTAAAAAAATATTTTTTTGCCTATATGTTTGCCTATGTTGGAAAAACCTTGAAAAAGGTTGGCTTTCATCCACAACTGAAATATTGGTAAATAAATTCCAAAATCACTTTATTAGGTACCGCTCAACAAGAGAAACCTAGTTTATGATAATTGAAACAATGAATAATATGTGAGTTATTCACATATTAAACAAAATGTTAACGAGGAATTCAATCCCGGTTCATGACTGTCGGGAATCGAGGGTGTTACCCACTCGTCCACCGACTTTTAAATAAATTATATTTTGATCCAATATATGCCTTTTTAATTAAATTACTAAATCTGTATTTCAAGAATTTGTGTTATTTTCATCCATATATTAGAACTTGAAATTGATTTGTTTTAGTATAGTTCTTCTATCTTCTATCCTTTCCATCCCTTTCTTTTCTCGTCTTCTTGGAATCATACCTTCTACTAACCGTGGATATATATATTTTTTATTTTAAGCATTTTTGTGTACTTCATCCATATGTTAGGACTTGAAATTGATTTGTTTTGTATAGTTCTTCTATCTTCTATCCTTTCCATCCCATTCTTTCCCCATATTATTTTTGGAATCATACCTTCCACTAACCATGGATATCATTTTTTTATTTTAAGCATTTTTGTGTACTCCATTTATAGGAAAGTACTTAAAATTGATTCGTTTTAGGATAGTTCTCTCCAATCTTTCATCTTTCCCATTTCTATCATTCTTTCCTTTCCAGCTTCTTATTCTAGGCATCATATCTTCTAATACAGTGGATATACTATAGGTCCTCTACATTTGAAGCATTTTTGTGTATTTTAAACATCAGGTATGTCTTAAAATCGATTTATTTCAGAATAGTTCTCCCATTATATTTCCACGCGATCCTACTAGGCTCTTCTAATACAGTGGGTATACTATCGGTTCTCTACATTTGAAGCATATTTGTATATTTTAAACATCAGATATGTCTTAATATCGATTTATTTCAGAATAGTTCTTTCATTATATTTCCACGCGATCCTCTCTAAGCATCATATCTTCTAATACAGTAGATATACTACCGGTCCTCTACATTTGAAGCATTTTTGTGTAGTTTAAACATAGGATATGTCTTAAAATCGATTTATTTCAGAATAGTTCCCCCATTATATTTCCACACGATCTTACTAGGAATCATATGGAAATAGCAATACGGATGTGATGACGAAGACCTTCAGTTGGGCCTTAATCCCCCAGCGGCGGGAAGAGGATCCATAAATTCCTATTTAGCCGCTGATTGTTTATTCCATTTTTCACGCTACCAGCCCGGCTGGCCATCAGCAAACATTTCAGGCTTCTGGAAAGTGGATAACCGCAGTTTTAGCCAAGGCGGACTTGATTGATATCTTCCAGGGATTGATGATGTTCCTCGAGATTTATTTCTTTTTGGTGATTTTTTTTTGTTCTTTTTTCTTCTTCTTCTTTTTCCTTTCGTTTACTCGCTTGGCTGACTGCCTTACCTCGTCACCAGTCTTCGTCATATCCTGGATGACCCATATTGGATTGAGAACCACTTTGTTACAAGAAGTTATAAAAATCGAAAGTTATATTCACAATAAACTTTCTGAACGAACATCTGGCAGAGCAGTAAAAAAAAGTAACGTGGGAGTTAGCCCTTTCTTTTCTTTCCTTTGTGATATAGGATTGCAGGGTATTGGACATCGTCTCTTTTGTATTGTTTAGGAAGTAGACACACATAGAGCGAATAAAATACTATTTTATTGAATTCATTCAAATGGTTAGGTATTTATTTCAACACACAAAACGCGATATCCCGGCTAGAGATAATTGCGTCGATTTACATTTTTTTTTTTAACAGAAACAGTTATAGACATATTATACAAGAAAAAGTAATCAAAAATAAAAAAAGATAATGGTTTTAATGGAATTAGGTATAAAAAGAGTTTTAAAAAACATTTAAAATAAATAAATATAATTTTTCATAATTTTTTCGTGTATTTTTCATTATTATCGTACGCGAGGAAATGAGAAGCCACAGTATTATTCATCCCAATAATACAGTAGAATGGTACAAATATAATTGAGGAGTGTTTGGTCTATTGAAGACGATTGAGAGGAGGAATATTTGGACATCTTGTCAAACATTTGGAATGGTCAACAGCATTACTGGAGGGATGTATAAAGAATAGATAAGGAAAAGAGGAAGGTCAAGAATGGAATCAATGGAAATTTTCAGGAGAAAAGATTCTACAATACCATCAAAAGACTAGCCCCCAAAAAGGAAACTCTAGAGAGGACAAGAATACTCTCTATGGACTTAGGAGAAATAGATATATTTGCATAGAAATAGGTACAAATATTTACAGGAGGATCTCCCCAACGATAAAGAGAGACCTAATCCATACAATGAGAGGTCTTCTTTGATCTTCTTCAGTTGCATTGGTAGAGAATACTTGAATACTTGTAGAGCCCCAGATTTCTATGAAGATATGATGATTTTATCTTCATTCAGCCCAAAGAGTCCAAGTCGATAGCAGATGGCTAGAAGAGTTTCATCCTATTTGGTATCTCTAAATGTCGAGTTTTCTCTAACGTAGAAAGTAAAGGATAAAAGAAATTTCCTTTCCCACTTCAAGTACCTAAAGATTACTGAACTATGAAACAAATTAATGACGTTTTAGAGCAGCAGAGAAAAATCTGTTATCTATTTCTAAAAACTATCGCCAAACTTCACATTTTGGCCTGTAGAAATATATACCTAAATAATGTATCGAGCAATGCTCTTCCGAAATCTTTAACAGCCTTAACCCCAACTAAGCGTCGTTTGTCAAACCAAAATGCATTCATGGACAAAACTTAAGGAAGCTGTACCTATTAACATGTATATCGGGATTCAGACAATAACTCTGAAAGATACACTCATAGACAAAACTTAAGGAATGTGTACCTTTTAGTATGCATATCGGGATTCAGACAATAACTCTGAAAGATACACTCATAGATAAAAATTAAGGAAGTTGTACCTTTTAGCATGTATATCGGGATTCAGACAATAACTCTGAAAGATACACTCATAGACAAAACTTAAGGAATTTGTACCTTTTAGCATGTATATCGGGATTCAGACAATAACTCTGAAAGATACACTCATAGACAAAACTTAAGGAATTTGTACCTTTTAGCATGTATATCGGGATTCAGACAATAACTCTGAAAGATACATTCATAGACAAAACTTAAGGAATTTGTACCTTTTAGCATGTATATCGGGATTCAGACAATAACTCTGAAAGATACATTCATAGACAAAACTTAAGGAATTTGTACCTTTTAGCATGTATATCGGGATTCAGACAATAACTCTGAAAGATACATTCATAGACAAAACTTAAGGAATTTGTACCTTTTAGCGTGTATATCGGGATTCAGACAATAACTCTGATTGATATTACAGTGACTTTTGGAATAAATGTGAATCTCCTGTAATATGAATTAAACAGACATCAGGTTTCTGGAGATGTGAGTTTATTTTCACGAAAATAAATCATCTCCCGAAAACTGTGCCTTATTTAAAACATAGTGACCTATATTGAAGACATACGAGATAACCAAGTGTGAACAAAATTGCCTCTATCTTCTTAAATAAAAAAATAGACAACTAGCGACATCAAAATATTAAACTTCCACAAGTTTTGACCATAAGTGTAATTCCATTTAGATCTAAGATGTACCTCGTTTATTTTATAGATAAATATTGTGTGTTTTTCTGCCATATTGATTTTTTACTGTTCTCTATACTATAAAGCGAAAGGGGAAAAATTTAAAAATTCTCATTCTCGCCAACACATGCAGCAACTTTATCAATTCTTTACTATCTTCTTACTTAATAAAAACTTCTGTGTTTAGAGAGATTTTTAGAAATTATATAAAGTCTCTCTCGCGCTGCAAAAAATAATAGTTGAATTTTGTAAAGAAGAAGAGAAATATGAATTTGACTTTATCTTGAATTCCCACTAGAATCATATCTATTATTATAATATCTCTTTTATTGTGCGTGTATTTGTACTTACCAAAAGTGAATCTATGTATGTTATATAAAATCTCTCTCTTATTTCATTTTTAAATATCTTATATAACAGACTACTCTGTAAAATCGACTGCCAGATGTCGCGGCTTTCTCTATATAAACTCATTGTCGTTGTTTTCCTTTGGCCGTCTTCCTTTTATCTTCTCTGGCCTGGGGAATCTAACCTTTTTGGAACAACCTTGGTGTGTTGCGTGTAGCACCTTGGTACTTTGATATGTATTACGGCTTGTCTACTTGCTACATTATTTTTGGACTCATACATAATGGCCCCTTCAACAGTGCAATGTATATAGTGCTTTGTATATATTCCCCTTCATGCGTCCATTGGAGCTCAAAAATCATTCATTCTGTGGTTAGCAGCCCCGTAAATAAAGATATTTCCGTTTTCCATTGGCCGGCTCAAATATTTCTGTAAATATGTAAATATGTAATATTTTATTTTCTTTATTCTTTACGTTTTGAGTCAGGTATTTCATTCTTATATTATTTTAAAAAACACACAATTAAAGCAAATTCTTCGACAAAAATAAAACAAATAATTACGTATAATATGCAAATCTCATATAATATTGACAATTAAAGCAAATTGAGATTAAAATTGTTCTTATTGTTTTTACATCACTCTCTGCATACCATTGGCGAAATGCTCATGTAATAAAAATATCGACTAATAATTCTATCTCTCAGCAAACTTCTCTCTCAAATAAAAATTTATTATAACAGTAACCTAAATCAAACTTAATCATTCCATCTGAAATTTTTGTATCATAACATGTATATGACTAAATGTAAGAAATGAATGCATTCAAGCACGAATGTTTCTTTTTAAACATAAAACAAATATTTACTGTCCTTACTGCGATGGAGAAATATTGAGAGGGCTTGACACATCAATGGTGAACCCTCCCAGCGGTTTCATCAATTTAATCTATCAGACCGCTTCTTAGAGCTCTAATACTGTATTGGATGAGAGAGAAATATGGATAACCCAGGCCCCCCTGGAGCTCAAGAAACGTCAACCGCCAAGATTGGATGATTCTGTTTATCAAAATTCGAAACTATTTTAAAGGCGTAAGATTCTTTTTGAAATTAAACAATTTCTACTGCCCTTACTGCAATGGAAAAATTAAAGGGAGGGCCTGGCTCATCAGTGGTGAACCCTCCCAGCGGTTTCGCCAGTTTAATCTACCATACCGCTGTTATATTGCATTTTTGGAACTTCCTTTTATAGTGATACTGTTGGTAGACTCTTGGAATGGGTATTTTAGAAGAACTATGGACATAAGCTTTGAGGAAAGCAGAATTACATAAATATATTCTGTTTATATATGCTACACTGAAGGGTGGAATCTTAGAAATGGTTTTCAAGTAAACTATGGACATAAGCTTTTAGAACAGTAGAATTATATATAAATATTTGCATCGATCAATGCTCTTCCTCAAACAATAAGTACAAGACCAGTTAGGTATATTTAATTATAAGGCGATAACGTACCGTCTGTATATAAGTAATGGAATTTATAAAATCTTCATTTGTATATGTGTTTGTTTTTGTTAGACACATATCTAACTAAAGTTTATTTAAAAATTATTGTTTTAAAACTAGAATTTATAAAATCTTCATTTGTATATGTGTTTGTTTTTGTTAGACACATATCTAACTAAAGTTTATTTAAAAATTATTGTTTTAAAACTAGAATTTATAAAATCTTCATTTGTATATGTGTTTGTTTTTGTTAGACACATATCTAACTAAAGTTTATTTAAAAATTATTGTTTTAAAACTAGAATTTATAAAATCTTCATTTGTATATGTGTTTGTTTTTGTTAGACACATATCTAACTAAAGTTTATTTAAAAATTATTGTTTTAAAACTAGAATTTATAAAATCTTCATTTGTATATGTGTTTGTTTTTGTTAGACACATATCTAGCTAAAGTTTATTTAAAAATTATTGTTTTAAAACTAGAATTTATAAAATCTTCATTTGTATATGTGTTTGTTTTTGTTAGACACATATCTAGCTAAAGTTTATTTAAAAATTATTGTTTTAAAACTAGAATTTATAAAATATTCATTTGTATATGTGTTTGTTTTTGTTAGACACATATCTAACTAAAGTTTATTTAAGAAAATTGTTGTTTTAAAACTAGAATTTATAAAATCTTCATTTGTATATGTGTTTGTTTTTTGTTAGACACATATCTAGCTAAAGTTTATTTAAAAATTATTGCTTTAAAACTAGAATTTATAAAATCTTCATTTATATATGTGTTTACAATTCGATAAAAATAATCCCTTGAATCAATATTAAAATAAAAACATAAATCCTCCAGGGAAAAGATTCTTTTAAAAATAAAATATTTTTAAAAGAATCTTTTCCCTGGAGGATTTATGTTTTTATTTTAATATATGTGTTTGTTTTTGTTAGACACATATCTAACTAAAGTTTATTTAAGAAAATTGTTGTTTTAAAACTAGAATTTATAAAATCTTCATTTGTATATGTGTTTGTTTTTGTTAGACACATATCTAGCTAAAGTTTATTTGTAAATTAAATTTAATTGCCATCTATCGTTAAAATTTTACACAAATAAATTTACTGGCAATGCGTTTCTTTTAAATATCATCACATTTTATCTCTACAGACCTTACTGCAATGATATGAGTTATTGAATGAGAGGGCTTGGCTCATCAGTAGTGAACCCTCTCAGCGGTTTCGCCAAATTAATCTCTAGACCGCTCTACTATTGTATTGGATTGGTTTGGAATATACCCTGTATTTTCTATGGAAGGCAGCTTAGGGGTGTTTAATAAACCTATGGACATAAGCTTATAGGTCTGTATAGGTACATACATTAAAGTTTATTTTTAAAAATTGTTGTTTTAAAACTAGAATTTATAAAATCTTCATTTGTATATGTGTTTGTTTTTTGTTAGACACATATATTGCTAAAGTTTATTTAAAAAAATTGTTGTTTTAAACTAGAATTTATAGGAAAAGGCAATTCCTCCCATTGACTACAAGAAACCTTGACATATTTCTCCAGGCTCGCTCAATATTTCCCATTTTCCCAAATAAGAAAATGACTAAAATTTAATATTCTACTTGGGGAAGAGAAATTTTTTTTCGAAACTTTTTTTTCATTTATATAAATACTTTAAATTTCTTGTGGTTATCTTGAGTTTGTGACAGGAAGACATTTGAGACAGTTTCTGCTGTTTGGATGGACGGGAGTTTAACCCCGTGGCATGCTACAAGTTCTATCTATGCTGAAATCTCTATTTTGAGATCAAAAAATTTCGTTAATAAGTGATAATGTGAAAAAAATAGTACAAATGTGATATTGTACTGGGATAAGGTCTATAAATTATGAAAAATACATCTCCTTAGTACAATATCACATTTGTACTATTTTTTCACATTGTTTCACGGTCTCACGCAATTTTGACCTTAACTACCCGTTTCATGATTTTTCAGGATACCTAAATGACCAATTTTTCAGTCGTTGAGGTACAGCTTTCACCACGCCCGAAACGCGTCCGTGGTTAGCTTTTCTTGATTAATCAAGAATAGGTATTTGGCCAATTCTGGAATAATTAAAAATCAACGAGAATAGTTGACATTTATTCCGATAGATGGCGCAAGTCATCAGAAACTTTCAGATTCACGATAAGGAGATGCCTTTTTCATAAAATAAGTCATAAGTTTCTTTTATTTATTTAGCCATAGAATGAGGCAAGCCTATGAGCAAACGCCTCTTTGGAAAGCTTGCCATATTCCTATGGCTTAATAAATGATAAGGTACAATTTGAATTATAGATTATAAACACAAGGTAATAAGACCAAATCCAAATAAATAGTGTGTGATGTTTCGGTAACAGCGTTGTTGCCATCTTCAAGTACTGAATCTAATTATCCTGAAGATAGAGGTTGCCTGGCCGGTATTCATATTTCTGTGAAAAATAGACATTTCGGCCAGTTAGAGTTTTTTATTTTCTCAACGTTTCGACAAAAATATTTTGTCTTTGTCAGGAGAAATAAAAAAAAAAATAAAGCATTTAGCAAGAGGTTAAAAATTGTTCTGAGGTTGCAAGGGCGTTCTCACATGATTTTTCGAATTTAGTACAACATCTAAAGCAAGAGTCAAAAACAAATATTAAACTCGTCAAAGACTATGATCTTGGAAATAAATAATTAAATTCAACAACAATGCTGTTACCGAAACGTCATACACTATTTATTTATTTGGATTTGGTCTTATTACCTTGTGTTTATGGCTTAATAAAGTAACGCTTTTCATCGAAGTTTTTAATTATTTCTTATATCCTTATATAAACAAAGTAGGCATATCCTGACCACTAACATGAGTATATATATGTTATATAAAGAAAAGAGATTTTCTGCTTGTATTTAATTATCTTGAGGATTATACTATGTTAATGCAGTCGTGGTTGAAATCTTGAAAGAATAATAATAAGAATGGTTTTGATCAGAGGTTGCTTTAATTGAACTAAGGAATATATAAAATACATAATTTGGTAAAAGTACTGCCTGGCTTAAGGCGTAAGAATAAAAAAAAATGAAAAGCTTATTTACATAATGTACAAAAGTTTTGAGCCGGCCATTGGGTTAAAGCAACAACGAGTTTCCATAGGGGAAGAGTGACCTCTGACGGTCGATTTAGCAGTGTATTTGAATCTATATGAAATTATAATTTAAAATAAAATAATATTCCTATATAACATATATGTTAAATAAAAAATGTTTATTTCATTTTGAATTATATTTTCTAGAACAAACTCTCTGTAAGTCGACCATCAGATGTCGCGGCTTTTTTGTTGTTTCCTTTGGCCGGCTCAAATCTCTTTGTAAATATGTAAATACGTAATATTTTATTTCCTTTATTATTTACGTCTTAAGTCAAAAATATTTAGTTTTCAATATTATTTTAAAAGTTCAAAGAAAATTGTGATTAAAATTGTTTTATTTTTTTTTCCAAGATTCCACGACTGCAAACCATTGGTGAAATGCTCAATAATTCCTATGTTAGCAAATAATTTCTCATATCAACAAAAATTTTAATATAGAAAATATATGTATTTAAGGATTTATTTACAAAAGGAGGACAATTATTGTTCAAGACATATGTTTCTGTGCTGGTCAGTTTTAAAAATAATTCCTCAGCTGAAGAATGAAGGTTATAAAAATTTGAAGCGTAACTTATTTACAGTATTTTCATAGCATTTCTCTAGAATCTTCATATTCATTCTATACAATGTTTCTTTCTATCCATATTGATTGATATCATTGAATCGTGCATTGATAAAGGCGAACAATCGTACAACTTGCACGTCAAAATATCGTCATCAAATCCAATATACACCACCTCTTGTAGCAAACGTCCAAGAACAATGGAGAAAGGTTTATTTCATTATATCGATTAAAAGAAACATTTATCCATTGTTCTTGAAATCTTTGCTACATATCTAAGGAGATTATTATTCAGAAAAAAATACCTCTTGCATTGAAAGTTTCTGTTAAAGCAGAAGGAATTATAATATATAGCGAATCCAGATCCGCTCTAGAAGCAATTCAGAAGGGCAATACTAAAATCACGCAGAAAATACACTCATTACTTACCCAACTGGAACCATTGGAGAAGAACTGCATTCTACAATTGATTCCTACCCATGTTGGGATCGAGGGTAATGAAATGGCAGATGAATTGGCAAAGGAAGCCAGAAAGTTGAGCCAAAGAAAAGAACAAATGTCAGTATTTGACGCTGATGCTTTGGCAAAATACAAGATAATTAAACAAAAAATAAGAAAAGATCAAATATGTGAAATAAACTCTGAGAGAAAACTAACAAAAACTATAACAAGACTTAGAACAAAACACTATAAAGGAATGACAAAACATCCCGATGGCACCAGAATCTATAGGAAAAACAACAATTATCCTGGTGTGGAACTAACACCTACCCACATATTCTCATGCCCAGCAATGGCCGCAACCTTGCAGAAAATTGACATGGACCCAGAGCAGCAGCTTTACACACCTAAGATAGTGGACATTGCTGCTGCTGTGATAGAGATGCATGGAGACATCTGAGGTTCTTCATTGGACACGACAACAACAATAACATTGAAAGTTTCTTCCATCTATGGATTGCGCCATATCTTCGAAAGGTGAATCTAATTGTATGGTAAAAACCATCATTGTCACCTTCAGTTCATTAAAGTAAGACCGTTGCTCAATAACCTCAGTAAGAAGCTGTCATTGAGCAATTAGATATATCTGAGTGAAAATAAAAGCGGCGGGGACGATCATATTAAGAGAAGAGGTTAAAATATAACAAACATTTATAAAAATCTATAATCAGTTGCTACATATTAAATCACATTTGGTTCGAAATTCATTATGATCGTCCCTCGCCGCTTTTATTTTAATTCAGATATATCTAATTGCTAAATGACAGAAGATACAATAATTTATATTTTTTTCTTTTTAGTGCATTTGAATGAAATATTTTTAAAAAATGTATTTCTATTTATTAATTATTTTTGGATTAGGAGGGAAGGAATTATTCATGAAACCAACGGATTTCTTAAAGAAAAAATCCATAAGTACACAATCTAGTGTGAAGCTAATATGAAACATCATGTATTTTACCTTAACTCAGAAGATTTTTTAAAGTCAAATAGTATTCTTCTTCTTCTTTTTTCTTATCTCCACTCAATCATATTAGTCAAATAGTGAAATTATGAATTTTTGTCACACGATTAGCACCGGGCAATGCATCAATCGATGTTAATCTAATCTGTAATGTATTATAGAACCACACACACACATAAAAGCCTTTATTAGGGACTTGCCCCATACAGATTATCCCAATTGGGTAAGGTAATAATCATCTTGTGTTATTTACATAGAAATTGAACTGGCTTTACTCTTCATCTCAAAGTCATTCACTTGTTGACTGGTCCTTATATAATGATGATCTAAAAATGTATAGTAAGCTATTGCATTAGATTTGTTTGCTGAATGTATTATAGAACCAAACACTGTGAAAATGAATTCTCAGAACGAGAAGATCGTTGGACCCATGGATCACACATTGATGTGTTACCCCAATATGTCTGATATTATAGTCAAACAGAAAACTCAATGGTATCGCCATATTATAGATCAGACCAATTATTGTCCCAATATGCCAGGTACTATAGAGTTAACCAATGGAACTCTAAATTCCAAGCACACCCGAGGACTATGGACTGGCCTGACATTGATGTTGCCGCCACGATCGGTGTATGGAGCAATGTTCAAGGAGATAAAACGCCCGACCACGCCCCCAAGCCGACATGTCGTTCAAAAGAGGCCCCTCCCTTCCTTCTCTAATTAAACTGACGACGCTCTGAGGCAACAACTCGGCAAAACCATAAATATTTGGGCCGCAGGGGAATTTATTACCCATTCCCTGCAGCAAGAGCTAAGCTATCTAGGAGATGGGTGGCTGGTACTTTCACCAAATCCCAATGGCAGGCGCACACACTCTAGCTTTACTTATAGAGATAAAGGAGGATCTCTCAGACCCTATCTTAAACCATACGTCGGAGTAGACATCCTTCCAGCAGATATCTTGGAGCTTGTTTTCCCGTATTTCCGTTCACATGGACTTAAGGTAGAATTTGGGATTTCAAAGCTTCTTGCATAGCTTAAATCATCCGTGTTCTGTGCCTCCACAGGATCCGTAACACAAAACTCTCTCCAAAGGTCCTAAATGCGACCACACACACCATTAGACCTGATCTACATGCATTGTTTGCATTTCGGATATAGTCGTGTTACACTTTCTGTTCATTTCCACCTAAGACATCGTACTATCGTAGTGTAGTACAATCGTACTATCTCTAGCGATTGGGCAAAGGCTGATTGACCTCGTGTTAACCAAGACATCCTTGCACAGGTTCTTGAGCCTTGAGGTGAAGGGAGTTCACAAAGGCATGCTGATTATCTGAAGAAGGATTTATTCGTCTTTAGGGGACTCTCCTGGACTGTACATAAATGTAAACATAGTCTATTTCTTTATATTTCTTCACTTTTATGGACATCCCCCCTAGTAATGACCAAGCCGACATTGCTTTACTTCGGTAATCGGACAAGAACCGGGAGAACTCGTCTTTTTAATGCGGTATAATTGTAGACTTCCCTTTAATGTGTTTTTTAGATCAATATCAATAAATCTATTTTTTGCTAATCTATAAATCGAATTTTTTTATCGAAATATTTTTATTTAAACATCTTAGTAACTTGTGTATCTTGAGTTATCGTTTCTTGGCCTTCTAGATAAGATCAAAGTTCTCGAGGTTATTCTAGATGGCTAGCTAACTATTGCTGAAACTCGGTAGGCCATGCACCCATTGATTGGCCCAATGTAACTGACGTCGAGTGTCTGACGCATGCATCAAATCCTACTTCAAATAACAGTATTATTGGAGGGAGGTCCTGTCGTCCACAGCTGGCGTCACCACGTTGACATGCAGGCATTGTCAGCCTTGATGTTTGAAAGCTACTGCAAAAAAATGACATTATTGGTTCTATTCATTCAAAGGAAATTTACATCAGCTATGCTGTCAATACTAAACTATGCAGGATTCCAAACAGGATCCTGGAATGTACTGTAGATATCCGACTTTTTAATTACAGATATTGGAAATCTCTTCATTAAAGGAATCATATAACACAGAGAGATATTTGTAAAGTGTGATGTAGCAGAGGAGAATAAATTATTTGCTGCAATTTGTTCTTCAAGAAGTTACACGATGTTCTTGCTGTCCTACCAGAGAGAGAGAGCGACGTGGAACAGGAACATGTCCATCTACCCAGAATAGAAGCAAAATAACAGAACTGAGAAGTAGACAGCATCAAGAAAGATAACTCTTTTAAAGGAAGTTTGATGCAAATTGTGAATTACTACCATATCCAGCTGGATTTTGTCAAGGTATTATTTTTCGAGATTGCTGAGCCCCAGTGCTAGATTTTCATATATTCAAAAAATATATTGAATTCCTTCAAAGGCATACATGCTTGATTAAAGTACAGTGAAACTCTGAAACCTTATATGCAGTCAAGAAGACCGTCCCAATGCTAAAGAGTCTTCCTCCAGATGATCAGGGGCTCTTCGTTATCTCACCTCAATGTTAAGCCAGCTAGATTTTTAGATATAAAAACAATTTTATTGACATCCTTTAATGACACACACAAATGCTTAATTAAAGGATATATAGTAAGAGATAAACCATCAAAACTTATATACAGTCAAGAAGACCTTCCCAATGCTAAAGAGTCTTCCTCCAGATGATCAGGGGCTCTTCGTTATCTCCCCTAAATTTTGAGCCAGCTAGATTTTTAGATATAAAAACTATTTTATTGACATCCTTCAACGGCATACACGCTGAGTTAAATGATATATAATAAGAAGGAAACTACGAAAAAGTATATGCAGTTAAGGAGACCTTCCCAATTATGAGTCCTCCTCCAGATTAGTAGGGGCTCTTCGTTATCTCTCCTCACCTCAAATTTTAAGAAGAACTTGTAGATGGACGTCTTTGTTGTCGCCAGAATGTCGTCATTCATCCCTTGTCTACGAATATCCGCAGGTCGGATGGCCGTAGATTGAGCCCAAGCTGGCTTCATACCACCGCAATCTTGAGAGAGTGTATGATTTCGATGGTGGATGGATCGCTATCATCTCCCGACCTATAATCTCCTTGATTCAGGGACGTCGTAGCTCTCCAAGGTTCGAACGAGCGACTTTTTACATTGCCACTATTTTTTTAACATCGTGTTCGACCACGACAAACTAATGGTTAACCCGAGGGTAATGGCTGGCTTCCACTTTTTGCCCGCACCACATCCTGGATTCCTTAAAATGTCTCTGTTCCTCTCATCTACTACCATCCCAGACAGCTCTTGTTACGTACCATCTGTTTAAGTTTTAGTCACAGAGATGGAAGCATTTCAAAGGAATTTCTTTTAAATGTCTTTCTTGCATTCTCGAAAGAGGTAGTCCAGATGCTGAATGGGTTGGGACTCCAACAATCCCGCTCTCTCGATGGTCAAATCTTAATTCTAACGCCATTTAATTCGTTGAATTTGAAGTAAAATTTCGTCTATAATATATATAAATATATTTATCTCTGCATAGTTCCAATGTGTATAAATAGGTTCCTTAATTTTGGAATCAATGACTATGCAAGCGCTCTTCTCTTTAATAAAATATTTAGGGAGATAAATATGTCTGTTGTTGCCAAGACATATATATCTCCCTAAATATTTGCACGGTACTTGTTTTACACGTTTTCGCTTTTACACGGTTTTCCAAATAAGTTTTTTTTTTGTTTTTATCGCACTATACTAAAATGCGATATTCTACTCTATACTACCTATGTTGAAAAGAATATTGGGTGGCTCTTGATTCATGAGGGGGCGAACACCTATTCAGATTTGACAGTTTAATATACACCTATCCCTCGATTTACACGTTTTTCTCAGGAACGTATCTACCGTGTAAATCGGGGGATAGATCTAGAAGAGAGCGCTTGCATAGTCATCAATTCCAAAATTAAGATTTATACACATTCTTGTGAATTTTATTATATAACACGAGTAAAACTTGCCTTCCCAGCGAATCTTGGCACAAGAGCTAGATAGTAGCTCGCTATTCTTCTGAACTTCTATTTGGGACCTGGAAATGAGGATATATAGGATATAAATAGAATTTTGCGGGAGGATGCTATCCATGTGTGATACGGGGACATCTCTTTCTTTATAAATACACTAAAAACATATTCTTTCGATCGCAGATTCAAACTGATGACTATGAATCGAAGCCTTTGTTTCGGACCATGGCTTCATCTATATAGCTCCATCCCTGCCTTGGAGTGAATCAGCTCAAAATCCTTTGAGAAGGGAAGGGAAATAACAAGAATGGTGTTAAAGATGAGGGTCTTCTATTTGTGATGGTTGAAGAACCTTCAGCACGTAAAGCTAGCCTTATCTTTCTCTACAATAAATGAGAATCATTGATAATCATTCTTGTTATATCGTCTTAATCTGTTTTAACGACTTTACTCTTTATTTATGAAAAAGGAATTCTTTGAAATATCTTTTCAACGTTATAAATAATACGAATTTGGAGATTGTAAAAGGTTGTCCCAAAAGTTCGAGTTTTTCTTATTACTTGGTGAATAATATTATTACAGTGAATACATAATAATACACACAATACAATTACTTTATACATAATACAAAGGCATTATACATAACGGTGAAAAATATTGGTATTTCAATTTTTGCAAGTGTTTACGAACTTTTGGGATAACCTTGTAATTGCACAGATTCCTCGTTTACTATAATTAAGAATATTTCAAGGTTCCACAACATGTTGGGAGGTATAGGCAATATGGTACCACAAGGTTCTCTTGTGAAGCCGCCAGCCAGCTAAGCGCGGTTCCTTGTCACGACGACCGCTGGGGCTTTGTCACGCTGCTCCCCTCTGTGAGCTCCCCCGCTGTCAGCTCTGGAAATATTCCTTGCCAGCTGACTACTTGCTTTTTTAGGACCACCACCGCTTGCTGAAATAGTCTACTGTTGTCTGCAACCCCCCCCCCCTCTCCATCGTGTTCTGTCTACCTCTCAGACAACGTCATGCCTTGACCTTCCCCATTCACAGGACACGCTATAGTGACGCTTTAAACCTTTACATTTTTAAACATTTTTTTTTTGTAACATCTGTTAATGGTAAAGCATATACATAATAGTTGAGAAATATTCAATTGTATACATTCAAAGAGTATTTCCAATGTCGAAGAGTCCTCCTATAAACAATTTGAAAATTTAAACAATTTTATTGTGATTCTACTCATTAATTGTTACAGAAATAAAAATTGAGATCAAATAAAGTGTAGATAAAATGTGTAAGAAAATATATATAGTTGTGTACAAATGTCTTCAGCAAGGAAGGCTTCCCCACCTTGAGAGATTCCTCCTCCAGACAAGGTCTTCTTGAACACTCCTCAGTTCCACGCCGAGGAAGTATCTATAGATGTGTTTCTTGGCATTCTGGATTCCTTCTATAGATGATCAGGGAGTCTTCGTTAGTTTCTTTAGAGATAGGGAACTTGTGGAACATTTTATAACTACGATATCTTAAAACAACTATAATCTGATGTGTTTTTTATTATATTTCGTAAAATTTATAATGGTTATATAGAAGTTTTTAAAACTGCCCTCTATACTTGTACACATAGTTTGCTTAAACATTATCACACGTAGAAAATGAGGAAAGATAGACATCAGAATGACAAAAATTTATTTATTTTATACAAAAGAAATTGAAATTTATAAAATATCAATGAGGCAATGAAGGAAGTCTACAGAAGAACAAAATATCAAAATTGATAATTTGTTAATAAAATAATCAATATTTTTCTACATAGCTACTTCTCTATGGGAGCTGTGACTCACAGCTTCTAAATCTTGTTGTTATTGACATGAATCTAACGTGTTTTGCCAAGGATTCCGTCGGATTCTTGGAACTTTGTCCCTAGTAGCTTTGCGTCTATGCGTCTATTGCGTCCTTAGCTTTGCGTCTCTATTGCGGCACGAAGTACGGCTTTGTCGTTATATCGTTAATAGAAACATCGTCTTCTTAGAGGGAAGTACAGTACTTGCTCTTACACGGCATTGGAATTCTGGAGACAGGCTCGGAAAAATGTTCATCACAGTACAAATGGTGTCAAGTTTTCCTCGACGATCTTCAGTTTGAATTCCATCATCTTTCCAGCATCTCCACCAAATGTCACATCGAAAATAAGGAAAGACAAATAATCATAATGACACAACAATTTATTTATATATGTAATGCAAAACAAATTAAAATATCAGGAAGGTAATGAAGGAAGTCTACATAATAGCTAAATATAAATATAAAAATTGATATAATCTGTTAATAAAAGCATTTATAGAATATTTAATTATATTTTATATGAGTAAAATAATAATTACTTGGCCTTGATGTCGCGGAGCTCAAATGATCAAAACAATTTTAAATCTCTTTTTACATATTTCCCATATAACGTTGTATACTCATGGATAAAAGGAAGTAGAAAGTCGTCGCCTGTCGTCTGTTTTTTTTTTTTTTTTCGAAGAAGAAGACAGAGGCAATTTTGTTCATACTTGGTTATCTCGTCTGTTTTCAATAAAGGTCACTGTAATATCGTTCAGAGTCTTCTTCTTTCTTATCTCCACTCAATCATATTAGGGTATCTAGTTGTTATGAAATATAAAAAGCCATATTGCACCTGAGCTCCGCTATTATATACGCCAATGGATAAAGAAATCGATACAACTAGCCAAATGGAGATGTCACTTGCAATTCAATCTACTATGCCAGAAAGTCAGCTTCATCCCTCCATCCCTTAGGATAAGAGATCCAGTCAAGAATCCCTTCTCATCCAAAGCCACCAAAAAGTTTCAGCTAGAACTACTGGAAGCCAGGGTACAAGGTTCACACTCAAACATCCGAATTCTTTCACGTTCCGTCAAAGGCCTCATCTTCCACCTCCAACAGTTAATGCCCTTAGAGGACCTCCATGAACTAGTAAAAGCTACCACACTTAAAGTCCAAAACCAGACAACAGTCCAGAAAAACAAAAAAATATATATCAAGAAGCTCCTCTACTTACTTTATTTCATATCAATTTGATCAGGATTAGAGTTATTTTATAAAAAACGTATCTAGTTGTAACCCTTGATGGTGTCTGTTTGACAACCATCATAATCTGGGTGAATACTCTTTCAGAGTTATTGTCTGAATCCCGATATACATGCTAAAAGGTATAACTTACCTTAAGTTTTGTTCATCAGTGTAAATTCGAATTTTTTTATCCCTCTTTTTTTCCTCATTCCTTTTCTGTATCTCTCTGGTTAATTTAAGACTGAAGGTCTTAATAATAAAGGGGTATTAATTGATTGAATAGCAGTGAGTATGTTCGGTATATTATTCAATATACTACTATACCTTCGAACTTGGATAATTTGAAGCCCAAGGGAAAAAAAATCGAATTAAGAGCATTTTGAATAAAAGGCTTAAAATTCTAGGGATCAAGATAAATATTTGAATTGAAGATGTTCAAATTATCCAAATTGTACTGTATATGTACAGAAGGTGAGAACATTTTAGAAAAAAGAGAGAACTGTAACTTCAGAAATGTCCTTGAGTCTTCCAGGAAAGCGGCACGGATGAGGCCTAAAGGAGATAACATGTGGCTGACGTATCCTATGTCACAGACCTCGAGTTGATCCTTTATCAAGAAAAACGTCAAGTTCTCAATCTCTTGAGACGTGAGAGAATTTCTCATTTGTAGTATGATTGAATCAGGGAGGTGTAAACTTTGTGGTTTACTCTTCAGTCTCCATCTTTAGAGTTCTAAAATAGGGCGTTTATAAAATAGAGAATACAGTAGAACCTTCCTGTAAAGGTCACCTAATTGCAGAGTTAAACTGTCCTTTAGGGAGAGGTGTTCTCTTACCGGAGAGTTGCTAAATAGTAAAAATGATAATTTTGCAAATAAAAACTGTCCTTTGTAGAGAGGTGTCTTCTAGAGTAAGTGTCCTCTCATGGAGGTTCTACTGTATTGGTGATGCAAACTAGCCTTTATAGAGAGGTGTCCTCTAGCGTGAGTGTCCTCTCATGGAGGTTATACTGTATTGGTGATGGAAACTGTCCTTTATAGAGAGGTGTCCTCTAGCGTGAGTGTCCTATCATGGAGGTTCTACTGTATTGGTGATGGAAACTGTCCTTTATAGGGAGGTGTCCTCTAGCGTGAGTGTCCTCTCATGGAGGTTCTACTGTATTGGTGAAGAAAACTGTCCTTTATAGAGAGGTGTCCTCTAGCGTGAGTGTCCTCTCATGGAGGTTCTACTGTATTGGTGATGGAAACTGTCCTTTATAGAGAGGTGTCCTCTAGCGTGAGTGTCCTATCATGGAGGTTCTACTGTATTGGTGATGGAAACTGTCTTTTATAGAGAGGTGTCCTTATAGAGAGGGGGTCGGTGGAAGGATGGTTTAAACCGTTGGTTTTCGGGGCTCTACAACCCGGGTTCAATTCCCGCATTGGGCAATTTTTTCTGATTAAAAAAAAATGCTTCAATGGCCCCTGATACTTGCAAAAGTCCAACCCCACCAGCGAGTGCAAGTAACCAAACGGGGCTATGGCACATTTGTAAGTGCAAAGTCGAACTGCTTTTCACATGTTTAGACATATGGTGCACTTACAGTAAAAGCAGTTGCCTACTTCTATTCACCATGAATATCATGGCTTGTACTACGTGTACTAGGGATTTTGAGATGTTATGTTTTTAATTCGATTTTTTTTAATGAAACATTTTTTTCTGTTTCTATACTAGAGAAAGAGGTGTTCAGATAAAAAGACGATGATTCATGTTTTAAATATCTGCTTTCGTTGATCACTCGATGTACAATAGTACAATATACAATGGTGAGTTTCAACAGATGTGTTTTTTGAAAAATATTACTTTTGTAAAAACACTTTGTTCTATCTGAAAATGTAAAGATGGAAATTTTGCAAAGATGAAATTGAAAGGGGCTAACTTTCTTGTTAAAAAAGACATCAAAATCATGCGCCATTTCTTGACAATCTCTTCAAATCTTTCCTCAAGTCTTTAACAAAGCTACAAAATTTCATAAAATAAACGTTATTCTCCTGACTTATAATCTAATAAAATTAATAAAGAATAAAGGGAAATTTTTCTTGTATAATCTATCTATCTATCAATCACACACACACACACACACACACAAAATAACTTTATTAAGACACACAGGTCTTACAGAGGATTCTCCTTGAGGTTACAAGACGGAGAAACCTATGAAAGTGGGAAATATACAAAGGGATAAAAATGAAGAAAGATTATATACACATGATAAATATATACAGATTATTATTTGAATGATCCTATGGAAAATAAGAATATGGATTTGGAAGAAAAAAAAAATTTTTTTTTTTTTTTGGAAATATGGATGGGAGAAGTGGAGAGCGAAAAGAGAGAGAAAAAAAAAACAGGTATTTACATATGGAACATACATGTAATGTATCAAAATATCATTTATTTTACCAATATTTCAGTTGGCTGAACGCCAACCTTTATCAAGATGCTATAACATTTCAAAGTGTGTCAACAACAACAACATACATGTAATGGAACAAGTCAATTCAAGCTCTTCTGCTCACAAAGCACAGGTGGACCATGGCTTTTTTCAAAAAAAATCTTTAAGAGATTTTCCAAGAAAATCCGAGTGTTCAGAGTTGTAAGGTAAACACCGTTTTATCGGTGTGGGGGGAATTTTTCTTGTATAATTTTATTTCTTTAGGCTAACATACCCTTCAACAGGAGCAACGAGGAATATAACTTCTAGCTAACTATACCTAGTTGATCTTGTTGAAGAACATGTTACCCTGAAAGTTAGGGAAATAAAAATGTACAAGAAACTTACCTCTGGATGCTTTTTGGTTCTATCAAACAATATTTCCATTGATTTGCTCTACTTTTCCCCGACAGATACCATCAACAAGCTTTACAAGCTTGATACCCTAATATGATTGAGTATAGATAAGAAAGAAGATATTTCATAGAAATATCCTTTCCCTTGTTAAAAAATTCCCATCTATATTTTAGCCAAAGAATTGTCCTAGTTACTTTACCTTTTGAAAATTGAGAATTCTCACCTGGAGATGGTTTCCTTAAATGATGTTTGGTTATTTTGTGATTTGGTAAACATAATCTGGATTATCACCATTAAAAGTTGATTTGGTAAACAATGGGCGTTGTCATGTATACAATTTTTGTTAAAACCAACCGTTTACTTTTTTTTTCTGAGAGGATTATAGTATTTGGATTTATCACCTACCTGTGTTGGGCTGTAGTGGATGGTGCAGCTGACCAATAGATGATCCTATGTTTAGATAACTTCTGAAGTGCCCTTCCTACTGTTTTTGCAAGAACCTAAACATCTCAGTCGGTTTAGCTGATTATGTGTCTCTCCTCTAACTCCTTCTGAACCAACATACGCAATCCTAGCATGCTGGATTTCAAAAGTGCAATTCTTCTTTACCTAGCTAGGTTGTCTCAAAGTTCGTAAACACTTGCCAAAAATTTAAATACCAATATTATTCGCCGTTGTGTGTGTATAATGTCTTTGTATTATATATGTCGTGTTCTACGACAAGAATTAACACGAGACGATTTCACTCAAAAGAAAACTCTAACTTTATTCATCCTTTGACCTATATATAGATATCGCGCTTCTCGCGGATATACAAATCTACCATCCTTTAAAAGAAAGTATGTAAAAATATACGAAACAAATCAATATCATGCAAATGTCGCGAGGTATGCGACAATCGATATTAATAAAATGGAAATTTCATAAGTGGACATCACTAAAAACTTTTGTTACAATGCATCAATTTCAACCAAATTTTCAACATTTATGTAAAACGAGATGGAGCAGGTTTTGCTTAACATCAAAATATATTTCCTAACATTAACATGCGTAACTTCGCTGTTATCGATTAAATACAAAAAATATCAACAGAGTTAATTTTATTTATATATAAATACAAAATTAAATTTCAACAGAGTTAATTTTTTTACATACTAGCTAATAATCTCAATCTAAAAAATATTCAAAACAAGCAATTTTAAGATAACACCATATGTAAAACAGTCGGCCAAGAAAACAACAACGATATTACATCTTTCTCACATATTCACACACAATCTTGATTAATAATTAAAACTAATCTTTAACATTGTTTATTATACTTCAACTTTTATTTCTACATTTGTTTTTAAAAACCCAATTGTTTTATCATGTTTCTAATTTCGCCTAACAAATATAAAAATTTATAGTGACCAACATATGCGAATTTTATCTTTGTTTTTATTTAACTTGATATCGTAAACATAACATCCATTGTAAGCATTTTTCTGTTCACCTTCCGTGGTTTCTCTTTTCTCTGATAGTTTTTAGGTGTAGTATATTTTCTTATTACTAGACTACAAACATTCCCTCGAGAAAAACCTGGGCGAAGCCGGGTACATCCGCTAGTATATATATATAATAATTGTATTATGTATTATTATGTATTCGCTGTAATAATATTATTCACCAAGTAATAAGAAAAACATGAACTTTTGGGACAACCTTATATTAACCTTTGGTTATGTAAATTGTTTTGAAGTTTTTTTTTAAATTTATATATTGAAGATAGAGGTTGCCTGGTCGGCATTTATAGTTATTAAAAATAAGATACACTTCGGCTAGAATAGGTTTTATTTTCCTCAACGTTTCGACAAAAATCTTTTGTTCTCGTCAGGATAAAAATAAAACATCTAGATGCTGAGTTAAATTTGAAAGACCGCGTGAGAATACCCATATACCTCAAGCATATTTTTAACGCCTTTTTTCATAAAGTTTTGAATTTTTTCCTGAAAAGGACATACGCCGAAACGTGAAAAAAAAAAAAAACTCTTCTGCTTCCTTCTGTTTTTTTTTTTTTTTTAATAGTTCATTCTTACAATCCGAATATATGATTTTTTTTACATGTTTTATTGTTTTTTTTTTTTTAGGATTCTTCACCTACTCAAATTTCACAAAAAAAAATCTATCTATTAAATAATAATAAAAAAGGTATATATTGGATTGTAAAAAAAAGTATTTTATTACCAATATTTCAGTTGGCTGAACGCCAACCTTCGTCAAGGTAAAAAACCAAACTATTTATAGTTTATTACTAGAGTGATAAACATAAATGAATCGTTTTAATGTATAATTAATGAGGTGTCTCTCTGGGTACAGGAATATCATATTCCAGAAATTTTATGTTGTATTCTATCCTGAAAATCGGTCACTTCATCAGTTTAAACAACTGTGTGTTGGTAAATTCGAGCGATTTCATAACTCTCGTTGTTTGCGCCTAGTTATGTAAATAACTTTCTAGGCTGCATTGATTTATAATCATGCAGATTTTTCTTTCTTTCTTTTAATTATGTAAATATATATGTATATAAAATGAGTGAAAGATGCAATAAAGTTAGTGTGTCAGCTAAACGCCGTGAGGCTGTGTGGTGATTCTCTTGTTGTTACATCGCATTTGGATAGGGAGAATCTCTCAGTAGTCAATCCGCAGGTCGAGGTGAAAACATACAGTCCAAATTAAGCTCTGTGCCGAAAGATAGTCAACATCTAAAACAAAGGTTAAGGAGCTACACGGATTTCCAAACTATTACTGTGAGGATCCAAGCTCCAACACTCGTAGAATGCTAGGAAATTGAAGACATCCCTGTATTGATAATGGTCATAGCTCTAAATCGTACTATACAGGTTACTTTTTGTCGGAATTTATCAAAATTGGTGTTGTAGGTTATTCCTTATTACCACTAGTAAAGTTTTTTACAAATATGATAAACACATAATGCATTGTTATAATGTATAAATAATAGGAGAAAGGTGTCTCTCTGGGTACATGAATATCATCTTTCAGAAACTTTATGTTGTATTCTATCCTGAAAATCTGTCACTTCATCAGTTTAAACACCTTTTTTGGTAAATTCGACCGATTTCATAACTCCTCTCTGTAGGTGAAACTATTACAATTACAATTATTTTATTTCCAAAGCGCTATATCCCGCAAGGGATACTTGCGTCAAACAAGGAGAAAAGTTTATTTACATAAGTTATTTACATTTTTCAACGCATGAAAACATTAGAGATCCAAATTTTGTAGAAAGTTTAGAATGTATTTACAAAATGAATTGAACTTTAAATATGATTTTTTTTAATCGGAAATCAAATCGTTAAGTTCACAAACAACTAGTTCATTCTTCATTCTATAATCTTGAAATGCTGGGCAATTGATCAGTAGATGTCTTGAGGTTTGTTCCTCCATACCACAAAAGCAACTTGAATCTTCCACTGCCTTTATTCTATTTAAAAAAACTTTTGAAATTTCCGTGGTTTGTAACAAATTGAATATTATAAAAATTTGGACGAAAGTATTGAAATATGAAACTATGGTATACAAGTTACTTTTTGTCGATATTTGCCAAAACTGATTGTTTTGGATCATTCCTTTACAAGGTTAATAAACACATAATGCATTGTGAAAAAATAGTACAAATGTGATACTGGGATAGCCCGAAACGAATCCGTGGTTAGCTTTTCTTGATTAATCAAGAATGGGAATTTCTGCAAATTCTTGAATAATTAAAAATCAACGAGAATAGTTGATATTTAATCCGATAGATGGCGCAAGCCATCAGCAACTTTCAGTTGCACGATAAAGAGATGCCTTTTTTTTGTAATACATAATGCATTGTTTTAATGCATAATTAAAGGTAGAGATACCTCATTTTGGTACCAAAAAAACGTATTTATTGCATATATTTCTATTCGAACAGAGAGATATCCTTACATATCCCGAGTGCTTATTTGAGCCATCCTTGACACGGCAGCGGCGTAACAATATGTATATTATCTATATGCAATATATGTATATCAACAATATGTAATATATGCAAATAAAGGTTTATTCATGATAAAAATGTGAAAAAAGTATTAAAATTACAACTATATTCTCACAATGAGTATCTTTTTATTTAAAAAACGCTATTTTTCAAGCGTTAATCGCTCTTCAACGGGCTTACTATAATATCGAATTTTGACGTTTTTGTAAATATTTCTGGTGGGATAAAGTCGATATTATAGTAAGCCCGTTGAAGAGCGATTAACGCTTGAAAGCTAGCGTTTTTTAAATAAAAAAGATACTCATTGTGAGAATAAAGGTTTGTTATTCATAAGCAACGTATTAAATATCTATTCCCGTTTAAGTCTGTATTCTGGTGTGTATAGGGACTTAGCTGCCTAACGGAGCCTGAAGCAAGTTTCTCAGGTAGGTAAAAGGAAGATGATCTTCTTCTTCTCTTCTTTCTTATATCCACACAGGGTGAAGTAGAATACATTTGCCTTTGTCATTAAGACTGGGAGCACTACTCAGTGGCAGGCCGACTTAGCTCCAAAAAAAATGGAAGCCTCTGACATGAGGAACAGACGCCATGTGCAGCCACTCCTAACATGGAGTACAAACACTGATCATCCTGTATCCCTGGATTAGGAGCCCATACAGGGTACTATCAGCCGGGCCAGCTGAGCCCAGGTGTTTTAGTGAGCTTGTTACTGCTCGACCTCCGCCTTTTTCATCTGGGCTTGGGACCGTCAAAGGCGAAATTAGGAAGATGATACTAGAGAAAAGTCGTAGTTTCAGGTTGGATTTGTAAAGGTTGATGGCAATGACTCTCATCAACCTTGTGTTGAAAGAACTGTCACCATTTTCACTGAAACGTCAGTTAGTTTAAACCCTACCTACACACAAAGTTGACAAGAAGATGATACTGTTATTGAAGGCAGAGTGTGGTTTGATGGTACAGGCTCTCAAATTCAACAACCAGTACTCACGATCGTCACACCAGCATTATAAACATTAAAAATAATAATAAAGTGTAACGAAATTGGGCAATTATACCGCAAATGTTTCTTTTGAACGAAAAGTCGAAATTTATTTTAAGGAGAAATAAAATAAAATTTTCCGTTCATCATTACTCTTCACAATTCATCCTATCATTCTTCTTCATCCCTAAGGTTAGAAATAATCGTTATTTCTCCTTAAAATAAATTTCGATTTTTCGTTCAAAAGAATCATTTGCGGTATAATTGCCCAATTTCGTTCTACAATCATAAGCCCCATTATATTGTATTAATAATAAAGTGCTTCAAAAGACTTCTTCCAAAATGTCAATCCAACCATTGAGAGCAAGTAACCTAACATGCTGGAATTTTATAAGTCCGAACGTGCTTTCTACATATGTGGATCTCTACATACAGTGTTATTAGTATAATTATTATCAAAATTTGAAACTATTATAGACGCGTATGATTCTTTTTAAAAATAAACAATTTCTACTATTTTTCCATTGCAGTAAGGACAGTAGAAATTGTTTATTTTTAAAAAGAATCATACGCGTCTATAATAGTTTCAAATTTTAATAATGGCGCGCTAATGTATCATAACTAGCCGAGTGACCCGGGCAACGCCCCGGGTTTACCCGAAGGACCCGCAGGTGAGAAACTATAGAAGAAAAATTTTAACAAATCAGAAAATGAAATTGCAAACAACAGAACTACACTTCTTTAAGGACATGAGAGCACATGCACTGTATCACCATACGTGTACCATTTTCAAAGACCCTGCTTAGGATTAAAACTTCTCAGAAGCATAACAATAGTACCAACCTAGAGGTTAACTGGTGTGGATGCATTCCTCTGGGAGTAAGACTATTGAGAAATTCAGTAGGGAGTTATTTTGCTTCTCCGCATTCTAACACTCCAACTGTTAACACTGTGGAAACACTGACTCATGTTTGGTAAGCAATTTCAGGGAAGAAGCTATAGACATTGGATTAAATAAATTATTAATTAAATTGCATTAAATAAAAATTATTAGATTTAAATAAATATTATTAGAGTGAAAAAAAAAGAAAAAATTAACAAATTAGAAAATAAAATTTCGAAAAATACAACTATATTGCAGATAAGATAAGAGGACCTTATTAAAAAATAAATAAACAAACTGTAATTCGACACTATCGATAATTCGACACTTTCGATAATTCGACACTTTCGATAATTCGACCATTTTAAAAATCAAATTTACAAGGTTGATTGTTGTTTAAAAACAACTTTGATTTTGCATGCATAAACACAGGCTCTTGTAGCAAGAACCCAAATATTATTTATAGTCATAGCAAAAGCCAACTTTAGTGAAAACTGATGCCTCTTCAGAATGAATGGAAGACTGAAATCTGAAGGAGCAGAAGATATGGGTCATCTTTACATGTATGCTATCCAATGTTCGCACACTTGAAAAAGCCACATATAAAGTTGTCCATGCGTAAACACAGGCTCTTGTAGCCAAGGTTTGGCCTTGAGCCTTATTTATAGTCATAGCAAAAGCCAACCTTAGTGAAAACTAACGCCTCTCTAGAATGAAGCGAAGGTTGGTATCCGAAGGGGCCAAAGATATTTCAGACACTATACAGTGTGTTCAACTTTGGGCACTGTCAGTATATGTGCTTCAAGGACATGAGAGCACATGCGCTGAAACACCATACGTGTTCCATCGCAAAGATCCTAAAGGCATTGGTGAAAGTATAAATAAATATTTTGGAAATGAAAAAAAATACATATATATATAAGAAAATAAATTGGAATAAAAATTTACAAACTATATTTCAGAGTGGATACATATTTGAAAGGGAAAAAAAAAAAAGAAAATTGCAAACAACAAAACTATATTACAGATATGACATGAAAACTAACGCCTCTCTAGAATGAAGCGAAGGTTGGTATCCGAAGGGGCCAAAGATATTTCAGACACTATACAGTGTGTTCAACTTTGGGCACTGTCAGTATATGTGCTTCAAGGACATGAGAGCACATGCGCTGAAACACCATACGCGTTCCATCGCAAAGATCCTAAAGGCATTGGTAAAAGTATAAATGACCCATATCTTCTGCTCCTTCAGATTTCAGTCTTCCATTCATTCTGAAGAGGCATCAGTTTTCACTAAAGTTGGCTTTTGCTATGACTATAAATAATATTTGGGTTCTTGCTACAAGAGACTGTTTATGCATGCAAAAGCAAAGTTGTATTTAAACAACAATCAACCTTGTAAATTTGATTTTTAAAATGGTCGAATTATCGAAAGTGTCGAATTATCGAAAGTGTCGAATTATCGAGTGTCGAATTACAGTTTGTTTATGTATTTTTTAATAAGGTCCTCTTATCTTATCTGCAATATAGTTGTATTTTTCGAAATTTTATTCTCTAATTTGTTAATTTCTTTCTTTTTTTTTTCACTCTAATAATATTTATTTAAATCTAATAATTTTTATTTAATGTAATTTAATTAATAATTTATTTAATCCAATGTCTATAGTTTCTTCCCTGAAATTGCTTACCAAACATGAGTCAGTGTTTCCACAGTGTTAACAGTTGGAGTGTTAGAATGCGGAGAAGCAAAATAACTCCCTACTGAATTTCTCAATAGTCTCACTCCCAGAGGAATGCATCCACACCAGTTAACCTCTAGGTTGGTACTATTGTTATGCTTCTGAGAAGTTTTAATCCTAAGCAGGGTCTTTGAAAATGGTACACGTATGGTGATACAGTGCATGTGCTCTCATGTCCTTAAAGTAGTGTAGTTCTGTTGTTTGCAATTTCATTTTCTGATTTGTTAAAATTTTTCTTCTATAGTTTCTCACCTGCGGGTGTTTCGGGTAAACCCGGGGCGTTGCCCGGGTCACTCGGCTAGTATGTATATAAAAAAGCAAAGCCCAATTCTAAACCCAAATATTTTTTTTATGAGAAGAACATCAACATATTGCATGATTACGGCAGTCCATAGCTTCCCTGACAAAAATTCACCAAGAAAGTTAAATATTCCAAAATTTTTCTGTGTGTAAATTGCTAAATATGTAAAAAACATGTATACAAAAAAGCAAAGCCCAATTCCAAACCCAAATATTTTTTTTATGAGAAGAACATCAACATAATGCATGATTACGGCAGTCCATAGCTTCCCTGACAAAAATTCACCAAAAAAGTTAAATATTCCAAAAATATTTCTGTGTATATATTGCTAAATGTGTAAATAACATGTATATAAAAAAGCAAAGCTTAATTTTAAATTTCATTATCCTTTTCACAGGAAAAGCATCAAAATACTGCATAAGTACGGCACTTTTGCAGCCGCATGATTACGGCAGTCCATAGCTTCCCTGACAAAAATTCACCAAGAAAGTTAAATATTCCAAAATTTTTCTGTGTGTAAATTGCTAAATATGTAAAAAACATGTATACAAAAAAGCAAAGTCCAATTCCAAACCCAAATATTTTTTTTATGAGAAGAAAATCAACATAATGCATGATTACGGCAGTCCATAGCTTCCCTGACAAAAATTCACCAAAAAAGTTAAATATTCCAAAAATATTTCTGTGTATATATTGCTAAATGTGTAAATAACATGTATATAAAAAAGCAAAGCTTAATTTTAAATTTCATTATCCTTTTCACAGGAAAAGCATCAAAATACTGCATAAGTACGGCACTTTTGCAGCCGCATGATTACGGCAGTCCATAGCTTCCCTGACAAAAATTCACCAAGAAAGTTAAATATTCCAAAATTTTTCTGTGTGTAAATTGCTAAATATGTAAAAAACATGTATACAAAAAAGCAAAGCCCAATTCCAAACCCAAATATTTTTTTTATGAGAAGAACATCAACATAATGCATGATTACGGCAGTCCATAGCTTCCCTGACAAAAATTCACCAAAAAAGTTAAATATTCCAAAAATATTTCTGTGTATATATTGCTAAATGTGTAAATAACATGTATATAAAAAAGCAAAGCTTAATTTTAAATTTAATTATCCTTTTCACAGGAAAAGCATCAAAATACTGCATAAGTACGGCACTTTTGCAGCCCCCCTGACAAAAATTCACTAAAAGAGGTAAGTATTCAAAAAAATATTTTAGTATATATATTGCTAAATGTGTAACAAACATGTATATAAAAAAGCAAAGCTTAATTCTAAGTTCTAATATTTTTTTTATAAGAAAAGCTACAAAAGCAAATAGGGAGAAGTGAAGCCATTTAGCCATTTTCAAAATCTGATTGTGAAAGAGTAAAAAAATGAGTAAATAAGAGCAAATATAAAGAAAAGGTATTGCTAAATGTGTAATAAACATGTATACAAAAAAGCAAAGCTTAATTCTAAGTTTTAATATAAAGAAGAAATAAGACACAAAAATGGAGCTAAATTCAAATGAAAAACTATAACAAATTAATTTAAAAAAATAAGACCTAATCCAAATGCCACCATCATCAGACAAAAGAAAAAATGAGATTTTATTCTTTAGTTCATTTATTCTTCTGTCTGATGCTGTTGCTGAAACGTCACACACTATTAAATTATTTGGATTAGGTCTTATTAATGAGAAAAAAAAGATGCCAAAGAGAGATGAAAAGATGCCAAAAAAGATAACCAGATACAAAAATTGTGCTAAATTCAAATGAAAAACTAAAACAAACACTTATAAAAGATAATTATTATAGAATAAAAGTAATAATTCAATCTACAATTCGAAAAATTTATATATTTAAATGAAAAACTATAACAAAGTACTTACATAATCAAATGAATCAGAAATATATATTATTTCAAAACACATTTTTACGCATTTCAAAACAAATGAATTGATGATGATAAATGCAAAAAATCTACGATTGTAAAATAGATTAAATTAAAAAATAAAAATAACTGTTAACATTAGGAAAATAAAAACAGGCCTATCATACGAAGAAAAAAATAACGAAAATTTTGGTATATAGATTGTTATGTGTAGTTCAGAATCTTCGGAGGAGATAGCTCAGGACTTTTCAATGGAAAACTCTGTTACGGTATTATCTATATAGATATAATACGTTTAATTATTAGTTGAGGCGAATCAGTCCAAAACTGGTGTGCCTCTTCAATAAAGTTCCTTCATGATGATCATTCCATATTTTACAGCTGCTAGCAAGACTCGTATATACCGTTAGATAGTTATAATGGCTAACCATATTATAACAAAGCTAATCTAAGCTAAGCTAAAAGCTTCCTCCACTGCCAGATCTTAGGATCCCTTGCCACCAGTTCGCGTTCTGCAGCCATGTTGGGGCTAGAAGACCTTACACATAAGGCCAATTAGCCCGGAATTCAAGCACATAAGCTAAGCTAATAAAGCAAAGCTAAACTTCCTTAAGTTTTGTCCATGAGTGTATTTACTCGTATATACCGCTAGATAGTTATAATAGCTAACCATAGTTTAACAAAGCTAATCTAACTAAACTTCCATAAGTTTTGTCTATAAGTACGTATTTTCTCTCTTTTTTTTTTTTTCTCTTTTAAAATCTTTTTTTTTTTTGTAAGGATTTCTGCAAGCACATTATATATTGGGCTATACAAATGAAGGAAAACTCGATAAAAAGGAGCGGATACATTTTAGAACTTTATCCTTATAAGTAGATAAGGTTAAAGTATTGCAGCCATTTTGCGAAATTTCTTCCGCGATAGGCCAACATTTAACGCGGGATTCCCCCCTGACAGGTCATCAATATAAAATGGAAAAATATTTATTAATAGAAGATATAAAAAAGGAGATTATATATATATTAGATCTATAAAAAAAAGTAGTTTTGAAATCGTTATTTGAAAAAAAGTGGTAGATTCGATGTTTTTGTGAATGTTCTCGTAAATTTAAATTTTGTGGATGTACGAATTTATTGGTTGTCATATGTTGGTGGCATTATACCGTTCATGGTACAAATCATTAAAATATATTGAAGTTCTTTAAAGACTTAATAGAAATCAACAAACGGCCTCCTTTGCAACTTTAAAGAGTAACTATATTAAAAATTCTTATAATTTCATATAATGGACAAAACGGTACAATATATATATAACAAAAAGAAAGGTCAACATTCCCGTCAAAATAAACGCTAAAAGGAAGCGTCATCTATTAAACAACTCTACAAACTAGGTGACTCGGGTCGGTGGCAAAGTTACAATATTAGTCCTCAATAAGTATTAGTTTAATGAAGTGTGACCACTGTCCGCTTTTACACTCATGGACAAAAAAAAAGTGGAAAATCTTTAATATCGCCAGTGTCTCTTTTTTTTTTTTTTTTTTGAAGGAGACTGAGGTGTCTCTTTTTCTTAATTTACCACCTTTTCCCGTATCAATTTCACAATTTTGCTATTTTTTTACGGGAACAAGTTTCTTTTAAAACATTCTAATTCACTAATATAGCTTTAGGTCACAAAAGCTCGAGAAAACACCCTGCAAATATATCGCCAATAGGACAAGAGTTAAAATATAAACATGGTTTATCCGATAAGCCCGTACAGTGTAGACTCGTGTTAAATTTGCATTAAAATAACTATACAAGCACACACACAACGCTTTATTAAGACCACCGGTCTTATACAGATTTACCACAGGAAGAAATAATAGATGGAGCTCCTATACTCCAGGCAGCACAGCACCCAACAACAGCCTCCTGGTCCGACGTATGTCCAATGGCCACACGTTCCTTTGTACATACGTCATGGTTAGCGAATCACTGAACAGGCTAGTGTGGAGTAACTATAAAAGAACCTTATGTATTTGTTTATATTTTAACTCTTGTCCTATTGGCGATATATTGTAGCGTGTTTTCTTCTGTAGAAGGGTTTTCGAGTCCGAAAGCTAGAGATTTGTCAATTAAAATGTTTTAAGAAACTTATGCCCGGAAACCTGATACTTTTCATCTTAATATTAGTAACTTGTGTAGTAATAAATATAATTATAATTGTATGTAATTCTACTGTCCTCAAAGCTTATGTTCATAGTTAACCTAAAATACCCATTCCAAGAGTCTAGCATCAGTATCACTATAAAAGGAAGATCGAAAAATACAATATAACAGCGGTATGGTAGCTTAAACTGGCGAAACAGCTGGGAGGGTTCACCACTGATGAGTCAGGCCCTCCTATTAATTTTTTCATTGCAGTAAGGGCAGTAGAAATTGTTTAAATTTTTAAAAAGAATCATACGCGTCTATAATAGTTTCGAATTTTCATAACAGATAGCGCGCTAATGCATCATAATAAATATATTTACTGAAAAACTTTTATCTTGAAAGTAATATGTAGAGTTTTCTTGCTATTCAATATACCGTGGTTGTCTTCTATAACCCCGGTAAATCGGGAACTAGTTGTCGTCACTCCAGGAAATAAGGTAGGAACCTTATTGGGGGAAACAAATTTTGCAAAATGCTCTAATGGCTTTCTTATCTTATCCTTCTACATAGCTTCCCAACCGCATCAATGAGCATCAAATGGAGGGTCACTACTATGTAAGTGGTATCCGCTTTCTACATGTGTGGACCCACGCATCTCTTCGTTATTCCAATGTAAAACTTGGTGACTCATCTCTCGATAAATTATTGTGATGGTCAAAACTTTATAAAACTTTTTTTTTTAGATATTTAAAGCATATATTGAATCGAAAAAGAATTTATTTACCAATATTTCAGTTAGCTGAATGTAAAGCGTCTATTGAAGATAAGATGAAATAAAAGGAAAGAAGAACCAAAAATAGTTCCAAAGAAGTTCAAGTAACGTATAAAATTAGGAAAGACAAACTTCAAGCTGAACGCAGAAATTTATTTAAGGTACAAACTAAAATTGATAAAAATACAAGAGAAGCAATGAGGGAAGTTTACACAGAGTAATAAAAAATTAATAAACACCAAAATTAATAATCTGTTAATAAAATAATAAATATTTTGTTACAATACTATTATTGAAGGTGTTTACTCTTTCTTCTCAATACTAAAGGTGTCTCTCTTTCCCTTGAGATTGTAACTACTTTATTTCAATGTCCATATAAGATTATATAATTTTATATATCTTTCCCTTGAGAGATGAGCTTGACCTAGTGTTTAGTTTTTGGCTGGCGTAGGTAACTCTTGACTAGGTTCAACTCGGTTGTTCCCAGGAAGAGGCTCTAATGTAATAAAGGATGACTATCACCGCTCCTGTCACTTATCCAAAACTCTTTTTATTGAACAACACGGTCAATTTATACATTCCAAGACACGTAATTATTGGTCAAAAGGAAATTCACATACTTGTCTTTTTCTCTCTTTTTTTTTTATTTACAAAAATATTTATATAAAAAAATTTGACTACTCTAGCAATCATAACAACTATCATAACGCAAAAAAAAAAGAAGAGGTTATTCAGACATTGATGAAACTAATACTCTTGGCTAAAAAAAAAGTGATTTTTTCCTAGAAGTATTGGTATCGGCGATAGAAAGAATTCTTTCTAAAAATGCTTCCAAGACATTGCACGCATGCATTTAGCTGTAAATGCTTTCACTCTTGGCTGGAATCGTTTATTGGCCTTGCTTCTTGCAATAGCACATTGGGGACAGTATTTCTGGCTGGGGTATCTCGCCGCAAACCAAAACGACCGTTATTTCCAGTACTGTGACACCTATAAAAACAAGCTCTCTACGTATTGTGCAACCAGCTCTTTGACATATCAAGGACGATTGATTTTGACGGCGTCTAGCTCCTTCTCAGCATATCCTATACTACAGAGAGATAAAGTATCGTATTTGATAGGATCCATCTTCTTTGTAACCACATAGCACTGAGTCAGATATGATACATTTGAGATTATAGTTATATAAAATATTAAAAATAAAGAAGGCATCTCTCACTCTCTCTCTCTCTCTTGGCGATCTTCCATCAAACTCTGCAGCGGTGGCAGAGGCGCCATGTACATAGTTGTATTTTTTAATCATTTTTAAAATCATTTTTTATTATAACCATCATCCTCATTATAAATTTCTCATTTTCTTATAATTAGTGCGGACTGTGCACTTTACATGTATTGACAAGATGTCAATAAAAATATGTCAATTGTCAATTGTCTCTCTCTCTCTCTCTCTCTCCTGACCACGAGCACATGTGCTTTTTACTCCACGCTGACGAGCGCCAACAGTGCAAAACGCTTTCGTGGATGGCTTTTCTTGATTTATCAAGAAATTGTGTTGGCCAAATATCACGGAGCAAGCTAAATAAACGTTAGTTTATTTTTGCTCCACTAGATGGCGCTCTGCCATCTAAAAAGCACATGTGCTCGTAGTCAGAAGATGCCTTCTTTATTTTTGATATACAGTATATATAATGAAAGGATTTAAGCACGAATGTTTCTTTTATACATAATACAAACTTCTATTGTCTCTATCGATGCTAATATTTATATGTAATTCTACAGTCCTATAAGCTTATGTCCATAGTTTTCTTGAAAACCATTTCTGAGATTCCACCTTTCAGTGCTGCGTATATAAGCAGAATCGTCCAATACAGTATTAGAGCTCTTAGAAGCGGTCTGGTGGATTAAATTGGCGAAACCGCTGTAAGGGTTCACCACTGATGAGTCAGGCCCTCCCAATATATTTTTTCATCGCAGTAAGGACAGTAGAAGTTTGTATTATGTATAAAAGAAACATTCGTGCATTTAAATATTTTCATTTTATATCGATGTGTCTAAATACGATTACTGTTGATTAGAACCATTTGAAATCTTTAAAAGCAAGAAGTAGACTGAGGCAACTTTCTGTTGAATTCATGTATTGTAGAAATCCAATTAAACAATTCTACTGGCATATTGAATTAGAGTTAATATGTTTTCTTTCCTCTTTTCGCTCTCCACTTCTCCTATCCATATTTCCATTTTTTTTTTCCATAGGATTATTCAAATAATAATCTGTATATATTTACCATATGTATATAATCTTTCTCCATTTTTACCCCTTTGTATATTTCCCACTTTCATAGGTTTCTCCGTCTTGTAACCCCAAGGAGAATCCTCTGTAAGACCTGTGTGTCTTAATAAAGGCTTTTGTGTGTGTGTGTGAATTAGAGTTAATATATTATGGTAAAAATATCAGGATTTTTTCCTTGGATAAGTTTCTTTAAAAACATTTTAATTCACCAATATCAAACTTTCGGGCACGAAAACCCATCTACGGGAGAAAATACGTTACAATAAATCACCAATAAGACAAGAGTTAAAATAGGGTTAATGTATGTGTGCCTGTTATTTAAACGATTAAACATCACAAGAGAAAAAGAGGTAACAACTTAGAAGACTAAACGCAGATTTCAATGTGAAATCTGTGAAATGTGCGCGGTCTCACGTAATTTTGGCCTTAACTACCCGTTTCATGATTTTTCAGGATGCCTAAATGACCAGTTTTTTTGGTCGTTGAGGTACAACTTGCACCACGATGATGAGGGTCAACAGCTCGAAACGCGTTCGTGGTTAGCTTTTCTAGATTAATCAAGAATGGGTAAGGCCAATTCTGGAATAATTAAAAATCAACGAGAATAGTTGATATTTATTCCGATAGATGGCGCAAGCCATCAGCAACTTTCAGTTGCACGATAAGGAGATGCCTTTTTTCCTAACAGATTGCAATGTTTACATTTATTGCCAATTGGGCAATTAAAGATAAATTCACGGTTTGACAGGATAATATGGATCATAGTTGTACTATTATATATAAACAGCGATATCTCTCAATCTCAAGACTATCCTATGAAAGGCAATCATACCAAGTAACATTCTCCAACAATTTATGCATTTTATTTATTAATTACAAAACACACGCTCTACTTTATATGAATACTAGCCGAATGACCCGGGCAACGCCCGTGTTTTACCCGATTGAATGTTTTTATTCAAATACTATTTGTTACAATTATAAATTGGTGCCTTAAATAAATGCATATATTAGTTAATAACTATAGCCTATGTGCTTTATCTGTCTATGTACTGTTGGCTTCCGTAGGCGTCTCTTACTGGGAAAATGAAAGAGAGGATTCCATTTAGTTATTAACTAATATATGCATTTATTTAAGGAGCGACCCGCTCCAACACAATAGTTACAAAAACTAAAAAGCGAGTGGGGGGGGGGGGGCAAAGGTGGCGTGATCGTAGCCAACCAATAGGAGAGCGCCATTCCAAAAAAAAGCAAACGGTGACAGAGATGAAGAATTAAGAACGCATGACGCTCGTAACTGTATATAGAATTTGCGTGCAAATGTATATGTACATAGTTTCAAAATATATATACAAATTATTCACTAACATTTGATATACCCTATATATATACTAATCCAACAAGTGCTGAACATACTAGAAAGATTGTCTCCTAAAATTTGGCAACTTAACCTGTTAGCTTGGATGAAATCCCTGATAAACGAGAACCTTGACTCTTTAAAATTTTCCATTATTCTGACAATACTTCTGATCGTTTTTTTTTTTAAAGTTTTGTTCGTTGTGGAACACAATGGGAATCAATACGAATTAACAAAAACATGGAAATCCATTTAGGAAGATAATATGATCAATGGACTGCTATGTGTCAGAGGGTATTGGTTTTCTAGCTGCGGTGGATAGTGGTAGTCAGTAAGTTTTAGTCCATAGATCGTCTCAACCAAAGGGAAGGAACTGTTTTTTTTTAGCAGCCATCACTATGCACCGTAAAAAAATCGAAGATTTACAAGCTTTCTTGAGATTTATTGCCATTGAGAAGCTTTGCCTACTCATACTCCCAATTCTTAAGTTCAGCAGAAAAGCTGAGAATATCATTAAACAATGAAAAAGAAGATTATTAGAAGACAGGCAATGTGAGTTATCAAAATTCGAAACTATTTAAAAGGCGTAAGATTATTTTTGAAATTTCTACTGCCCTTACTGCAATTGAAAAATTAAAGGGAGGGCATGGCTCATCAGTGGTGAACCCTCCCAGTGGTTTCGCCAGTTTAATCTACCATACCTCTGTTATATTGCATTTTTGGAACTTCCAAAAAAATAAAATATATTATAAATGTTAGTTATGCCCCAATAGTTGATTATCTATTCAATTATTGATTCATTCTAACATTATTTGCTTATTGCTTGGATTCCTGGACGAGTCTACTATGTAAGACGAAATAAAATGTTTTTGTTGAAATACGACCAGGCTATTTGCTTATTCAGATCAAGAAAGTATAAGCATAATACTTTATTTCGACTTTAGGCTATGGAACCATTTGATAAATGATTGGTATCGTTGTTGTTGATTATTACCACAATCTAATGAAATATCAAACCAACTCCAGAAGTTGGTAATGTCTCAGTGCTTGATAATTTTTCCTATATCGTCGCAAAATTATTGTTTATTTGGCTTGGATACAATCAGGTAGAATATTGGAAACTGGTACTATCGCTTTTACATTTGATGCATGTTGGTAATGTCTTGATGTCTCCTGTAAACTTGAAGTCTCTTTTCTTGAATCAAAAATTTTTTTCACTGTACCTCTCTCTATTTAGATGAAGATGGTGGAGTCTCCCTCACTCATAATTCATTGTAAATATTCCCATTTTCCTTCATTTATTTGTAAAACCTAATTGACAAGATGTCAATAAAAGTGTTCAAATGTCAAAAAAATTCTCTCTATTTATGGTTTTGTAAGCCTTTTCGTTAATTTCTCTTCATATATGAAGGATGGATGAGGAAATTTTTCTCAATTTATAAGGTAATCATGCTTGAAAAGAGTTAAACGATAGCTTTGATATGTGTAATTCTTGCTTCTATACTGGATGATTGGTGTCTATACACTGATCTACCATTGCCACTGCCAGGATTGTAGGATTGGAGCTGGTCTAGTGGAGACCAATAGTTCTAGGGAGGCAACGATTGTAGATATTTGTAATAAATTATCTTACACTTAAGTTAGACTGTTGCATCATATTCTCCTATAGAAGCCTGCTATAGTTCTGGAGTCATTCCTTGGGACAAAGGACACGATAGATCACTAGTTAAAGGAGGCAAAAACACGGATTGATTTTATGATTAAAAGGGGATCGGGCCAATCGATAGATAATTATAATTTTTTACTCAAGGCGTGATGGCAGCATTACGTTCTGCCATGGCGACAGTAACTTTCGCCAAGACAGCTCTTTGTCTGTCAATGATGGGGTTGTGATAGACAAGACACTCTGTGGGTGTATTGAGGTAATCTCGAATGGAGCTGCTAATGCTCAGATGGGAATAGACGTTATCCAGGTTAGACACTTCTATATATCAGAGGCAACTCAAAGGCATATCTAAAGATGATAACAGACTTCAGACAGAGTGTCTTGAGAAAATCACAAATAGTGCTGCTAATACTCAGAAGGGAATAGACGTTATCCACTTTAGACACTTCTATATACCAGAGGCAACCTAAAGGCATATCTAAAGATGATGACAGACTTCAGACAGAGTGTCTTGAGAAAATCACAAATAGTGCTGCTAATACTCAGATGGGAATAGACATTATCCAGGTTAGACACTTCTCTATACCAGAGGCAACCTAAAGGCATATCTAAAGATGATGACAGACTTCAGACAGAGTGTCTTGAGAAAATCACAAATGGTGCTGCTAATACTCAGATGGGAATAGACATTATCCAGGTTAGACACTTCTATATACCAGAGGCAACTCAAAGGCAAATCTAAAGATGATGACAGACTTCAGACAGAGTGTCTTGAGAAAATCACAAATAGTGCTGCTAATACTCAGATGGGAACAGACGTTATCCAGGTTAGACACTTCTATATACCAGAGGCAACTCAAAGGCATATCCAAAGATGATGACAGACTTCAGACAGAGTGTCTTGAGAAAATCACAAATAGTGCTGCTAATACTCAGATGGGAACAGACGTTATCCAGGTTAGACACTTCTATATACCAGAGGCAACCTAAAGGCATATCCAAAGATGATGACAGACTTCAGACAGAGTGTCTTGAGAAAATCACAAATAGTGCTGCTAATACTCAGATGGGAATAGACGTTATCCAGGTTAGACACTTCTATATACCAGAGGCAACTCAAAGGCATATCCAAAGATGATGACAGACTTCAGACAGAGTGTCTTGAGAAAATCTCGAATGATTCTGCTAATACTCAGTTGGGAATAGACGTTATCCAGGTTAGACACTTCTATATACCAGAGGCAACTCAAAGGCATATCCAAAGATGATGACAGACTTTAGACAAAGTGTCTTGAGAAAATCACAAATAGTGCTGCTAATACTCAGATGGAAATAGACGTTATCCAGGTTAGACACTTCTATATACCAGAGGTAACCTAAAGGCATATCCAAAGATGATGACAGACTTTAGACAAAGTGTCTTGAGAAAATCACAAATAGTGCTGCTAATACTCAGATGGGAATAGACATTATCCAGGTTAGACACTTCTATATACCAGAGGCAACTCAAAGGCATATCCAAAGATGATGACAGACTTCAGACAGAGTGTCTTGAGAAAATCACAAATAGTGCTGCTAATACTCAGAAGGGAATAGACGTTATCCACTTTAGACACTTCTATATACCAGAGGCAACCTAAAGGCATATCTAAAGATGATGACAGACTTCAGACAGAGTGTCTTGAGAAAATCACAAATAGTGCTGCTAATACTCAGATGGGAATAGACATTATCCAGGTTAGACACTTCTCTATACCAGAGGCAACCTAAAGGCATATCTAAAGATGATGACAGACTTCAGACAGAGTGTCTTGAGAAAATCACAAATGGTGCTGCTAATACTCAGATGGGAATAGACATTATCCAGGTTAGACACTTCTATATACCAGAGGCAACTCAAAGGCAAATCTAAAGATGATGACAGACTTCAGACAGAGTGTCTTGAGAAAATCACAAATAGTGCTGCTAATACTCAGATGGGAACAGACGTTATCCAGGTTAGACACTTCTATATACCAGAGGCAACTCAAAGGCATATCCAAAGATGATGACAGACTTCAGACAGAGTGTCTTGAGAAAATCACAAATAGTGCTGCTAATACTCAGATGGGAACAGACGTTATCCAGGTTAGACACTTCTATATACCAGAGGCAACCTAAAGGCATATCCAAAGATGATGACAGACTTCAGACAGAGTGTCTTGAGAAAATCACAAATAGTGCTGCTAATACTCAGATGGGAATAGACGTTATCCAGGTTAGACACTTCTATATACCAGAGGCAACTCAAAGGCATATCCAAAGATGATGACAGACTTCAGACAGAGTGTCTTGAGAAAATCTCGAATGATTCTGCTAATACTCAGTTGGGAATAGACGTTATCCAGGTTAGACACTTCTATATACCAGAGGCAACTCAAAGGCATATCCAAAGATGATGACAGACTTTAGACAAAGTGTCTTGAGAAAATCACAAATAGTGCTGCTAATACTCAGATGGAAATAGACGTTATCCAGGTTAGACACTTCTATATACCAGAGGTAACCTAAAGGCATATCCAAAGATGATGACAGACTTTAGACAAAGTGTCTTGAGAAAATCACAAATAGTGCTGCTAATACTCAGATGGGAATAGACATTATCCAGGTTAGACACTTCTATATACCAGAGGCAACTCAAAGGCATATCCAAAGATGATGACAGACTTCAGACAGAGTGTCTTGAGAAAATCTCGAATGATTCTGCTAATACTCAGTTGGGAATAGACGTTATCCAGGTTAGACACTTCTATATACCAGAGGCAACCTAAAGGCATGTCCAAAGATGATGACAGACTTCAGACAGAGTGTCTTGAGAAAATCACAAATAGTGCTGCTAATACTCAGTTGGGAATAGACGTTATCCAGTTTAGACACTCCTATATACCAGAGGCAACTCAAAGGCATATCCAAAGACGATGACAGACTTCAGACAGAGTGTCTTGAGATAATCTCGAATGGAGCTGCTAATACTCAGATGGGAATAGACATTATCTAGGTTAGACACTTCTATATACCAGAGGCAACCTAAAGGCATATCCAAAGATGATGACAGACTTCAGACAGAGTGTCTTGAGAAAATCTCGAATGGAGCTGCTAATACTCAGATGGGAATAGACATTATCCAGGTTAGACACTTCTATATACCAGAGGCAACCTAAAGGCATATCCAAAGATGATGACAGACTTTAGACAAAGTGTCTTGAGAAAATCACAAATAGTGCTGCTAATACTCAGATGGGAATAGACATTATCCAGGTTAGACACTTCTATATACCAGAGGCAACTCAAAGGCATATCCAAAGATGATGACAGACTTCAGACAGAGTGTCTTGAGAAAATCACAAATAGTGCTGCTAATACTCAGAAGGGAATAGACGTTATCCACTTTAGACACTTCTATATACCAGAGGCAACCTAAAGGCATATCTAAAGATGATGACAGACTTCAGACAGAGTGTCTTGAGAAAATCACAAATAGTGCTGCTAATACTCAGATGGGAATAGACATTATCCAGGTTAGACACTTCTCTATACCAGAGGCAACCTAAAGGCATATCTAAAGATGATGACAGACTTCAGACAGAGTGTCTTGAGAAAATCACAAATGGTGCTGCTAATACTCAGATGGGAATAGACATTATCCAGGTTAGACACTTCTATATACCAGAGGCAACTCAAAGGCAAATCTAAAGATGATGACAGACTTCAGACAGAGTGTCTTGAGAAAATCACAAATAGTGCTGCTAATACTCAGATGGGAACAGACGTTATCCAGGTTAGACACTTCTATATACCAGAGGCAACTCAAAGGCATATCCAAAGATGATGACAGACTTCAGACAGAGTGTCTTGAGAAAATCACAAATAGTGCTGCTAATACTCAGATGGGAACAGACGTTATCCAGGTTAGACACTTCTATATACCAGAGGCAACCTAAAGGCATATCCAAAGATGATGACAGACTTCAGACAGAGTGTCTTGAGAAAATCACAAATAGTGCTGCTAATACTCAGATGGGAATAGACGTTATCCAGGTTAGACACTTCTATATACCAGAGGCAACTCAAAGGCATATCCAAAGATGATGACAGACTTCAGACAGAGTGTCTTGAGAAAATCTCGAATGATTCTGCTAATACTCAGTTGGGAATAGACGTTATCCAGGTTAGACACTTCTATATACCAGAGGCAACTCAAAGGCATATCCAAAGATGATGACAGACTTTAGACAAAGTGTCTTGAGAAAATCACAAATAGTGCTGCTAATACTCAGATGGAAATAGACGTTATCCAGGTTAGACACTTCTATATACCAGAGGTAACCTAAAGGCATATCCAAAGATGATGACAGACTTTAGACAAAGTGTCTTGAGAAAATCACAAATAGTGCTGCTAATACTCAGATGGGAATAGACATTATCCAGGTTAGACACTTCTATATACCAGAGGCAACTCAAAGGCATATCCAAAGATGATGTCTTGAGAAAATCTCGAATGATTCTGCTAATACTCAGTTGGGAATAGACGTTATCCAGGTTAGACACTTCTATATACCAGAGGCAACCTAAAGGCATGTCCAAAGATGATGACAGACTTCAGACAGAGTGTCTTGAGAAAATCACAAATAGTGCTGCTAATACTCAGTTGGGAATAGACGTTATCCAGTTTAGACACTCCTATATACCAGAGGCAACTCAAAGGCATATCCAAAGACGATGACAGACTTCAGACAGAGTGTCTTGAGATAATCTCGAATGGAGCTGCTAATACTCAGATGGGAATAGACATTATCTAGGTTAGACACTTCTATATACCAGAGGCAACCTAAAGGCATATCCAAAGATGATGACAGACTTCAGACAGAGTGTCTTGAGAAAATCTCGAATGGAGCTGCTAATACTCAGATGGGAATAGACATTATCCAGGTTAGACACTTCTATATACCAGAGGCAACCTAAAGGCATATCCAAAGATGATGACAGACTTCAGACAGAGTGTCTTGAGATAATCTCGAATGGAGCTGCTAATACTCAGATGGGAATAGACGTTATCCAGGTTAGACACTTCTATATACCAGAGGTAACCTAAAGGCAAATCTAAAGATGAGTTTCTTGAGAAAACCACAAATGGTGCTGATATACCATGGTGCTATATACCAGAGGCAACTCAAAGGCATATCTAAAGATGAGTTTCTTGAGAAAACCATAAATGGTGCTGATATACCATGGTGCTATATACCAGAGGCAACTCAAAGGCATATCTAAAGATGATGACAAACTTCAGACGGTTGTTTTTGGATGGCTAGCTTCTTTCAATCAATGGATCTTTAACGGTACAATACACACTAACCATTATAAAAAACTTTCTTTAAAATGAATTATTAAATTTACAAATTCAAAAAAAGTTTAAGTCAACGATAATTTACCTATTCGCTGTAAAAGAAGAAACCCAAGTTGGATAGAAGAGGTTATTTATATAATAAAACGGTCGTACAAGGTTTCGGCAAAGACGCCCTTCTATGGGGTACATAATGTACTTGTAGAAAGACAATTTGACAATTAAAATAATTTTATTGACATCTTGTCAATACATACAAAGTACACAGTCTTCACTATTTAAAAAAAAAAGATAATATGGATTATATACACTACTAGACGAATGACCCTAGCAACGCCCGGATTTACCCGATTAAATGTTTTATTCAAACACTATTCGTTACAATTATAAATTTGGCGCCGTGGATGTCACTCTTGTGAAACGTCCCGCTCCAAACTTTACATGTACATTAGGTCAGCTGATATTACCTCCCATCTTCACCGCTAGAGGCGCTGCTCGCGAGCTAAGTAGAATAATTTGAATATATAGTTTTAATAATTGATTTATATATATTTTTAAAATAGCCTATCGTCTTCTCCGTATATTTTTTTTTTACCTATGTATGGAAATTTTGGTTTGAATTAGTGAACTACTGCGAATTTGTATACCGGACATACAAACAAACAAACAAACATACAAACATTCATTTTGATATATATAGAAGATGTACAATGGATATGGCGCCTCTACCAGCGCTGCAGAGTTTGGTGGAGAATCGCCAGTGGGTCTCCAGCGACAACACGCATTTCGCGATCTACCAAGAATACGCAGATCGTGTACTTCGCCGCTGAGGTGATGGCGTGGTCCTCGAGACCAACTGGAAAGATCCAGGACTGCAGGAGACTTGTAGAAAGACGTCTTGCCTGAAACCTTGAGCGATCTTTTTCTTATATAAAGAACCTCTTCTATCCAACCTGTGTTTCTTCTTTTAAAAACTACTTATTGCGAATACTTTGGCTTTCATATGTTATTCGTTAGATGATCAAATTTGAAGAATTCTTGTCAATATCGCTATTTCTAAAAGTCGTAAGGCCATCAAGTTGAGAACCAAACCTATCCAACGTTACGTGAATTTGTTGCAAGGATTCCGTGCTACGACGTTTCTGGGTCCGTGCAACATGAATCCTCCAACCGTAAAACATTTCAAAGGGTCACGGAAGTTTCTACCACGCGACACTTCAGCCTCACAATGAGTGACTGAGGTCCTTGACCCATCAAACTACTTGAGAACTGATGAAGCCTTCAGTAATTCTGATAACTAAGGATTGTTAGATCCTTCTATAACTCAATCCCAAGTTTCCAGGAGTTCTTCAAGTTTTTTCTTCTTCTTTTCGGTGTTCGACATGACTTATGTGTGTCGAGCATTAACTCAACAGGTATTTAGGCCATACAAAATATTTACTTTCCCACTCCGAACTTTCCCACCTTGTCCCAGTCCTCCTACTTCTTCTTCTACTAGGTCAACATCTGCTCCACACGAATGGAAACATTAAGCGCTATATGGCAATTGTGGTAAATGATTTCTCTTTTAAAAAACATTGATTCCATATATACAAGAATAAAGTTGCGGGAGGATGGTATTCATGTACAAAAAGAGGCACATTTCTCCCTCTAGTTATGCATTAAAACAGTGCCTGATGTTTATTATATCGGTAAAAAAAAACTCTGGGTATATATCCTTATATCTATAAAAATGAAATCCAAAATCGATGTTTGTTATCGCGTTGCGCAAAATCTACAGAATCAATCATTATGAAATTTCGCATGTAGGTAGCTGAAGATTTCTTTTAACATATAGGCTATTCAAAAAACTAAAAAGGTTAATGAGCTTTTTTTAAATTATGTAAAACCAAAAAGCGTTAGTTCCAGCCTTTTACCGCTTGGCGCAGCACTGGTCGCGACGATAAATGAATTTGATTGGTTAATAATTTTACTCCTAGTATATATATGTATGTGTATGTAACAAAAGTTACACATCCTCCCGCAACTTTGTTATATACCAGGTCTATTAGTATGAAACGCGAAAATGGTTGCCAGAGGGCGCTGTGAAACTTTATTTGAGCTGACGGTGGCGCTGTTGAAGGTGTTTTGTTTTTTGACTCACGTGGCATCAGCACGCGTGCAGTTTTAGAAAAATTCAAATCGTGGAAAATTTCTGGAGCCCGTGGAAAATGGCGATTTCCGAGCCGAAAAGTGCCCATTTGCGGGGTTTTGTTGTTCGCCTTCAACTGGAAGAAAAGTGCCACTGAAGCCCACCGAATGCTCGAGATAGTTTACGGCAACCACGCTCTGAGCAATTCGCAGTGTTACAGGTGGTTTAAAAAATTCCAAAGTGGCGATTTCAAACTTGATCATGAACCATGTGCAAAACCGCCCCAAAAGTTCGAGGACGCTGAACTGCAAGCTTTATTGGATTAGGACAGTACCCAAATGCAGGAGAAACTCGCGAAACAGCTCCAGGTGTCTCAAGGTGCTGTTTCCCTACGTTTAAACAGCTTCGGAATGACCCAAAAGCTTTCCAGATGGGTCCCCCATGAGTTGAGCGAAAGGCAGTAAGAACGGCGTCTGGTAACCTGTGAAGGGCTGCTCGCCAGGCATGAAAAGAAGTCATTTTTGCACTGAATTGTAACTTCTGATTAGAAATGGATTCATTCAGCAATCCTACGCGCCAAAAGTCATGGGGCCTGCCCGGCCAATTTTCAAAACAGACGCCTAGGCCCATTCGCTTCGAAAAAAAGGCAATGCTTTGCGTATGGTGAGACCAGACCAGCGTAGTATATTTCGAGCTCCTGAAACCTGGCGAAACGGTCCATACTAGTCGCTACAAACAACAAATGCACAGTTTGAGAGAGGCATTGAATGAAAAAAGACCGGAATGGCGTGAAAGGCACAACAAGCTGATACTGCAGCCTGACAACGCTCCAGCCCACAACGCTACGGTGGTCAAAAACACCATAAAAGACTTGGGCTGGGAACTCTTACCCCACCCGCTGTACTCACCAGACTTAGCGCCGTCGGACTACAACCTTTTCACATCTTTAGGACACGCCCTAATAAACCAGGAATTTTCTAACTCAGACATACTCCGAAAATGGCTTTTTGACTGGTTTGACTCAAAAGGAATAGAATTTTTTAGACAAGGAATTCGAAAAATGCCTGAGAGGTGGTCCGAGTGTATAGCTAATCAGGGCAATTACTTTGAATAAACAATCTTTTGTTGTATAGAATTGGTGAACTTTTGAATTCACTGAAAATTTTCGCGTTTCATACTAATAGACCTGGTATACAAGGAAGCCTGATTTCTACAGACCTTACCTTGGGAAAATATGGGAAATAATGGTTTAATTACTCATGAACCAATTCCTCTCATCTATTTTTCCATCATCATAAGGTCTAAAGAAATATATTCTGTTGATATATACGATAAGAAAGATTATAGTGTCAAAATTATATAAAATTAATATGGTAGGCTTGTTAAAGAAAGTAAAGATCTCAGAGATGGAGATTGAAGAACTGGGGACGAATATGTTTTTACATATGGAACTATATAAAGAGTTTCACATCCAAAGAGCCGCATGTAGCTCGTGAGCCGCAGGTTTGCCGACCCCAGCATTAGATGATAACGAGATTTAGAAATCCAATCTCGGGAATGACTAAATCGCTGTATGATATAGAACGATACCTAGGTATAGGATACCTTTGGAGAGAAGGTTGGAAAAGAAGAAACTTCATCCAAAACGTACGTGTAATCTTTCTATCTACCTTAGATGGACTCTGATTCCAGTTGGATAAAGGAAGGAAGGGCCCAGTCAGCCTGATTATTGGAAGAAGAGCAAGTTAGTGTCAGCTACTGCGGGGGATTGTCGACGATGTCATCCCAGCGTAAAGCCCAATTAAGTCGGTGCAGCCAGAGAACAATGGAGCTTAGTCCAATTTACATACAGCAGGGAGCTGACAGGCAGCACGCAAGTTGACTGTACGGGGAAGTCCTCCTTCGTTATTGTCCCACTCGACACTCGTCGCTCAAACTCTAGAGAACCGGGGCAGTACCTAACTTAGAGAATTTTAATAACTCAATGCTAGTTTCTACTGAAATTTTTGCTTCAATCACCTCAGAACTGAACAATTTAAACTTCGAACTCTAAAAACTCTTTTAAGCGCTAGTTTCTACTGAAATTATTTCTTCAATCACTTCAGAACTGAACAATTTGAACTTCGAACTCTACAAACTCATCGTTATTTTCTTCTAAAACTATTTACTCAATCACCTCATAACTGAAAAATTTTAAATTCAAACTCTTTCCCGCGCTATTTTCTTCTATATAAAAGTATTTCTACAAACACTTCACAACTGAACGATTCTAACTTCGGTCTCTATAAACTATACGCAAGTTTCTACTGAAATTTTTACTTCAATCACTTCACAACTGAACAATTCGAACTTCAAACTGATTTAAGCTCTTTTTTCTCCCAAAATCATTTCTTAAATCATCTCACAACTGAACAATTTCAACTTCGAACTCTTTTCAGTGCATTTTTCTTCTAAAATTATTTCTTAAAACACCTCACAACTGAACAATTATAACTTCGAAATCTACAAGCTCTTTTCAGGGTTATTTTATACTGAAATTATTTATTCAATCACCTTAGAACTGAACAATTCTAAATTTGGGCTCTACAAACTATTTTAAGCTCTTTTTTCTCCCAAAATTATTTCTTTAAACATCTCACAACTGAATAATTTTAACTTCAAATTCTACTAACTCTTTCCAGCGCTATTTTATTCTAAAACTATTTCTTCAATCACACCTCTCACAACTTAACAATTCTTTAAGGATTAAATAAAATTAGTGTTAAGAAACTAAGCACTGAGAAATGTTGAATATTTCCATTGAGATATGGCGCTCACTTTAACTGATCTTCAACATTTGATAAACATCTAGATCTTCTCTCTTGTACCCACAAAAGAGATTACGAAGATCGCTTCTACTATTTATGAAAGTTTAATCTATGAAATGATACATCTTTTTTATAAAAGAATTTTCTTAATACTTACAAGCTTCTTTTCCATCTTGTAAAAAAGGAGATACACACAAAGGTAATGAGGAATACTTACTTATTCTCATTACTTTTGAGAATTACCTTAACTTTTCTTTCACTACCTATACGTCTACAATGGATGGTTAATCTAGTGTCTATACAATGTTGTATCTACCATTGCCATCGCCAGGATGGTCTGAATTGTGATAGAAGCTATTCTAGAGATGGTCAAGAGCTTTCGGAATATGACGAATGTAGATATCTTTCTTTCCACTAGAATCAGAGTCCATCTAGGGGTAAATGGAGAGATTACACGTAGGTTTTGGATGAAAAGTCACACGTGTACAAGCTTTTATATCTTTCGTCTTATGCAAAAATTTCTCAGCTGAAGAACAGAGTTTATAGAAATTTGAAGTGCAACTATTTTACTGTATTTGCACTCATAGGAGAAGCGAAAAACAAGCGAAAATAATGGCAAGGAAAGGAGAAAATATATCGATCATGTTAGGTCTTTTTGAATCATTTTGGGAACTGTTCTGTGGAAATAGAACAATCTCTTTTTATTAGTATTCCATAAGATATGGCTCGTTCTTATCTCGTTGATATCGGAAAGTAGCTAAACGGGGGAATCTTGTAAAATAAAATTCGAACTGCATTTTACATGTGTAGAAAAGTGATGGAATTTACAGTAGAAGGCAATCGTAAGCCTCTACACATACCACCATGGCATGTACTACTGCCATGTGTTCTTGGGATAAATACATAAAAAAATCGATTCTTAGTTCTCTAATCAAGTTTTATGATGAAAGCACCGTTCCAGTGGTGAAATGCTCCCATACCTATCTTGCAACATGTGTGATGGATTCAAGTGAATGCACGCCTGGAATTTATTCTCTTATCAACGATCCTCCTCTTCGTGGCTTGGAAAGTGGCGGCCAAGATAACCGAACAGCTGCTAAGTCCCAAGGGCACAAGATAAAACAATGGTCTGCCCGTCATTTCAAGGACCGCCTCCGGACCTTTACGAATTTATATCAAGTCCTTTCATATTTATGTGGGTAGCGGAACCACCCGGTATCTACCCACCGTGGGACGCTGGCCTCACTCCTTTAATTTGTTGTTTGTTGGGTGATGTTGCTGTTGTTCAAATGGAGACTTACCCTGTTTATTGATGTTCAAGTGAAGACTTACACTTACTTTTAATTTTAAAATAAAACTTCACCCTTTTTGTTTATGCCCAAATATGAAGAGTTACATTATTTGTTGATGTTCAAATGAAGACTTACCCTGTTTTCTGATGTCCTAATGGAGACTTACCCTGTTTTTTTTTCTCTCCAAATGAAGACTTACATTGTTTTTTTGATGTTCAAATGAAGGCTTAGACTGTTTTTTTATGTTCAAATGACGACTTGACTGTTTTTTTATGTTGAAATGACGACTTGACTTGTTTTTGATGTTGAAATGACGACTTGACTGTTTTTTTATGTTCAAATGACGACTTGACTTGTTTTTGATGTTCAAATGACGACTTGACTTGTTTTTGATGTTCAAATGACGACTTGATTGTTTTTTTGATGTTGAAATGACGACTTGACTGTTTTTTGATGTTCAAATGACGACTTGACTGTTTTTTAATGTTAAAATGACGACTTGATTGTTTTTTTGATGTTGAAATGACGATTTGACTGTTTTTTGATGTTCAAATGACGACTTGACTGTTTTTTAATGTTAAAATGACGACTTGATTGTTTTTTTGATGTTGAAATGACGACTTGACTGTTTTTTGATGTTCAAATGACGACTTGACTGTTTTTTAATGTTAAAATGACGACTTGATTGTTTTTTTGATGTTGAAATGACGACTTGACTGTTTTTTGATGTTCAAATGACGACTTGACTGTTTTTGATGTTCAAATGACGACTTGACTGTTTTTGATGTTCAAATGACGACTAGACTTGTTTTTGATGTTCAAATGATGACTTGACTGTTTTTTTTTTTTAATGTTCAAATGACGACTTGACTGTTTTTTATGTTCAAATGACGACTTGACTGTTTTTTTGATGTTCAAATGATGACTTGATGTTCAAATAAAGATTTACCCTGTTTTCACGTTCAAATAAAAATATACTCTGTTTGTTTATACCCAAGTGAAGACATACCCTGTTTGTTGATTTCCAAATAAGAACTTATCCTAACGACTCGCAAGATATAGAACGAAACCTCGTATAAATAGCTTATGAATATTGCTTAGATACTATACGCTTCTCCCATCAAAATAGAGGCTAAAAGTAAGCGCTATCTATAGACCGCCACCGCAAACTGTCAAATTGTTCTAAAAGTTGAATGTACAACACGGCGATACAACTACTAAAATTGGAGATATACGGAGAAGATTAACATAGTCCTTGCTGAAGGAACACATCGAATTGTTCTAAAAGGTGAAGTTAACTGTAGGAAGACGTGTGAAGGGTCATAGAGAGGAGAAGGATGTGACCGGCAGCTATGGGGAAATATCCCTAGGGCATCACACAATCGTTCTGAATTTGAATACGCGGAAGTGGGTGGGTGGGTGTCCATCTGTGGTTGTCGCCAGCTGTGACACTCGGTGTGCACAACTGCCTGACAATACCGCAGCAATACCCAGCTCGATTTACAAATCCTTCACTTGGAGCAAAATCCATTTTAATTTTCGATTATTCTGCTTATAATACTATCAAAGTCTTCACCTCCTCCTTATCTCCACTCAATCATATTAAGGTATCAAGCCTGTAAAGATTGTTGATGGTGTCTGTCGGGGAAGAGTAGAGCTCATCAATGGCTGAGTCAATACAGTCAATAATTTGTTTTGGGGTTGCAGGTTGAGAATTGCACTCAGTACATAGTGGGAAAACCTTGCAAACATTACTATCAAAGTGATATTTAACAATTCGTATAGTCTCTCGTCAACTGAGAAGGAGCACCTATTAAACATTCTCGTACAAAAGCCTGTTTATCAGCAATTTTCTCGATATTTCAGAAAGTTCGTATAATGGAAACTTTTTCCCGATTTTTCTATAAAATGGTATTTATACTGGCAATATATAAACCATATCCTTCATATCAATACCCTATATGCTATCCATGGGATTGGTAACAGGACAAAGGAAGTTGGAGATACATCATTCATGTCAACTAGACAAATGACAATTAAAATAATTTTATTTGACATCTTGTCAATACATGAAAAAGAACACAGTCTGCATTATTTTAAAAAGATAATTATATTTAATAAAAATAAAAGAGGCATATCCTGACCAGGCTCACATGAGCATTTCTAGATGGCAGAACGCCATCTAGTGGAACAAAAATAAACTAAAAGTTTATTTAACTTGTTCCATGATATTTGGACAACCCAATTACTTGATAAATCAAGAAAAGTCAACCACGAACGCGTTTCGGGCTGTTAGTCTTCGTCAGCGTGGTGCTTAGATAATTCGAAGCCCAAGGGAACAACAAAAAAATTCGAATTATCTAAAAATTCGAATTAAAAAGGGAATTCTAGGGACCAAGATAGATCTATGAATTAAAGAAGTTCGAATTATCCAAGTTCTACTGTATATACATAGTACTATGTACAATGTACATGGCGCCTCAGCCACCGCTGCAGAGTTTGGTGGAGAATCGCCAGTGGGTCTCCAGCGATACAGCACCACCATGCTAACTAGATCTTCAGATATTTGTGTAGAATGGTATATAATACATGTTACCAATGACGAGTTAGCACCCAATATAATATGGTTCCTCTATTTTACACCATTCTTAAAAAAAAGTAAGATGATGACGGATACGCTTATGCAGTATAATATCTGTAAAGGACAAAACCTAGTTGCAGAGTCAAGGTGTCCTCCGAGGATTAGTAAAAATGGTAATTTTGGCGATCAAAACTATCCTTTATAGAGAGGTGTCTTCTGGCGAGAGTGTCCTCTCATGGATATGTATGTTCTACTGTATAAAACTCTTCTTTTAACAATGCACATTATGCGTATGCAAATCATAGACCTCCCTATGTTATTTGTATTGATGACGATTGGAAAAGAAGTATAGACTAACGTACTATTCTGGTAAGAAGATTTTTGCCTACCACGGTAGCAGACTTTTACCTAGAGGGAGGGGTAACTTCTGTTTTAAAATAGCCCCGGTTGGGCATGTCATCCTCTTCACTTTCTACTCTAGGGGAGTAATTGGCATTGAAATAACCAATTACCATTTTTGAGTCTTCCTCCGTAGAAGCTGATTAGAGGAGACAACTTATTTATCGCGTCTACCTATAGCAATGGAACCGACCTTATTTATATCTTTAAGTTCATTATCCATCTATATTGGCAAATTATTAACTTTTACGGGTTAACACACAAAGTGATATTTACTAGGGCTTAAAGTGAAAGTAACTAACACAGAGAAAAGCGTACACTCAAAAGTAAAACAACAAAAGGAGGTAAATAAAAACTCACAATTTGTTATATTGAAGAAAAACAGTACTTATCTTTTACTAGACGAATGGCCCGGGCAACGCCCGGGTTTTACCCGAGTGCGTATATATTTTAAAAACGTTTTAATTCAAATACTATTCGTTACAATTATAAATTGGCGCCGTGGATGTCTCTCTTGTGAAACGTCCCGCCCCAAACTGTGTGTATCTTGAAAATATAAAAATAAAAATGTGAATTTTCATAAAGATTTCATCATGTCGATTTTTTTTGCATTTCACCTACTAAATTAACTTTATGAACGGAAAAATATGTCCAGGGTAGCCTAGTGGCCATGACATCTGCCCGGTAAGCGGAAGGTCGTGGGTTCGATTCCCATCCCTTGACACTTTTTTTATTTTATCCATTCTGACCAAAATCTATCCGTGAACTTCACACAGTGAACTTCACACAGACAGAATAAGGCAATTATATAAGTAGATTGTAGCGTTGGTAGGGATCGAACTGGGGTTACACAGGTATGTGAGAAGATCACCAGACACAGATAAAGCACACAGAGAACACTTTAAGCGTCTCCACACAATATTCCTCACTGGCCTCTCGCATTGGAAATATCTTTATTTGCCGGGCTACTAACCAGAATGAATGCTTTTTGAGCCCCGATGGATGCATAAAGCGGAATATATACAAAGCACTGTTGGAGGGGCCTATGTCAAAGTACCAAAGTGCTGCACGCAAACAAGGTTGTTCAAAAAGGTTAGATTCCCCAGGCCAGGGAAGATAAAAGAAAGACAGCTGTTGTTTAGATAAGAAGATTAGATAAAAAGGCCTCTCGCATTCCCTTAGCCAACTTTTATATACAGATATGGCCACATTCGTCCAATGAGAAGACGTGAGTAATCAGTTCACTTAACAAACGAAAACATTCCTCCCGCTAAATAATGAGAAGCATAAAACTGCTTATGTTTGTATATCCTAGGTATCTATCTAGTTCTCCTCAATCATCCATAGGTAATATCCATAGTAGTGTTCTTGTCCTCTCAGAGATTTATTTCTATGGCTAGTCTACCTGGATCTATTCGGTGTGTCTCAAGGACCACGCCATCATTGTCGGTCAATTTTGCGATTTACGTTTATTTTGTCGGCTAAGAATTCAGAATTCAAAAATATTTTATTGGCCCTCTTAGTTAATTGATACAAAAATTAATGAGAATTACAAAAATTTTTAGCTAGCCTAGTTATACCTGTCGAAGGACTGTTACACCTGAAAACTTGTATTATCGTTATATATAGAAAGAAACTCTTACCTCAGCGAACTGTCTTTTATTTATAATTTTTTAAAGGGATTATAATCTTAACAAGTTAACGACTTTTAGGAGTTCCATGTTTCTTCATCTTGATCTACCGGTGGCTGATTTATCTTACTGTGATAGACACGCTTCGAGGGAGCTCTACGTGGGCGATTTTGATTCTCGGATTGATGAAAGATTGGATGTAAATTTTACTCTAAAAAGAGGCTGAATAAAGTTGTGTCCCGACTTACATGAATTCAACTTAAACAGTTTCTTCAAATTAAAGATACTTCGACCAGTAAATATTTTTTATTGTCTCGACGTTTCGACCAAAAATCTTTTAATGTTTTAATTTTTGTTCGCTCCTCACGAGGACAAAAGATTTTTGTCGAAACGTCGAGACAATAAAAAAAAAATTACTTGCTGAAGTATCTTTAATTTTAAGAACTATGAATGCCGGCCAGGCAGCCTCTATCTTTATGTTAAACAGTTTCCTTCGGTCCCGATTGCTACACAAAGAATGAACGGCGAATTTCCCGAATGTGAGTTTCGAACTATGTCTGGAAGCTAAGTCTCAAGTTTGTGGAACACCCAGCTTCTTCACGGCGAAAAGGGATTAGGGATGGCAGTTTTATCTGTCCCTATATGTCCTCTCTATCAATAGAGAAAATATTTGAATGGCTACCTTCAAAATTCCCCTTTATATCCTCTTTCCTAAAACTCTTTGAAGCTATTTGTTTTCTAACGCCTCAAAAAAAAGTTTATCTTGGAATATTTCTCTCTATTTTCCTGTCGTTTAAACTTGATGTGTCTCCTCCACATGGAATCAGAGATGCTAACTACTCGGTTGATATACATTCATAGACAAAATTTAAGGAAGTTGTACCTATGTATATCGGGATTCAGACAATAACACTGAAAGATATTACAGTGACCTTTATTGAAGACACACTATATACACTCATAGACAAAACTTAAGGAAGTTGTATCTGTTAGCATGTATATTGGGATTCATACAATAACTCTGAAAGATATTACAGTAACCTTTATTGAAGGCACACTGTATATACACTCATGGACAAAACTTAAGAAATTTGTGCCTTTTAGCATGTATGTCGGGATTCAGACAATAACTCTGAAAGATATTACAGTAACCTTTATTGAAGACACACTATATACACTCATGGACAAAACTAAAGGAAGTTGTACCTATGTATATCGGGATTCAGACAATAACTCTGAAAGATATTACAGTGTCCTTTATTGAAGACAACGAGATAACCAAGTGTGAACAAAATTGTCTCTGTCTCCTTCAAAAAAAAAAAAAAACAAAAAAAAAACAGATAACTAGCGATATCAAATACCTTTACTTTCTTTAGTTTGTCCATGAGTGTGATACTAGATGGCCAGTTTTCCTGACCAGTTTTTCTTTATGTGAGGCTTGGATAATGACCCAAGAACTGGAGCGAAAAATTGATTCTTTTTTACATCAGGTGTACCAGAAGAATTCTCAAGATCAAATGGACAGATATGGTGACAAACAAAGAAGTTTGGGAAGATTTAATAGAGATTATAGCCTTCTAAATGTAGTAATTAAATGGAAATGGAATTTTGTAGGATATGTACTCCGAGGATCATTGGGAGATCGTTTTTGACCAAACTGAAAGGATGAAGGTATAGAGAGGTAGACCAAGGAAAGATAGATTCGAAAATCTAATAAAATGGTCTGTAATCATAAGATATAAAGTGATTAAGAGAATTTCTCAGATCAGGGTGAAATGGTGTTCTATCATAGCACCGTATGTTGATACTGCTTTTACTATCTTTATTAGCTTTAACTAATCTCTCCCATAGACCTGCCCACTCTGTGGGAAAGAGCTCTCGCAGTCCATCGTTGGCGGAGTCTTTCCCGCGGTGAGCGCCACCAATGAAGACCTTGTATATAGAGTCAAACCTGTCTATAGCACCCCCTCTAAATAGTGCCTCCCTCTCTATAGCTCCCGATTTTAAATACGTAGTACGATGCGATTTACATTAAAAGTGACCTGTCTATAGCACCCTATTTTGGTGAGTCCCATGAGGGAGCGCTATAGACAGGTTTAACTGTATTTTATATATTTGTATGTTTATCAATTTTTATTCTACATTTATTTTTCATCTATTTATCCTTATATTATCTCATTTATTCATATTTATATTTGTTGTTGTTGCTTATTCCTCAAGTCGTTTAAACGATCTCCATTAGGTCCCATTGACTCAGCTTTTCTATTATAGTCCTGGGGTTTTCCCAGAGGTCTTTTTTGGAGGATGTGTTACAATCCAATAAATGTTCAGGACTGGCTGGTTGGGAATCGCATTTGGGTAATTTCGGGAATGTTTTGATTTTTCCCATTAAATTTAAACATTCTGAGATGTCCTGTTCGTAATCTATATTAATTTATATTTAACCTTTTATTATAATCTTGTATTAACATTGAAATAAAGACGTTTCAATCTCAATATCTCTCTCCCCTGGGTGTTTATGCCTACAGAATGTTTTTATTTCAATATATAAGGTCCCATATGAAAGTTTGAAGAATATTTTCAACCTATATATATATATATATACACAAATTATATTTATTAGATTATTAGGTATATATTTTATAAAATATATACCACTTCGAATAAATCTCCTTTAACACTTTAAAAACACAAGAATGTGAAAAAATATTTTTTTCCAGCCCAGTAATTGAATGTTGGCGAAGAGAAATTCCACCGCGCGCTGCTAGACCAAACTATTGAAGGGAACAATGAAGGAAGAAGAAATATTTAAATCTCCCCGGAATGTTTCCAAACATGGACGAGCAGGTTTCCCAAGGTCTGTAAACAAGATTTATGGAAGTGTGCGTGTGTATGCAAGAGAAGTTCGAAAAGACCAAAAAACAATAAATTGAAGTTGAACAAGTAAAATAAATAAAAACGTATTTGTTGACCCCCCTCCTGGGTCTATAAACTGATAAGTAATGGCCGTGTGGTCATCACACAGTCTTGTTGATTCATAGCAACTCAAATGCTATTCCTCAGAATTTTGATTTTAAAAGGAAGAAACTTTTGCTGAAATCTATGGGATCTTTGTTTTAATCTTCCTGTCCAAAACATATGACAGTACGAGTAATCCTGGAAGCCCCAATTATTGCACTTTTACCTGTATTGACAAGATGTCAATCTGCTGTGATAGAAATACATGGAGATATCTGAGGCTCGTCACTGGACACAACAACAGCAATACAGTATACACACCCAAGATAGAGGACATTGCAACTGCTGTGATAGAGATGCATGGGGACATCTCTGAGGCTCTTCATTGGACACGACAACAACAATAATACAGTATATACACCCAAGATAGAGAACAATGCTGCTGCTGTGATAGAGATGCATGGAGACATCTAAGGCTCTTCATTGGACACGACAACAACAATACAGTATACACACCCAAGATAGAGAACATTGCTGTGATAGAGATGCATGGAGATATCTGAGGCTCTTCATTGGACACGACAACAACAATACAGTATACACACCCAAGATAGAGAATTTTGCTGTGATAGAGATGTACGGAGACATCTGAGGCTCTTCATTGGACACGACAACAACAAGATGTCAATTAAACTATGTTAATTGTTAATTGTCCTGAAAGCCTAATGATTTTGCATATATCATTCTAGCATAGGGACCACGCCAAAATCGTCTTTGTATCTAACAAATGAAAACATTAAGACGCGAGTGTTTCTTTCACAAATAAATCAAACTTCTACTGTCCTTAGTGCGATGAAAAAATATTTGGAGGGCTTGGCTTATCAGTAGTGAACCCTCTCAGCGGTTTCGCCAATTTAATCTGTATCGTTCCAATTTTAGTAGTCGTACCGACGAACAAGCATGAAACTCTAAAGATAACGGCTTGCTAGGGAAAAATAAATGAAAACGCGTTTTCCAGTTTGTGAAAGTAAAGCTATTACTGTATACGTGTTGTTTTTTAGATTGTAAGTAGATCACAACAGAAAAAGCCTTTTTAAAGACATTTCGCCTCAGAGAGATTCGTCCTAGAGAGTTCAAGAAGGAAAAAAAAGGTAAATTGGTAATCGCATATGAAAAGTCTTTGTGGTGAGTCATAACAACAATCATTACATGTCTTTTGGTCATCTTCCTCTTCACTCTTTAACGATATTCTAGACTAAATGGTAATAAAACCAAATAAATTAATAGTATGTGACGTTTCGGTAACAACGTTGTCACTATCATGTTATTCTTCTGTTTGATGATGGTAACAAAGCAGTTACTGAAACATCACACACTATCAATTTATTTAGAAATTTGGTCTTATTATAAGGTTGTGTCCCAAAAGTTCGTGTTTTTCTTTCTTGAAAATAAAGATACTTCGGCCAGTAAATATTTTTATTACCTCATTATTACTTATTACTTAGCGAATAATATTATTACGGTGAATACATAATAATACATAATACAATTACTTTATACATAATACAAAGACATTATACATAACGGCGAATAATATTGGTATTTTAATTTTTTGCAAGTGTTTACGGACTTTTGGGATAACCTTGTATCTTGTAGTTCTATGATCCAAATTGTTCCTTATCACGATAATATTCTAAACTTTTCTGTTGAACTGTAGAACTGGTAAAACACATAGATAAAGCTAACACCGACCAATGAATCTTGTTAATATTTGTTATGTTGAATAGGCATATGAAACTGCCAATTTTTGTCGTTCCCCATGAAGCCGATAACAATAAAGAATACTATGTGATATCCTAAAAAAATTGAATTTCAGAATGATAATTATTCTGAGTCTTGGAAGCCATCAACAACGGCGTATTTACCTTCTGTTTACAGATAGGAACACGTTTTATGGACCGTTACTACATATCTACGTTGAGTTCACGAGCCCAATTAAAGAATTGTCTGTTTATATGCAAATTTGGAACCGAGAGATAAGACTCTATCGAAGAAGGTAGGTGGGCTGTAAAACTCGGCTTTTACTACTTCCAAGGACGAAGGATGAAAAACGAGCTCCTCCACCCTTAGAGAAGGAGGGGCGTGGTAAAGTGGACCTCAAATATTTGCATATTTACAATGTAATTAAAACATTGGTCTATGAAAGAAGAAGAAGAGTAAAAAGTGAAATGTTTACCTTACTCTTACGCGTTAAATTCCTTGTTCTTTTTTTTCCCTCTCCGCAGCTACAAGATGGAAAATTAATTTTGAGATTGCTGTATGTGCATTCTGTAATGGTATCACTGTTCACTTCCCAACATGTATCTCTAGTATCAATACCTTTATTAAGACCTTTAATCTTATATACATATTCTCTTGAGATTTATAGCAAATGAGAAAATATGGAAATGGGAAATTGTCAACTCAAGTTAAACATGAATCTATCGCCAAATCAAATCGATTATTATTTGAATCAGATTCACAAAAAATCATTGCAGATAACAAAATGGAGATGACATCTAAGTTTCAATCGTTTCTGTGAAGAGGCGAACTTTATTCCCCCATCCTTACGGATTAAGGACCCTGTCAAAAATCCGTTTTCAGCAAAAGCAATAAAGGAAGCTCTATTTAGAAATAATTGTATTCTGATATAATATTATATACCATATCTTCTTCTTTCTTATCTCCACTCTCTCAATCATATTAGGGTATCAAGCTTGTAAAGCTTGAGATCATGACTGAGTGAAGTAGAATGCGTCTGCCTTTGTCATTAAGACTGGGAGCACTACTCAGTGGCAGGCCGACTTAGCTCCAAAAGAAATGGCCGCCTCTGACATGAGGAACAGACGCCATGTGCAGCCGCTCCTAACATGGAGTACAAACGCTGTTCATCCTGTATCCCTGGATTAGGAGTCCTTACAGGGTACTATCAGCCGGGCCAGCTGAGCCCAGGTTTTTTAGTGAGCTTGTTACTGCTCCCCCTCCTCCTTTTTCATCCGGGCTTGGGACCGGCAAAGGCGGAGTTATATATATTATAATATTACGAAACAAGTCTAAATCAACGTTTAGTTAATTTTTGTTACACTAGATGGCGTTCTGATATCTAAAAGACTTATTCGAATGGTCAGGATATGTCTTTTTATTTTTAATATGATATATGTTTCTCGAAAGGTCGAGAAAAACCACGATAATTCGACGCATCCAACAATTAAAGGCATATACACCAGGTGTATGATGTATTTGTCTATATACCAATATAGAATGAAGAGGACATCCATACGGACAAGGTACCTCAGTTAGCCGGTATTGTGATCAGGGTACATGGACCGATCTGATCTGCAACCCTCTATATGGCAGACATCAATCCAGAAGAGGACATCCATACAGACAAGGTACCTCGGTTAGCCGGTATCGTGATCAGGGTGCATGGACCGATCTGTAGCCCTCTATATGGCAGACATCAATCCAGAAGAGGACATCCATTCGGACAAGACACCTCAGTTGGCCGGTATTGTGATCAGGGTGCATGGACCGATCTGTAGCCCTCTATATGGCAGACATCAATCCAGAAGAGGACATCCATTCGGACAAGACACCACCACCACCTCAGTTGGCCGGTATTGTGATCAGGGTGCACGGGCCGATCTGATCTGCTCCATGGACAAGACACCACCACCGCAAATATAGAATCTTTTAAAGCAATTTTTATACCAGATCATCTTCATCATCGTGTGATTTGTCTTGTCAGTTGGTTGCCAGTGTTCCATTCTTCTTGATCTTGGACCTTCTTCTTTTTTCAGATTATGCCATTCCAGTCCTTGAGGCTATTACTAATATTCTTCTTTTCTTGCACACTCTAATGCATCCTTCCAAAGCCAACCCGAACTACTAAAACACGAATGATTAAATGTTACCTAAAGCTGCCCCGGATTAAATTAGCTGAATTTGATGAGAAATTTATTAGATAAGTGTATTATTATTGATGTAGCGTCAAGTTGTGTTTAAATCAAATTTTATACCGTAGATAAGTCCTGTCAAGAAGCGGTCTTAAAGAGGTTATTTTATAGACAGCGTTTCCTGAGCATCCGCCCGTGACTAACAACCCAGAACCTCATTTGTTCGACGTCCTGAATCGGCCTTCCTTCACTCCTCCGGGATCAGGGGCTTTGAGGTCACATCGGCCTCACTCCACTACTCTTGGTACCCCAGTACACCACAGACCAAACTATCTTAACATTTAATAGACACGTCTATTGAAACATTTAGAAACTTGGATGTTTAAAAATACAAAAATATGTTATCACAATGAGTTTCTTTTTTATTTTAAATAGCTAGCTTTCAAGTGATAATTACTCTCTTCAACGGACTTAATAAAAAAACATCGACTATATCTTACAAGAAATATTTACAAATACATTGTAAGAAATAGTCAATTATCGTAAAGATAGATGTTTCCTGGCCGGCATTCATATTTATATAAAAAATAGACACTTCGGCCAGTTGGAGTTTTTTATTTTACTCAACGTTTCGACAAAAATCTTTTGTCTTCGTCAGGAGAAGTAAATAAAATAAAGCATTTGGCAAGGTGTTAAAAATGCTTTATTTTATTTACTTCTCCTGACGAAGACAAAAGATTTTTGTCGAAACGTTGAGAAAAATAAAAAACTCTAACTGGCCGAAGTGTCTATTTTTCATAGAAATAGTCAATTGTTTTAATTAAGCTTGTTGAAGAGCGATTATCACTTGAAAACTTGCATTTAAAAATTTAAAAAAACTCATTGTGAGAATTTTTTTTTTTGTATTTTTAAACGTCATTGAATATAAATAAACCTTCTTCCCTGATTTAGTCCGAAAGCTTGAAAATAAAAAAGTTGAACAAGAAACTTAGTCCTGGGAGCTTTATTTATTTTATAAAGGATTCATTGTTAGATGTTTGTTGTTTTAAATTCTCTTTACTTTTAACGGTTTTCCTTATGGATAAGTTAAGTCTGGCCCTTGAATAAAGATAGATAGTTGTGAAAAAGTGATATTTGGATGTGATGGTATTAAACTTTCAACTTTACTTTCAACATGTAAAAGCTAGTTTTGTGATAGGTGTTGTTTTTCTTCGATAGGAAATGACGTGTCCAATGGCTAGCTTTTAAGAATTAAAGGATTATTTCCATAGTTTACTTGAAAACCATTTCTGAGATTCCATCCTTCAATGCTGCGTATATAAGCAGAATCGTCCAATACAGTATTAGAGCTCTGAGAAGCGGTCTGGTGGATTAAATTGGCGAAACAGCTGGGAGGGTTGATCACTGATGAGCCAAGCCCTCCCAATATATATTTTTTTCATCGCAGTAAGGGCAGTAGAAGTTTGTATTATGTATAAAAGAAACATTCGTGATTTTAAATCCTTTTATTTTATATGTATAGATGGCGCGGTATTGCTTTGTGTTAATTAAAGGATTCATTGTTAGATACTTGTTATTCTAAATTCTCTTTTTACTTTTAACAGTTTTCCTTATGGAGAAGTTGAGTCGGGCCTTTGAATAAAGGTAGATAGTGGTGAAAAAGTGATATTTGGATGTGATGGTTGTATTGTCGATGTGGTGGGGTGAGTCCTGGCTGTAAATGTGTCACCTACGCCCTGCCCTGCCCTGCAGCCCACCCATGGCTGGAAGGACACCAGACCCGCCCAAAACTCTTTCAACATCCTCCCATCAAACTTAATGCTTTCTGTACACGCGAATGCTATTTGACTTCCTGTACTTTTATACTCATGGACAAAACTTAAGGAAGTTGTACCTTTTAGCATGTATATCGGAATTCAAACAATAACTCTGAAAGATATTTGATACATAGTGACCATTATTGAAGACACACGAGATACATTTATAGACAAAACTTAAGGAAGTTGTACCTTTTAGCATGTATATCGGGATATAAACAATAACTCTCAAAGATATTTGATACATAGTGACCTTTATTGAAGACACACGAGATACATTCATGGACAAAACTTAAGGAAGTTGTACCTTTTGGCATGTATATCGGGATTTAAACAATAACTCTGAAAGATATTACAGTGACCTTTATTGAAGACACTCGAGATACATTTATGGACTAAATTTAAGGAAGATTTACCGTTTAGCCTGTATATCGGAATTCAAACAATAACTCTGAAATATATTTGATACATAGTGACCTTTATTGAAGACACACGAGATACATTCATGGAAAAAACTTAAGGAAGTTGTACCTTTTAGCATGTATATCGGGATTTAAACAATAACTCTGAAAGATATTACAGTGACCTTTATTGAAGACACACGAGATACATTTATGGACAAAATATAAGGAAGATTTACCGTTTAGCATGTATATCGGGATTCAGACAATAACTCTGAAAGATAGTTGATACACAGTGACCTTTATTGAAGACACACGAGTTACATTTATAGACAAAACTTAAGGAAGTTGTACCTTTTAACATGTATATCGGAATTCAAACAATAACTCTGAAAGATATTTGATACATAGTGACCTTTATTGAAGACACACGAGATACATTCATGAACAAAACTTAAGGAAGTTGTACCTTTTGGCATGTATATCGGGATTTAAACAATAACTCTGAAAGATATTTGATACATAGTGACCTTTATTGAAGACACACGAGATACATTCATGAACAAAACTTAAGGAAGTTGTACCTTTTGGCATGTATATCGGGATTTAAACAATAACTCTGAAAGATATTACAGTGACCTTTATTGACGACACTCGAGATACATTTATGAACAAAATTTAAGGAAGATTTACCGTTTAGCATGTATATCGGGATTCAGACAATAACTCTGAAAGATAGTTAATACACAGTGACCTTTATTGAAGACGAGATAACCAAGTGTGAACAGAAATTGTCTCTGTCTCCTTCAAAAAATAGACTTTTGACTTCCCTAAGTTTTGTCCATGAGTGTATTTGAGTATTTTTAATATCGGGTATATACTTCTGACACAATGAATGCTTTTAACCTATTACTGAAGTATTTATTGTATGTAGTAGTTTTTAAAGCATTTCTTCCTGAATAGATTTACAGCCTCAAATACAAGGTTGTCCCAAAAGTTCGTAAATACTTTCAAAAAATTGAAATACCAATATTATTCGCCGTTATGTATAATGTCTTTGTATTATGTATAAAGTTTTTTTTTTTTGCTTATCCCTAGTACACGTGGTACAGGCCATGATAATCATGGTGGGTAGTTAGCGACTGCTTTTACTGTAAGCGCACCACATGTTTACACATGTGAAAAGCAGTTCGACTTTGCACTTACAAATGTGCCAGAGCCCCGTTTGGTTACTTGCACTCGCTGGTGGGGTTGGACTTTTGCAAGAATCTGGGGCCATTGGAGCACTTTTTTTTTTAAACAGAAAAAAGTGTCCAATGCGGGAATCGAACCCGGGTCGTAGTGGTCAAAAACCAAACGGTTTAACCAGCCTTCCACCGACCCCCATTATGTATAAAGTATTTGTATTATGTATTATTATGTATTCGCCGTTAAATAATATTCACCAACGTTTTAAGAAAAACACGAACATTTAGGTAAACCTTATATCAATATTCCTAATCGAAGAAATAGGTGGGGGTTTAGACAATTATGAAAGATGACTCCGCAGCTTTTGTTGTTAAAAGGAGTTACAGAACTTTCTGTCAAGCCTTTCTAAGAAAGTCCTATATTTAGCTAAAGAGAAGGACATTCCGGGAAGTTACTGTAGTTCCTTTTAATATAAAAAAAACTTGTTGAGTATCTCTCTCTCTATAGTTTCATCTATTTATACGTATATTTATCATTATATAACCCTATTTATTCATATTTATTCTGTATTTAACCTTATATAATCTTATATGGACATTGTATATAAACATACAGTAGATCCTCCCTGTAAAGGACAACACCTAATTGCAAAGCCAAAGTGTCCTTTAGGGAGAGGTGTCATCTTACCGGAGAGTTGATGAATTGTAAAAATGGTAATTTTGAAAATGAAAACTGTCTTTTATGGAGAGGTGTCCGCTAAAGAGAGGTTCTACTGTATATTTTCTCTTGTTGCTTCTGTTTATCAATATGAAATAGTATTCCTATAATAAATCAGTTATTCTATATCATCTTTGATGTGAAATTCTGAGATGGAATTGTGTAAACTCTCATAGCGCCACGCTCTATCCTACCTGATAACTTGGACATCACGCTCCCACCTTCATATCTTCGATCGGAGAAAAAGCAAATCAAATTGTGTTCAGTAAATGAAGTTTTTTCGGATGATGGAACCTCCGCCTGAGGGAAGCTTTCCTCCATATTTGTTATCGATTGGGAGATTCCAACAAAAACATATTTGGCCACATTTAATACCACTTAAATGGTATCTGTTTACTCTGATGTCGTATTGCTCCGAGCCTTGTTGACTGGAGTTGTCATCTTACATTCCCAGTGGACTGAAATGACGACAGTCTAGCCAACTTGAGCTGGTTTATTCCTAACCTATCCTGTATTCTTCTTATGTGAAAAAGCCATGGTCCACCTGTGCTGTGTGAGCAGAAGAGCTTAAATTGACTTGTTCCATTATATGTATGTTCCATATGTAAATACATGTTTTCTTTCCTCTTTTCGCTCTCCACTTCTCCCATCCATATTTCAAAAAAAAAAAAAAAAAGATTCTATTATTTTCCATAGGATTATTCAAATAATAATATGTATATATTTACCATGTGTATATAATCTTTCTCCATTTTTACCCCTTTGTATATTTACCACTTTCATAGGTTTCTCCGTCTTGTAACCCCAAGGAGAATCCTCTGTAAGACCTATGTGTCTTAATAAAGGCTTTTGTGTGTGTTGTGTGTATTCTTCTTATGCAAATAGCAAAAGAGAAAAATTAAGATGAAAGGCTTCCAGAGAAAAGTTTAAACTTTTTAAATCACAAATCTCTCTAGCTTTCGGGCATGAAATCCCTTCTACAAAATAAAACACAATGTAATTAATCGATAATAAGACAAGAGTTCAAATATATTAGCCTATTGTGTTTGGATATATATTGTATCATGTTTGCTCCTGTAAAAGGGCTTTCGTGGCTCGAAAGCTAGAGAGATTTGTGAATTCAAAAGTTTAAACGAAACTTATCCCTGGAAGCCTGATGTTTCATCTTAATATGGATACAAGGGATTATTTTATTGAAAAAGAGCAAAATACCGATGCAAATTTTGTCTGAAAGCTATTGATATATAAAAAAGAAAGGTCACTTCTCCTGTCAAAGCAAACGCTTAAAACTAAGCGCCATATATTGACAGTCTCTGCAAACTAGTTGACCCGAGTCTGTGACACCTGTTTTGAAAAATTTAGTGTGTCCACTTGAAGATCTTGATTTTGGGCTAATGTTCCTTGTCAGTCCAGGGCGGGCTTTATTCTATGAGATCCACATGGGTTCCAATGAAATCTTCATAATCTGTCAAAGTGGCGAGGCCAAAATCTATAGAGATATAATATAGACAATAAAAGTTATAATACTTCAATCACACGTACTTGTTTTTGACGTATTCTCTAAGGTAGTACTACAAGTATATATATATACTAGTCTCATGATAATCATGGTGGATGATGTTGCGAATGTTTTTACGAAGGGTGAACCATTCAAATTTAAATTTTTGAACTTGATTTTGGAACTATAATTGGTTGGTGGTGTCTTGTCCATGGAGCAGATCGGTCCATGCACCCTGATCACAATACCGATCAAAACTGAGGTGTCTTGTGTTGTATGGATGTCCTCTTCTGGATTGATGTCTGCCATATAGAGGGCTACAGATCAGATCGGTCCATGCACCCTGATCACAATACCGGCTAACTGAGGTGCCTTTTCTGTATGGATGTCTTCTTCTGGATTGATGTCTGCCGTATAGAGGGCTGCAGATCAGATCGGTCCATGCACCCTGATCACAATACCGGCCAACTGAGGTACCTTGTCCGTATGGATGTCCTCTTCTGAATTGATGTCTGCCATATAGAGGGTTGCAAATCAGATCGGGCCGTGCACCCAGGTCATAATACCGGTCAACTGAGTTGCCTTGTTCGTATGGATGTCTTCTTCTGGATTGATGTCTGCCATATAGAGAGCTTCAAGGATGACTAGAATTGGTTTAAATTATCAATAAGTAAATCAGTTCTATACAGTCTTGGTGGATAAACACAACTTACACAGAAAATATATTCTAGACCCTTTTCACTTTTTAACGATGTCACATTAGCCTAACTGTAAAAACTTATCTTACAAGTAGACAAAAGTTCTCATTGGCTAATGAATCCCAAAAAAAGAGGTCTAGCTCTAAATTCGAAAGAACGGGATCTCAATACTAAAAGGAATTCATGAATTATAAACTAGGGTAGGTAGGTTACAGAAATAAATACGACAATTGTCTATTGACTCGCTTGCTCTCTAAACATTGCCTCTTTTCCGCCCTTTTCTCTCTGCGTGCGTAGGATTGGGATGTTCCACTACCCACGGAGGCCTTTTTCCTTCAATGACCTCTTCTACTAAATACCTTTTTTGTTATTATTGTTTTTTTTCACTTAAATCCAATTTTAATTGCTTCTAACATATTCATTATTTCTCAACCGTTCTTCCCCCCTCGCTCTCTCTCTCTCTTCACAAAAATCTCATTTTGGAGTTTTAATTTATTTTTAAAGATTAAATATGCTTCTGTAATTTCGGGGAGAAATAATTAGATTCCCCTTCTGTATGGGAAAAAAAGAGCTGTGGACGTTGTTGTCGCATTGCGCTTTTCTTTGTTGACTTGACTGACTCCGAGATTTCCTTTGTGGGTGGATGAAGGCTTAACAGCGATAGCTAGGAATCCATGCAACTTCCTTTTGTCTATAAGCCTGGTTAGTACTCTATGTTAAGGTTTAGCAGAGCGTGGAATGTATCTAGATAAGCCAGACCAGCTGATTATTACCCTTGAATTAGAGCCGTTCGATTCTTTATAAAACCTTCTGACTACTTGAGCAACATCAACCCTCTTCGACTATGTGAATCTCCTAACGCTAATTAATTGGACCACAGACTCAAAGAATTAGATCGATTCAAAGGGGTTGGTGGAAGAGTGGTCTAAACCGTTGGTTTTCGACATCTACGACCAGGGATTGAATCTCGCATTGAACACTTTTTTCTTTTTAAAAAGAAATTCTTGCAAAAATCCAACCCCACCAGCGAGTGCAAATAATCAAACAGGGCTCTGGCATATTTGTAAGTGCAAAAGTCGAACTGCTTTTCATATGTGTAGACATTTGGTGCACTTACAGTTAAGGCAGTCACTAACTTCTACTCACCATGATTATCATGACCTGTACCACATGTACTAGGGATAATATGAATGCCTAACTACACACACTTCATTTGTACAGCTGGCTGTTTTTATACAATTAAAATGAATATATGTAACTAAACTATTAACAAAATTCACATAAGCAATACCTTTCCAGGCGCGAATACCTTTGCACAAGGTTGACTTGTATTGACTGAGAAACCGTCAATTTGGCCTTCAGCCTGAGAAACAAAGAACGATATGATTGAGGACAATGACCCCCCACTGATTCATCCGAATCTCCAAAGGTTTCTGAGAATTTGACAGGAAATTTTCCAAAACCCCTAGTTTTTTTTTTCTTTCTTTTTTTGAGTAAATGTTTAATATTCCCTCTCAAATATTTATTTATAAATACGAATCTCAAAAGATCAATGATAGACCTAAAACAAAATGTTAGATTATATAAAAATGGAATTACTTATACGAACAATTTTCATTGTACAAATTCTTTGTTTAAATAACTTGTTAGTTTTTATAGAAACGAGCATTTTGTTTTAGACCCGTTAAGATATATATGTATAGATAGCCAAGGTTCCTTGAAGTCCAAAATGCTAACTACCCGAAATGTCGAGCTCACTATATATAGTACAGACTAGTATCAAGCACTTGCATCCTGACTGTATTGCTTAGCTTAATCAGTTGACCAGGAAGTTCCACGCTGAGGTTGAATCTGGTAGGCTGGCCATAGATCTAGGATTGAGGTGGGTCAGTCCAAGCAGGATAATTGCTTGCATCCTATGTTTCAGGAATGCTGCAGCTGATTAAGAGGTGGGCAAAACTGTCTGTGATTCTTCCAAACAGTGAGGACAGATTTGATCTTTTTCAGGATGCTCAAGCGCAAAGTCTGTCAAGGCATAGCCATGAAGAAATTGATCATCTTTTGCTCGAAAGCTTGCCAATATGCAATAAAAAATCAATCGCCTTAATAGTTTGTGGTGATCTTTTGTTTCATATTTGTTTATATCTTTTTGTTGTTGTTGTTTCATGGAGATATTTCGTGAAAAATTAGATCGTTTGTGGAATACCAAGTTCTTCATCAGTAAAGAACTTGTTTTTTTTTAGCGCATAGCTTCTTTTATTGCAAACGTTTACCACCGCATCAACTTTACATATTCTTCACAACTTCCTCGTTCTCTCAATAAAACATTTTTTTTCTTTTATATATATTTAGCAATTATAAGAGAGACACCGCTGTAAACTGTAGGATTGGATTGAAAGTCACTAAAGGATACGAACCATTAAGTTCTGTAGGGGTTTTTATCAGGAATCTTTCTAGAATATATCTCCCTCTCTTTATTTACAAGCACTTACATTTACCAACATAGCAACTTATATATTTACAAATTCCTCATTAATTCCTTGTTTAATAAAACTTTTTTTATACAGTAGAACATCCCTGTAAAAGACATCTAGTTGCAGAGCCAAAGTGTCCTTTAGGGAGAGGTGTCCTCTTACCGGAGGGCCGCCTTTTTATTAAAAATGGTAATTTTGAAAATTGTCCTTTGTAGAGAGGTGTCTCCTATAGCGAAAGTGTCCTCTCATGGTGGTTCTACTATGCTATTAATTCGATAAGACCGCTGTTAAAATAGGTTCGAATTTTAATACTCAATAAATTTTTAATGTGCTCCATATATAATCTTTCTGGTAAATTGGGTAAGTTGTAGGGAGATTGCCTGAGATAGGTCGTTTCTTATCCTTCTCAAGTAAGTTTCAATAACAAAGGAGTTTAAGATTCCCATTTGAAAAAGCCTCAAAGTTTTCAGTAAACGAATAAATAGAACTTGAGCCTTATATGTTAGTTAGAAAGAGATTGAAGGAGGTAAATATGCATCTATTTCTATTGGACTACTTGAAATTGCTGAGTGACAATCGCGTCCGTTTGAGAAAAAACGTCAATGTTTTCAGTAGACGAATAGAATACAAGCCTTATATAGATTAGTTAGAAAGATATTGAAAATATATATATGCATATATTCATCTGTATTTATTAGAAAGAGTTTGAAAGAGGTAAATATGCATCTATTTCGATTGGACTACTAGAAATTACTGAGCGACAATGGCGTCCGTTTGAGAAAAAACGTCAATGTTTTCAGTAGATGAGTAGAACATGAGCCTTATAGATTTGTTAGAAAGAGATTGAAAGAGGTAAATATGCTTGAAATTACTGAACGAATGGCGTCCGTTTGAGAAAAACGTCAATTTTGTTAGTAGACGAATAGAGCATCATCACGAGACGATCGTGATTCTTCCTCGTTAACAAAAACTTCCATTTAAAAGGGGAAAAAGAATGTTGGGCAGTTAGTTATCCGAGTATATAGCTCGGTGACGTGACGTGACTCATTCCTGCTATGACTGCATTGGGGGGTTTTTCCATGGATGGCGTCATTGGCCAAACTGTACTAGATTGGTTTAGGACTGCTTATACCCAACCCAAGGGTCTATCTACATCCCACACTGTGTATGTGCACTCCCGGGGCAGCTACTGACAAAGCTAGGGCCTACCGTAAGAGTAACTTAATACACCGAAAAACGTACACTCAAGAGTACAACACTAACAACAAAAAATATATAAAAACAACTCACGATTTGTTAAATAAAATAGTACTTATCTTTATTGTAGCGTTGGTAGGGATCGGACTCGGGTGACACAGGGATGCGAAGAGAACAGCCAGACACGGAAAAACCACGTAGAAAAGCACTATAAGTGTCTCCACACCAATTCTCCACGCTCTAGGCCCCCCATTCGCATTCCCTTAGTCCCCTCTTATATACAGACATGGCCACATTCGTCCAATGAGAAGGTGTGAGAGATTGGTTCACTAACAAACGAAGACAACATCCTTCCCGCTAAAAACTGATCATAAAAAAAAAAAAACTGAAAATGTTCGTCAATATAATTTGACACTACTGTCAGCAACTGAAGATAATGTTAAGGAACCTAACCTTGAACACATTAAGACGCGAATATTCCACACATAAATCAAACTTCTACTGTCCTTACTGCGATGAAAAAATATTGGGAGGGCTTGGCCCATCAGTGGTGAACCCTTCCAGCGGTTTCGTCAAATTACCAGACCGCTTATATAGAGCTCTAATACTGTATTGGATCATTCTGCTTATATATGCTGCACTGAAGGGTGGAATCTTAGAAATGGTATTTAAATAAACTATGGACATAAGCTTATAAGACAGTAGAATTATATTTAAAGAACCTAACCTTATTAGTCAATTCAAGGATCATTCTCTGATGACTGAGAAAACAATTCGAATTCCTTTCTATAATTCGATTATGTCCGTAGCTCGAGAGAGATGCCCTAAGTAAATAGAAGATGTCGTTTCCTAAAGATTAAACAGAAATGTTTTGGCAACTTTGCAGGAAGAAGATATTCATTTAATGAAAAAAAAAGCATCATTTTCTCTCGTTTTCTAACAATAAATGAAAGCGATACATCTTTGGTCACCATTCCTGAGCCAAACGCACAGATTTAAGAGAAGAAATGAGCTTCAACACAGAAGGTTTGACAAATTCAGACAAAAATATCTCGTAGAATTACCATTCTGCTGATGAGAATTACTATTCGACTGTACTGATGATAATTATCATTCTACTGTACTGATGATAATTATCATTCTGCTGATGAGAATTACTATTCTACTGTACTGATGATAATTATCATTCAACTGCACTGATGATAATTATCATTCTGCTGATGAGAATTACTATTCTACTGTACTGATGATAATTATCATTCTACTGTACTGGTGATAATTATCATTCTGCTGATGAGAATTACTATTCTACTGTACTGATGATAATTATCATTCTGCTGATGAGAATTACTATTCTACTGTACTGATGATAATTATCATTCAACTGCACTGATGATAATTATCATTCTGCTGATGAGAATTACTATTCTACTGTACTGATGATAATTATCATTCTGCTGATGAGAATTACTATTCTACTGTACTGATGATAATTATCATTCAACTGCACTGATGAGGGCTATTGTACGAAATTATGATATACTGGTTCTTGACTTTTTGTTTGAATTAGCCAAAAAAACGGACATTATGGCTTATTCCATCATTTAAATCGATCTAAAGATGATGAAAAATTATATGAATGCATTTTTAGAAGGAAAGTATGCTCCTTTACTAAGTCAATGTTCCCATGCCTTTATTTAACACACAGTTCAATGATAGATATGTTCGATTCCAATTATGTTTTTTCTACCTCTTTTTTGATGATGGTCAAGAAGAAGTAGTTCATCCATTCTCCACGTAATCAGGTCCTTCTAGTGGAAGGAATCTTGGTTGAATGCCCTCGGTGATAAACGCCCAGGTATTTGAGGAGAAAACAATCGCACTCAACCCAGCACGTTGCCTACAGCTAATCCTAAATTATGATAAGACCTCTGGGTTTTAAATCCTTAGAATACTAATCTCCCTTTTTTAATTCCATCTCTTTTTCCTTGACCCATTGTAGTCATCTGATAGAAGGAAGAGATAAGCTTGAGCCAACTCCCTCTACTCAACGTAAAGTTTGGGTTGAATATAGCTGACCAGCTATTTAAGAGAAGAAATGAGCTTCAACGAAGCAGGTTTGAAAAATTCAGACAAAAATATCTATAAAATTATCCAGGCTCAAAACTGGCCATACAAGAGCGCTTCTTTTCCAAGATGGTGTCAAGACCTTCTCACAATGCACAATCTTCAGGACCAAAAAGGCCTCACCAGACCACCTTTTGGAATGTATGGGAGCTTCAAGACAGGACCTATATTCCAAGATTGTAAATTTAATCCACAAATTTAGTATCCATGACCTTGTATAACTATACAATGGGATAAAAAAAGATAGTATTCATTTTAATCAGTCAAAAAGAAGTATATTTTACATTCTACTGATGAGAATTATCATTTTACTGTACTGGTGAGGGCCATTATTCGAAATTATAGTTTACTGGTTGTTAACTTTTTGTCTGAAATAGCTAAAAAAACTGACATTATGGCTTATTCCATCATTTAAATCGAAAAGGTTGGATTGATAGATCAAACCTTTTTTTTTTTTTTTTTGTTACGGATTAACGGGAGATTTCTAGAATTTTTTCAAAACTTATATTTGGCAAATTTTTAAGATAGAATCAAGCGTTAACCATCAAAACTTATTTCTACAGACATTTCGGCTACATAGTTAACAAACATATATCAAATGTATTTTTGAAACTTTCACATATGAATAAAATAGTACAAAAGTGAAATTTTATTGGAGAATCAAGTAAATAAATTAAGAAAAAGGCATCTTCTTATTGTAATTAAAAGTTGCTGATGTTTTGCGCCATCTATCAGAACAAATATCAACATTCTAGCCTTAAATATCCGTTTCATAATTTTTCAGGATGCCTGAATGGCCAGTTTCTTTGGTCGTTGAAGTACAGCTTGCACCATGCCGATGAGGGCCAACAGCCCGAAACGCATGTTTAGCTTTTCTTGATTAATCAAGAATAGGTATTTTTGGCCAATTCTGTAATAATAAAAAAAATATACGAATAGTTGATATTTATTCCGATAGATGGCGTAAGCCATCAGCAATTTTTAGTTGCACAATCAGGAGATGCCTTTTTCTTAACTTTCACATATACTTCTATTAGAACAATTATAGTATGATACATTAGCGAACCATCTGTTAGAAGAATTTGAAACTATTATAGACGCGTATGATTCCTTTAAAAAGTAAACAATTTTCTACTGCCCTTACTGTAATGAGATTGAGATTGAAACTGATTTATTACAATGTTCATATAAGATTATTAAAAATAAAAAAGGCATCTCCTGACCACGAGTACATGTGCTTTTTAGATGGCAGAGCGCCATCTAGTGGAGCAAAAATAAACTAAACGTTTATTTAGCTTGCTCCGTGATATTTGGCCAATATATTATATATGGTTAATTACCAAATTGAATAAAATACTGCAATGACTCACATATATTCAATTGAATTCACATATACTTTTAAAAATATCTATTCTAACGTTAGAAAAACAAAACGTATTCGTTTGTATATATATAAAAAAGAAATCCTTCCTTTTAAAACTGTGATTTGTCAATTTGTTCTGACGTGGCTTGTGATCGACCTTTTGAGAATGATATCTGGGGGACATCTTTCATCTTCCTGACAGCAACCATTGATTGAGAGTGTCACCCTTTTGTCCTCTGTCTCACGTTGCAATAATTTAGTTACCATTGTCTCTATCGTTGATCATGTTAATTAGCATCCCTCTTGGCTTCTTTCAAGATTCACAAGCCATCGTTATCCATGCATGTCTAACTTACCCCTCAGTCACACAACAAACGTTCATCAATCAGTTAATCGATCCTAGAATTCTTCTCCTTTGTTCCATCCAACCATGTATTCAGCTATCTAAGTGAATCTACTACAATTATGCTTTTTTTAGTATAAACTAATCAATAACATGTGAAAACATAATACAAAAGTGAAAATATTCTACTGCTATATCAGAAAGCCTTTTTTTCACTTTGAACCTGTTGTTTATTCAACCAATGTTGTTGTTTATAATACAATGCGGCTTATGGTTGTAAACTACATTTGAAATTATCCCGCATGTGTTTCTTTTGAACGAAAAATCGAAATTTATTTTAAGGAGAAATAACGACCATTTCCACCTTAGGGATGAAGTATGAAAGGATGAATTGTGAATCCAATGTGTTCCCATCCCTGGACACTTTTATTTTTTCGTTTATCATTACTTTTCACAATTCATCCTTTCATACTTCATCCCTAAGGTTGGAAATAATCGTTACTTTTCCTTAAAATAAATTTAGATTTTTCGTTCAAAAGAAACATATGCGGGATAATTTCAAATGTCGTTTACAATGTTGTTGTTGTCGTGTCCATCGAAGAGCCTTAGATGTCTCCATGCATCTCTATCACAGCAGTAGCAATGTCCACTATCTTAGTTGGAAAATGGGTGCCGTTGCCACGCTAGTCACCTTGGAAACGAACCAGAATTTGGTCAAATATTCCAAGGGTCCAGGGGGGACTTCAGGGAGGTGTGGTCGGACTTCTCTCCTCCTATTTATCTAATGGTAGGATAGTAAGAGCTTTATCTTCCAGGTCATGTTCACAGAAACCAGAACCGCAGATCTTAATATTTCAGTACACTACACCTCGACTATAGGGGATTGTGTTAGACATCCTTGCTTTGTAGCTGAAATACAAAAATAAGAATAAAAATGCTTCTTGTCCAAATTTGCATAACTGAATCTTCAACTAATAATCCATAATGACTTTAATATAGCGAATATAACCTCCAATGAAAGACGACCTCCAGTAAAGACCAGTATTATCAATATTGAGTAAAATTCATGTAATGATTATACCATGTTTTCTCCTATAGAAAGGCGTTCGTGCCCGAAAGCATAAAACGGTTTTTGAAAAGATACTTTTAACCTGGAAGCCTGATATTTTGACTGAATATTGATATAAGGAATTATTTTATTGAATTGTATTATCTATATATTCACATATCTTTATCTTACAGGAGGTGTAACTGTAGAGAGAGAGAAAATAGAGGTAACCAGGGCTCCTGGAGCATAAATCGCCAACTACCCGGGTTGTACAGCTACAGTCTAGAAGTCTAGTCATGGGAGGGGGACAGATTGCTGAGGTGAACCAGGTAGTTCCAGGCTGGCAGGGAATCCGGAAGTAGAGGCAGGGATGAAGTCTTGTACTCCAAGCAGAAGGGCTGTCTGTAGCCTGTGTAGCATAAAATCTGGACAAGAGAAGAGGAGGTGATCTACAGTCTGTGACTCTTCCCAGCAATGAGGACATGTTGGATCTCTATGCCAGAGATCTGCCAGAACGTGGCTGTGACCAGTAAAGATGGTAGTGGAACAAATCATCCAGTGTGAGTTGTAGTACAGGATTACTGTTCCTGCATTTCCCTCAGCCTCCTGTTGGAGCTCCTGACGGAGTGCGTTGGTGATTGGGACATCACCAGAGACAGTCTTGGTACAGTCACGGCAATGCCAGATTCCAACACACTTCCTCTTCAGGGCATTTTTGCCGCAAAAGCTGCAGGTGTATTTTTTGTGCTGGGAAATTTCAATCTTCTTGATCATTTTTCTCAGAGAAGCATCATACCTAGTGCCGTACTTTCCGACGACTCCAACCTTCTTGATGCTCTTCACCATTTTATTTATGAAAAATGAAGTACAGAAATTTTAACTGGTGGCCATTCCAGGGCGTATTTTAGATAGGAATGACCACTTTATTTGCATATAAGGTTATTTAGAAGTTGCATAAAAGGTAATATATTGGATTTATTCTGCTAATCAATATTTAGGTTGGGTAAACGCCAACTCCATCATCAAGATATCTCGCAACGTATTGTTAAACATATTAATATAGATAATTATACAACCTAATTGTTGGAGAAAAAACATGGGTAACCCTGGCCTTTACTGGAAGTAATTTTTATTGAAGGTTAGAGTTGTGTAGTACAAGTTATTATAAAGTTGGTTGTTCGTGGGAGGTGTACGAATATTTTAGGAAAGTTGGTGCTCGGAAAGTATGCCTATTTATATTTTTGAAATGGAAGACTTGTGTTTTCTGTGAAATATACACTTATACGCACTCGTGTAAACAAACCTTAAGGAAGTTGTACCTTTTAGTATATATATATCGGGATTAAAACAATAACTCTGAAAGATATTTGATACATAGTGATCTTTAACTTGTATTCCCTTGATGACTTCTGTTGAAAATGGGTTGTTTACTGAATCTTTTATTCTTAGTGAGGGAGGTTATAAACTGTTTTCTTCGCATCTTCTATTAAACGTAAGGTGCTTTCTCCATTTTGCCAGAGATAAAGATTTTCTATGGATTACATAGTGACCTTTATTGAAGACACACTAGATAACCAAGTGTGAATAAAATTACCTCTGTCTCCTAAAAAAAAAAAAACAGCGATACAAATAATTCCCACTTAAGGAAGTGGAAAGAATAAAATATCCAGTAAACAACCCATTTTCAACAGAAGTCATCAAGGAAATAGAAGTTAAGGATCACTATGTATCAAATATCAGAGGTATTGTTTTAATCCCAATATACATTCAAAAAGGTACAAATTCCTTAAGTTTTGTCTCAATGAGTGTATATAAGTTTTGTCTATGAGTTTATATAAAGAGAGAATCTGTAAAAAAGCATATTGGATGCCTCTCCCGTCAAAATAAACGTCAAAGCTAGATCCATCTATGCTTTTGAGAAACGCCCTATACTTTTATAGATCCATTTCTTCTTGGTAAAATGTCCACCTATAAAGAGAGATATTTCGGTGTGATTTTAACCCCACATAACCTTTTTACTTTGGCAACAAACAGGACTCGCAGTGTCAAATAGCGATCAGCAATTTGGCAAGTGTGGGGACATTCCGTCTAGGTGTCTGCTTACCCCGTGGTCGTGCCATAGGATAGAGTAGCTCGTGGCCTAAACCTGAAACATCTGGCAGTTTATTGGCGAGACCATGTTGCCCACCCTCAGTAGAGGAAGGTATTGAAGGAGGGAGATATGGAGAGACCATGTTGCCCACCCTCAGTAGAGGAAGGTATTGAAGGAGGGAGATATGGAGAGACCATGTTGCCCACCCTCAGTAGAGGAAGGTATTGAAGGAGGGAGATATGGAGAGACCATGTTGCCCACCCTCAGTAGAGGAAGGTATTGAAGGAGGGAGATATGGAGGGACCATGTTGCCCACCCTCAGTAGAGGAAGGTATTGAAGGAGGGAGATATGGAGAGACCATGTTGCCCAACCTCAGTAAAGGAAGGTATTGAAGGAGGGAGATATGGAGAGACCATGTTGCCCACCCTCAGTAGAGGAAGGTATTGAAGGAGGGAGATATGGAGAGACCATGTTGCCCACCCTCAGTAGAGGAAGATATTGAAGGAGGGAGATATGGAGAGAATATGTGGCCCACCCTCAGTAGAGGAAGGTATTGAAGGAGGGAGATATGGAGAGACCATGTGGCCTACCCTCAGTAGAGGAAGGTATTGAAGGAGGGAGATATGGAGAGACCATGTTACCCACCCTCAGTAGAGGAAGGTATTGAAGGAGGGATATATGGAGAGACCATGTTGCCCACCCTCAGTAGAGGAAGGTATTGAAGGAGGGAGATATGGAGAGACCATGTGGCCCACCCTCAGTAGAGGAAAGCATTGAAGGAGGGAGATATGGAGAGACCATGTGGCCCACCCTCAGTAGAGGAAAGCATTGAAGGAGGGAGATATGGAGAGACCATATGGCCCACCCTCAGTAGAGGAAGACATTGAAGGAGGGAGATATGGAGAAACCATGGAAGAAACATCACAAGAGTAGAAGGATTTCTTTCATATGATAGAAACTCTTCTCCCATTCTTTTGATTTATCTTTTATTAACGAATAGGGAGATTACCATCGACATAATGACAATCTTTTTTTTTCTGGAATAACTGCAGAAAGAAGAGTTTATTCAAACATCCAATCAATACCTTTATTAAGACATCTTATGTACAGATTCTCTTAGAGATACAGAAAATGAGTTGGACAAAAATTGGGAGAAAGAAAGTAGAATATACAAAGTTATATCGGAAATAGTTATATCTGGAGCTGTATAATTTTGATATATACATAGGTTATATGTATTCTCCTGTTATCTTTATTATATATTGATTCCGTAAGTTATGGTAAAGGATAGAAAAACACTGAACTCTCAACAAGAAAGATTTAAAATATGTGCAACTCTAGAAATGTGAAAATTTAAGCAAATATTGACTGTTCTCTCTCTCTAGTAAATTGTTAAAAAATAAATATGTACAAAATGCTTTATTGAGGGAGGATCCCCCACTTTGAGAGAGTCCTCCTCCAGACAAGGTCTTCTCGAACACACCTCAGTTCCACGCCCGAGGAAGTGCTTACTCTCATAGACAAAACTTAAGGAAGTTGTACCTTTTAGCATGTATATCAGGATTCGGATAATAACTCTGAAAGTTATTGCAGTGACCTTTATTGAATACACACGAGATAACCAATATACACTCATGGAGACAAAACTTAAGGAAGTTGTACCTTTTAGCATGTATATCAGGATTCGGATAATAACTCTGAAAGTTATTGCAGTGACCTTTATTGAATACACACGAGATAACCAATATACACTCATAGACAAAACTTAAGGAAGTTGTACCTTTTAGCATGTATATCAGGATTCGGATAATAACTCTGAAAGTTATTGCAGTGACCTTTATTGAATACACACGAGATAACCAATATACACTCATGGAGACAAAACTTAAGGAAGTTTTACCTTTTAGCATGTATATCAGGATTCAGATAATAACTCTGAAAGTTATTGCAGTGATCTTTATTGAAGACACACGAGATAACCAATATACACTCATGAGACAAAACTTAAGGAAGTTGTACCTTTTAGCATGTATATCAGGATTCAGATAATAACTCTGAAAGTTATTGCAGTGATCTTTATTGAAGACACACGAGATAACCAATATACACTCATGGAGACAAAACTTAAGGAAGTTGTACCTTTTAGCATGTATATCAGGATTCAGATAATAACTCTGAAAGTTATTGCAGTGATCTTTATTGAAGACACACGAGATAACCAATATACACTCATGGAGACAAAACTTAAGGAAGTTGTACCTTTTAGCATTTATATCAGGATTCAGACAATAACTCTGAAAGTTATTGCAGTGACCTTTATTGAAGACACATGCGATAACCAATATACACTCATGGAGACAAAACTTAAGGAAGTTGTACCTTTTAGCATGTATATCGGGATTCAGACAATAACTCTGAAAGATATTACAGTGATCTTTATTGAATACACACGAGATAACCAATATACACTCATAGACAAAACTTAAGGAAGTTGTACCTTTTAGCATGTATATCGGGATTCAGACAATAACTCTGAAAGATATTACAGTGATCTTTATTGAATACACACGAGATAACCAATATACACTCATGGAGACAAAACTTAAGGAAGTGGTACCTTTTAGCATGTATATCGGGATTCAGATAATAACTCTGAAAGATATTACGGTGACCTTTATTGAAGACACATGCGATAACCAATATACACTCATGGAGACAAAACTTAAGGAAGTTGTACCTTTTAGCATGTATATCGGGATTCAGACAATAACTCTGAAAGATATTACAGTGATCTTTATTGAATACACACGAGATAACCAATATACACTCATAGACAAAACTTAAGGAAGTTGTACCTTTTAGCATGTATATCGGGATTCAGACAATAACTCTGAAAGATATTACAGTGATCTTTATTGAATACACACGAGATAACCAATATACACTCATGGAGACAAAACTTAAGGAAGTGGTACCTTTTAGCATGTATATCGGGATTCAGATAATAACTCTGAAAGATATTACGGTGACCTTTATTGAAGACACATGCGATAACCAATATACACTCATGGAGACAAAACTTAAGGAAGTTGTACCTTTTAGCATGTATATCGGGATTCAGACAATAACTCTGAAAGATATTACAGTGATCTTTATTGAATACACACGAGATAACCAATATACACTCATAGACAAAACTTAAGGAAGTTGTACCTTTTAGCATGTATATCGGGATTCAGACAATAACTCTGAAAGATATTACAGTGATCTTTATTGAATACACACGAGATAACCAATATACACTCATGGAGACAAAACTTAAGGAAGTGGTACCTTTTAGCATGTATATCGGGATTCAGATAATAACTCTGAAAGATATTACGGTGACCTTTATTGAAGACACATGCGATAACCAATATACACTCATGGAGACAAAACTTAAGGAAGTTGTACCTTTTAGCATGTATATCAGGATTCAGTTAATAACTCTGAAAGTTATTGCAGTGATCTTTATTGAAGACACACGAGATAACCAATATACACTCACGGAGACAAAACTTAAGGAAGTTGTACCTTTTAGCATGTATATCAGGATTCAGATAATAACTCTGAAAGTTATTGCAGTGACCTTTATTGAATACACACGAGATAACCAATATACACTCATGGAGACAAAACTTAAGGAAGTTGTACCTTTTAGCATGTATATCGGGATTCAGACAATAACTCTGAAAGTTATTGCAGTGACCTTTATTGAAGACACATGCGATAACCAAGTGTGAACAAATTTTTCTCTGTGTTCTAAAAAATAATAATAATAATAAAGGTGACATCAAAAACTTTCCACTTCTTTAAGTTTGGTCGATTAGTGCAGAGACAGTTAATAGATGGCGCATTGTTTTTTCATGCGTCTATTTTAAAGTGAGGAGCGCCATTCATTTATTTCTTTCTTTTTTTAGATTAGGATTCTCTTGGCAAAACTCCAATCTATATATTCACAAATAGTTTATCGATTGAAAAACCCTGTACGATTTATAAATGAATAAAACAAAGCATCGAGGGCTGCGTATCTTTTATTAGAACGAATATAATACGAGAATATAATATCGTATTATATTCGTTCTAATAAAAGATACGCAGCCCTGAATGCTTTGTTTTATTCATTTACAAATAGTTTAATTACCTAAAAGAGAATTTTCATGTGCCTTTCCTTAGAACATTTAGAATATAAAAACCTGTTTTTGAAGCGTTGGCTGTGGAAAGGCAGACTGTTTCAATTGCAGGCTAGAGAATGAGCAATTGTCAAAGGACTATTCAGGCCTCCCATTGTTCACCCGCTCGCCAGCGATTTCCATGGATCCTGCTGCACCAATTTAGCCACGTGTGGAGGGGGCCCCACAAACAACTACTCTCTTTGGCAAACGGAACCTTTCCAGTAGGACTTCTAAACTTAGATTTCACTTTCGAGTCAAGGTTAGCTCCTCCTTTATCTTTCTTACTCCTCCTCCTTCTTCAATGTCTTCCTCTATTGAGGGTAGGCCACATGGTCTCTCCATATCTCCCTCCTTCAGTACCTTCCTCTACTGAGGGTGGCCCACATGGTATCTCCATATCTCCATCCTTCAGTGCATTTCTTTATTGAGGATGGGCCACATGGTCTCTCCATACTTTCCGGTCCTCCGCCATCCTCTTCATCTCCTCGTAGATGTGTCGTTCAGTTCATTGTTTTAGATCGTCTGTGTATCCCTGTCGTCTCCTTCCTCTCCATCTCTTTCCCTGGAGCTTTCCCTCCAACACTGTCAGCAATGTCCTTTCATACTCACTTGACCTTATTCTCTTCTACATTCTATTCTTTACTTTCTAATGGTGGTGAGATCGTTTATTACTGTAGCTGTTTGCTGCCATTCGTTCAGCCATACGAGGGGAAAAAAGATCGATGGTTCCATTTAGCAGATTGTCGGATTTGGCCAAGCGTGCGCCTGATCTAAAATAAGATTATATTGGCTTCATAATAAATGAACCTTTCCTAGATGACAAAATGATATTGAGCCACTTTTCTCGTTAAAATTCATGACACGGTTTTATCTTTGCAAAACCTTACACCAATAATCTTTTTGCGATCGGTAAATCGAATTTTAATCGATCTTTTGCCTCCAACGTATGATCGAGTCGCAGTCATCTTTCGATGGTGGATCTAAAGGTTGGATTGTGCGAGTACTTGTGTTCTGGACTCTTGTCCTATGGCTCTGGATTGTTGTCCTATACCTAGTGGCAGTCAGTCTTCGACGATGGATCTAGAGGTTGGATTGTGCGAGTACTTGTGTCCTGGACTCTTGTCCTATGGCTCTGGATTGTTGTCCTATGGCTCTGGATTATTGTCCTATAGCTCTGGATTGTTGTCTTATGGCTCTGGATTGTTGTCATATAGCTCTGGATTGTTGTCCTATGGCTCTGGATTGTTATCCTATACCTAGTGGCAGCCAGTCTTCGACGATGGATTTAGAGGTTGTATTGTGTGAGTACTTGTGTCCTGGACTCTTGTCCTATGGCTCTGGATTGTTGTCCTATGGCTCTGGATTGTTATCCTATACCTAGTGGCAGCCAGTCTTCGACGATGGATTTAGAGGTTGTATTGTGTGAGTACTTGTGTCCTGGACTCTTGTCCTATGGCTCTGGATTGTTGTCCTATGGCTCTGGACTGTTGTCCTCTACCTAGTGGCAGTCAGTCTTCGACGATGGATCTAGAGGTTAGATCGTGCGAGTACTTGTGTTCTGGACTCTTGTTCTATGGCTCTGGATTGTTGTCCTATGGCTCTGGATTGTTGTCCTATGGCTCTGGACTGTTGTCCTATACCTAGTGGCAGTCAGTCTTCAACGAAGACCCTGTAGCAGAGAGCTAGGTTAGATGAAATATTTCACGTAGCAAGAAAACCCTGTCGCTTACTTCTTGATAAGGATAATTTGCCAAAAAAGTATGGTCTTCTATCCAGAAAGACATTGTAGCAGAGAGCTAGGTTCGATACGGGAGAGGCACAAACAGGAAGAGGCGGCGGTGTTCCGTGACTTGGGATAAGAAGAGATAGCCTGCCCTTACGTAACTTCCGCTAGCTGTCATCTTACAACACGCCTCTAGCAATGGTCGAAATTACCTCCTTGCTCAACGCGAATTCCCAGTTTACATGTTCATCTCTCAGACAAAATGGTAGTTCTGTTTGAAGAAAATGTGGAGGTGTGCAAGTAGCAATTACAAGAGTAATGTACCCTGTCAGACGACGTCAATCTAACCTTCTTGTAAAAAACACACCAGCCGATAAACCTCGCTTTTACCTGTCCAACGATCACTGAAGTTCCCAGAATCTGCAATGTGAAGGTCACCTTCAAAATTTTCCATTGGTGGTTACTCAGGCAAGGCCTGATAAAATTACGATTTCACTGTGACCTCTCTACACACTATACAGTAGAACCTCCCTGTAAAGGACATCTAATTGCAGAGACAAAGTGTCCTTTAAGGAGAGGTGTCCTCTTACCAGTTTGTGATAAACTTATTTATCTATATATTTTTCTCTATTTGCTCGCTTGATTGAACTGTTGTTAGTCAATATATTGAGTATATCTATATTATATAAAATAATTAGATTTCTGTAGTATTTTGATTATTAGAGCTATATAGAATTAATACTTGATGCTGATTATTTTGAGAATAGAGATATTTGTTGAGCAGTCGTGGCATAAATATTGAAAGAATAATAATAAATATGGTTTTGATCAGAGATTTCTTTATTTGAGCTCAGGAATATATATGAATAACATAATTTGGTTAAAGTGCTGCCTGTCTTAAGGCGAGTAGAACAAGGAAAAACAAAATATTATTTACATAATTACACAAGGTTTGAGCCGGCCATTGGGAAATAACAACAATGAATTTTTATAGGGGAAGCGTGACCTCTGGCGGTCGATTTAACAGAGTATTCGAATCTATGGAATTATAATTTTAAATAAAATAATATTTTTATATAACATATATTTATATACAGTAGAACTACCTCCCTGTAAAGGACAACACCTAATTGCAGAGACAAAGTGTCCTTTAGAGAGAGGTGTCCTCTTACCGGAGTGTTGCTAATTAGTAAAAATAGTAATTTTGCAAATGAAAAATGTCCTTTGTGTAGTGGTATCCGCTCGTGGGAGTGTCCGCTAAAGGAAGGTTCTACTGTATTATATAAATATACCTCTCCCTTTATATAATAACAATCAAGAATATATGATAAAGGACAATTTGAATTTCAGATTGTAAACATAAAGTAACAATTTACCACGTCCTTTTTTTTTGCTTATTCCTAGTACACGTGGTACAGGCCATGATAATCATGGTGGGTAGAAGGCGACTGTTTTTACTGTAAGTGCACCACATGTCTACACACGTGAAAAGCAGTTCGACTTTGCACTTACAAATAAATGTGCCAGAGCCCCGTTTTGTTACTTGCACTCGCTGGTGGGGTTGGACTTTTGCAAGAATAGGGGAACATTGGAGCATTTTTTTTATCAGAAAAAAGTGTCCAATGCGGGAATCGAACCCGGGTCGTAGCGATCGAAAACCAACGGTTTAGACCAGCCTCTACCGACCCCCCTACCACTTCCTAATAAGTAAATTATTTGTATCGTATCGGTAGCAGCGTTGTTATCGCATAATTTCTGTATTTGGATGTGGTCTTGTTACCTTATGTTTCTAATTCAGGAGAATATATACACTGGTAGACAAAACTTGGGATATATGTAAAAAACAATTTAAAATGGCTTAGTTCTTTCGTAATAGCATTGAGTTAAGCCGAATTCATGTGGAAACGGGTAGAAAGGTGGTGAATTTACTGTGATAAATTTATAGACAAATACACTCATGGACAAAACTTAAGGAAGTTGTATCTTCTAGCATGTATATCGGGATTTAGACAATAACTCTGGAAGATATTTGATTCACATAACCTTTCAGTTATTGTCTGAATCCCGATATACATGCTAAAAGGTACCTTTATTGAAGACACACGAGATAACCAAGTCGTTAAAAAAACGACGAACCGGCGGTATCAAAGATTTTAGACTTACTTAAGTTTTGTCCATGAGTGTATTTGGACGTTTTTTTTTTACCCTCAAGTTGTTGATATTTTTCACTACCCTACAAGTGAAGTTTGTGTCTGTCGAATAGATTCCTGCGAAACTGCAAATAGCTGAGATGTGATATTAAAAGTGATTGTGTGAGGGTGACATTTTTAGCTTAATTCTCTCGTATTTCCCATTTATAATTTAAAACAATAATGAAGATCAGTTTTTAGCGTGGCATACATTTTTTTTCACTCTTTTTATCATGATATAAATATATAATAATATAATTAACCCCTAAAACTTTATGACTTCAGACAACCAATATACCTTTGATCCATACATGTATAAAACTATAAAAATACCTGATAATTATGTATATGTCTGTCAATTCTACTAATTATTGTTATTTAAGAAAAATAACTGATTTGTTCTTAACTTCCTGTATATAAGTTTATGCCCTTCTTTTCTTCTTTCCCCTTTTATTTGATAAACTGTAAATAACATTGTTGATTACTGGTACTATTACCCTTTTTCCAGAATGTACCCTACATTTCTGTTTGGAGAATCTGTATAAGACTAAAAGGTCATAATAGAGATTTTTCTGTTTTTATAATTAATATATGATGTGAGGAGATAACACACACACACACACAAAAAAACTTTATTAAGACACACAGGTCTTACAGAGGATTCTCCTTGGGGTTACAAGACGGAGAAACCCATGAAAGTGGAAAATATACAAAGGGGTAAAAATGGAGAAAGATTATATACACATGGTAAATATATACAGATTATTATTTGAATAATCCTATGGAAAATAGTAAGGAGATAATTCTTTAAAACCATTAATGCTAGTCAAACAATCACACGGGTAGAATCACCATCTATCAATATACATAACATCCCAACATTACACGGTATTTTTGTGTTTCAAACTTTGAAGTGATTTCCTACAAGAACAAAAGTTTGTTCGACGTCACCTAATATAGTATTTGTCGTCCTGTTCTACGAGATTATAGAACAAACCTGAGTTTGTGTGTTTTACCAAGAATTCTCCCCTTCAACCCACATTTTCCCTCCTTCTTAAGAAGAAGAGGATTTCCCTCATCTCTTGGCTTTAATAACCTCCCTCAGCCTTTGTTCTCTATCTCGTCCAACCATTTCTTTCTTGACAATTTCAGACACACAATCTCCTGAACCATTATTACCCAGTGCATAAGCCTGTCCCAAACCCTAATACACTGAGCGCAAAAGTTGCCATAAGTTTCTTAAAAGAAATATATATTTGTTATTAGCCCATACACACATTGTATAATTATACAAGATCATGGAGACTAAATTAATGGATTAAATTTATAATCTTGGTAGGGTTGGAATATAGGTCTTGTCTTGAGGCTACCATTACATTCCAAGAGGTGGTCTGGTGAGGCCTCTTTGATCCTGCAAATGATACATTGTGGGAAGGTCTTTACACCATCCTGGAAAAGGAGAGGTCTTGTATGGCCAGTTTTGAGCCTGGAAATACAGGTGGTTGCCTGTCGGTTTATCCCAAATTTCAGAATAGCTCCAGGCTTTTGTATTATTATATATTAAATATAAATAAATTAATTTTAATAATTAAATAAAGAAAAATTAAGAAACATAAAGAAAGATTTCAGTTTCCTTATCCTAGTACAATTTCCCTTTTGTATTATTTTTCATTCAGTTTGGCGTTCTCACACCCTTACGACCTCAAATACCCGTTCTTTGATTTTTCAGGAAGCCTCGAAGGCAATCTTTTTTGTTGTTGTTGTTGCTTTGTTCATGAGGCCCAACTTGCACCATGCTGATGAGGGCTATCAGCCTGGAACGCGTACGTGGTTAGCATATATTGATTAATAAAGAAAAGGTACTTGGACAATTCTGAAATAATTACAAATCAACGATTAATTGATATTTATTCCGATAGATGGCGCAAGTATCCATCATCAACTTTTGTTTTTGTCAGGATTGTCTGAATTGTAATCGAAGCTGTAATAGTTGTAGAAAAACTACCTCAACTCATATTTCATTACCTAGCCCTGTAAGATTCTACAAGGGATAGTCAGTCTAGTGTTTAGACATTGGTGTATCTTTTTGTCTAAATCAATAAGGAATCTAGGGTTTGGTTTCTTTTTACAATTCTTTTATTTCTCGATCTTTCAGGATAACATGACCTTCAACACCAATGCTCCCGTCAGGATTGTCTGATTTGCGATTGGAGTTAATCTATTTATACATTGGTGTATCTACCAATTCTCCCGCCAAGATTGTCTGAATTGTGATTGGAACAAGTCTAGAGAGGATCTCTAGGAAGACGATGGATGTATATATTGGACTCTAAATTTTACATTGGTCTAACATTGCCGTTGCCTGGATTTTCTGAATTGTGATAGAAGTATGCCTATAGAGGACCTCTATAGTTACGACGGATATATATTGGACTTTTTATATAAAATTTTTACATTGGTCTACCATTGTCATCGCTAGGATTGACTGAATTGTGATAGGAGCTGGCCTAGAGAGGATCTCTCGGGAGACGACGGATGTATATATTGGACTCTAAATGTTTACATTGATCTAACATTGCCAGGATTGTCTAAATTGTAATAGAAGCATGTCTATAGAGGACCTCGATAGATACGACGGATGTATATATTGTACTTTCTATATAAAATGTCTACACGGGTCTAACATTGCCGTTGCCAGGATTTTCTGAATTGTGATAGGAGCTGGCCTAGAGAGGATCTCTCAGGAGACGACGGATGTATATATTGGACTCTAAATGTTTACATTGATCTAACATTGCCAGGATTGTCTAAATTGTGATAGAAGCATGTCTATAGAGGACCTCTATAGATACGACGGATATATATATATATTGTACTTTCTATATAAAATGTCTAAACGGGTCTAACATTGCCGCCGCCAGGATTGTCTGAATTGTGATTGGAACTAGTCTATAGAATACCCCTCTATAGAGACGACGAACCGGCGAGGTATGGGAAGGGAGGATACGCATATATACATTATGCAGCTAGCTCCCAATGTAGCAGCTGTAATGGATGAGGCACGATGGGTCGGTCTTGAGACCATCATCACGAGAAGTTCCCGGATGCCCTCCCTTCTTTATTGCCTCCTGACTTCAAGTCCTTGTTGCTGCCACAACACGCCCCGCCCTGAGACACCTTTGTAAGCCTCGAGAAGGAGGGAGTGTCCGAAATTTTGACCCTTTCTTTTCTTTACTCAAACCAGTAGGCCTCTTTCAGATACGGAGATAAACTTCGGAGCCTGTCTTTTGTTGGTCATATCAACGTTGGAGCAATATATCCCATTATGGTCAAATTTGGTGCATTCTCTTTGAGAGAGGGACATTTTATATATAAATCTTTAATTAAAAAGGCATATATTGGATCAAAATATCATTTATTTTACCAATATTTCAGTTGGCTGAACGCCAACCTTTATCAAGGTGTTATAACATTTTAAAGTGTGTCAACAACAAACTCAGCGCCACATAACGTCAACAGCATTAAGTTTTAAAATATTTTGTTATATTCAATGGGGAGAAAAAAAAAGATATATATATATTTATATTATGGACAAAATAATTTTTGTAAATTACACAGGTCTACAAAAAAACACTTTTTTTTTGCACAAGAGAACCTGATGGTGTTTCTAGTGTAACTTTTCATGCTGAACTCAAAAATCTAATCAGAAATTTCCCATCACCCATGGTTTTTGCCTGACGATCTTTTTTTAGTATTGGGATAAATACATGCATCCAACATGAAAGAGACTTACGAAAACATGAAACTGCTTTTGAAAAAGATAGAATATGAAAGATACGGTTGGAAAATATGCAGCGATTTGAAAGTCGTTGCTATCTTGCGTGGATTACAGCTTGGATATACAAAATTTTGTTGTTTTCTGTGTGAGTGGGATAGCAGAGATAGGGAAAGGCATTACATTAAAAAAATCTGGCCAAACCGTAAAATCTTTACTCCAGGATATAAAAATATTGCAAATCTACCCCTGATCGATTCAGAAAATAGTTACTTACCACCATTACATATTAAACTGGGATTAATGAAGAACTTTGTCAAGGCAATGGATCGAAATGCCAGTGGATTTGCCTACCTAAAACAAAAGTTTTCTAGTATAAGTGAAGCGAAGATTAAAGAAGGCATTTTCGTTGGACCTCAGATTCGGGAATTGCAGAAGGATGGAAATTTTCAAAATAATTTGAATGAAGTTGAAGCAGCAGCATGGAATTCCTTTAGAAACGTTTGCAAAAACTTCTTAGGAAGTGTCAAGGTTGAAAATTACCGAGACATAGTTAATGATCTGTTGCTTTCCTACAAGGCACTGGGATGTAACATGTCCCTCAAGATCCATTTCCTGCATTCACATCTAGATTTCTTTCCAGACAATCTTGGCGCAGTTAGCGATGAGCATGGTGAGAGGTTTCATCAAGCTATATCAAGCATGGAGAAGCGGTACCAAGGTAAATGGAGTCCCGCTATGCTTGCCGACGACTGCTGGGCACTCAAGAGGGATCTACCACAAGCAAAGTATAGAAGAAAATCCACTGTCACTGCTTTTCAATAATAAATATGTTTCGTTCATATATGCCTATATATTAACAATATTTCCAAATTCAAGTAGGTGTATCTCAGAAATATTGTGTAATAGAAAAAAACTAATGGTATATTTGGATTCAGGACATGTAGATAAGATGCTATTTCTTTGTGGACAAAGAAAAATATTTTTTGATAAACCAGTTACGTGACATTGTTTGCAATTTTTAGTGCATTTATCCCAATGCTAAAAAAAGACCGTCACGCAAAAACCATAGGTGATGGGAAATTTCTGATTAGATTTTTGAGTTCAGCATGAAAAGTTACACTAGAAACATAATCAGGTTCTCTTGTGCAAAAATCTTGTTGACCAGTGTTATAGGTGTGAATATTTTGAAAATTAACAATAACGCCTATTTTAAATTTAAAATTATTTGTACTATGTGTAAAAAGATTTTTCGTATAAAAATAAATAAAAATAACAAAATATGTCTTTTGTTGGTCGTATCAACGTTGTAGCAATACGACCCATTATGATCAAATTTGTCTCTTTGAGAGCGGGACATTTCATATATAAATATACTATGGCATAACATATATAGATCCGCCTTTGCTGGTCCCAAGCCCGGATGAAAAAGGAGGAGGGGGAACAGTAACAAGCTCACTAAAAAACCTGGGTTCAGCTGGCCCGGCTGATAGTACTCTGTAAGGACTCCAGGGATACAGGATGAGCAGCGTTTGTACTCAACGTTAGGAGCTGCTGCACATGGCATCTGTTCCTCATGTCAGAGACGGCCATTTCTTTTGGAGCTAAGTCGGCCTGCCACTGAGTAATGCTCCCAGTCTTAATGACAAAGACAGACTACTTCACCCAGTCATGATGGTTGTCAAACAGACACCATCAAGGGTCACAACTTGATACCCTAATATGATTGAGTGGAGATAAGAAAGAAGAAGATATATAGATAAATTATAACTACCGCACAAATAGAAAGCGATATATAAACTTTAAGACATTTATTAATGGAATAAATTCTCTATAAATATTATTTTAACTAATAAACATTAAAGAACGTATATATAGAGAGCTTCATAAAATTCTTTCATAATCACATCAAACATTTTTATTCAAAAATAAACATGTTGAATATTGAATCAACTCCATTATAATTTTAAATGTACTTTTTTGTTGTTAGTTGTTAATGGATTTTTTTAAATAAATAAGTTTATATATGTATATACGTATTAAATCTTTCGTTTTCTTTCCATTGTTGTGTGTGTTTAAACAATGGATTTTTTTTTAGACTTGTTTTATTCTTGGTATCATATGCTAGGTAGACTCTCCTATAACGCGGGTTTTTACAACGCGATAAAAAAATTGCGACAAATTTATTTATACAACGCGAATTTTCGTATAACGCGTTATAAAATAAAACAATTTACCCTAACAACATTCGCGTTATACAAGTTTTATTTCGTATAACGCGATTTCATACAACATGGAACACATTAATCGCGTTATAGGAGAGTTTACTGTATATATTTTAGAATATGTTATGGTATTTTGACCTTTCCTGAATATTTTGATGTATTTGATTTTGATTTGGGAATCAATATAGCTTTTCTCTTATTAGCAAAATCTTGAGATGTTTCATGTTTTATTGAAGTTTATGTAACTGGGAAAACTAACTTTGAAATGATTTTTCTAAATATTTTTTCTTGTTTTGTGAATCTCCAAGTGTTTTTCTATCCTATCTCATAACTTAAGGTAATCTACACTCATGAACAAAACTTAAGATTCCACCCTTCAATGTAGCTATAAAAGCAGAATCATCCAATACAATATTAGAGCTCTGAAGAAGCGGTCTGGTGGATTAAATTGACGAAACCGCTGGGAGGGTTCATCACTGATGATCCAAGCCCACCCAATATTGTTTAATCGCAGTAAGGACAATAGAAGTTTGATTTATTTGTGAAAAAAAAAAACCATTCGCTTCTTAATGTTTACATTTGTTATATATAAATGCCGCGTTATTACTTTGTATTAAGGAAGTTGTACCTTTTAACATGTATATCAGATTTCAGACAATAACTCTCCGAAAGATATTTGATATATGCACAGTAACCTTTATTGACGACACACGAGATAACCAAGTGTGAACAAAATCTCCTTTAAAAAAAAGGCGACATCAAAGACTTTCAACTCTCTTAAGTTTTATTTAATGAGTGTATATAAAAAGGAGAGGCACATGCGAATACCTAGAGCCTATATGTATATTTAATACATCAAACTTTAATTTTATCTCTATATTTACATATTTCCCTTTCTCTCTTTTTCTCTTATCATTTGCCTTCTTGAGGATAGAGGTTGCCTGGCCGGTATTTATATTTCTGTGAAAAATAGACACTCCGGCCAGTTAGAGTTTTTTTTTTTATGTTCTCAACGTTTCGATAAAAAAAAACGCCCTTGAAACCTCAGAACAATTTTTAACGCCTTGCCAAATGCTTTATTTTTATTTATTTCTCCTGACGAAGACAAAATATTTTTGTTGAAACGTTGAGAAAATAAAAAACTCTAACTGGCCGAAGTGTCTATTTTTCACAGATATATAATTCACCTTATCTCCATGGGGAATCTGTATTATAAGACTGAAGATATCTTGATATATATATATATATACAGGTATTAATGTATTTAATTGTTATAATCAACAAGGGTATGCATACACCCGTAGACAAAACTTGAGGAAGTGGGAAGTTTTTTATTGCCAGTCGTCTCTCTTTTTTTTTATGAGACAGAGGCTATTTTGTTCACATTTGGTTACCTCGCGTGTCTTTAATAAAGGTCACTGTGTATCAAATATACTTCAGAGTTATTGTCTGAATCCCGATATACATGCTAAAAGATACAACTTCCTTAAGTTTTGTCCATGAGTGTATCTAGTGTGTATTCAATAAAGGTCACTGTAATATATTTCAGAGTTATTGTCTCAATCCTGATATACATGCTAAAAGGTACAACTTCCATATGTTTTGTCCATGGGTGTATCTAGTGTGTCTTCAAAAAAGGTCACTGTAATATCTTTCAGAGTTATTGTCTCAATCCCGATATACATGCTAAAAGGTACAACTTACCTAAGTTTTGTCCATGAGTGTATCTTTCAGAGTTATTGTCTCAATCCCGATATACATGCTAAAAGGTACAACTTCCTTATGTTTTGTCCATGAGTGTATCTAGTATGTCTTCAATAAAGGTCACTGTAATATCTTTCAGAGTTATTGTCCCGATATACATGCTAAAAGGTACAACTTCCTTAAGTTTTGTTCATGAATGTATCTCGTGTATCTTAAATAAAGGTCACTGTAATATATTTCAGAGATTTTGTCTGAATCCCGATATACATGCTAAAAGGTACAACTTCCTTAAGTTTTGTTCATGGATGTATCTCGTGTATCTTCAATAAAGGTCACTGTAATATCTTTCAGAGTTATTGTCTCAATCCCGATATACACGGTAAAAGGTACAACTTCCTTAAGTTTTGTCCATGATTGTATCTAGTGTGTATTCAATAAAGGTCACTGTAATATATTTTAGAGTTATTGTCTGAATCCCGATAAACATGCTAAAAAGTACAACTTCCTTAAGTTTTGTCCACGAGTGTATCTTGCAGAGTTATTGTCTGAATCCCGATATACATGCTAAAAGGTACAACTTCATTAAGTTTTGTCCATGAGTGTAATTACGTTACAATACAGAAATGGAACCCTGGAGGTTTTTCCGGCACTTGGCCCAAAAGTCAAAGCCCTAAATAAAATTGGCACATATGCTAGTTTATTTATGCCACTAACTAATTATGTTATTTATAGCATATATAGAACTGAAACTGTGTACTGTTAACCTTGTTTTTTCTCCTCAAGTTGACGATCTTCTGATAATATATATCCATATAAATTATTAGGGATAAATAAGAACGAGATAAATAGTCTCCAACCTAATTGACAAGAAGATTGGTGTCGATAAAATGTGCGTAATTTAATTGGAAGTGATGACATGGGGAAAGTATCCAGAGTCGCCGTTGGTGGACAAAACCAGACTGTCATACAAAACAGTGCTCTTTAATTATGAAAAAGGATCCACACACACACACACAAACCTTTATTAAGACACACAGGTCTTACAGAGGATTCTCCTTGGGGTTACAAGACGGAGAAACCTATGTAAGCGGGAAATATACAAAGGGGTAAAAATGGAGAAGGATTATATACACATGATAAATATATACATAATCAATGAAAAAGGATTCTCTTTATCGTTAACCTGAAAGTTACTGATGGCTTGCACCATCTATCGGAATAAATATCAACTATTCTCGTTGATTTTTAATTATTCCAGATGTGGCCAAATACCCATTCTTGATTAATCAAGAAAAGCTAACCACGGACGTGTTTCGGGCTGTTGGCTCTCATCAGCGTGGTGTAAGTTCTCTTTAATCTCGCAATTCTGGCCTTAACTACCAGTTTCATGATTTTTCAGGATGCCTGAATGATCTTTTTTTTTTTGTCGTTGAGATACAGCTTGCATAACGCTGATGAGTGTCAACAACCCAAAACGCATACGTGGACCTTTAGGAGAGGCCGCTGCTTATCATCAAACAGTTTGAGGAGCATGAACTCATGGAATTCATGTAATCTTTACACAAGGAGATAAGAAACAACAACAACATTTATACAAACGTTCTTCCATGATTTATAATATTATAAAATAAATAAAACTTCCAGGGTTAAGTTTCTTGTTCAAATTTTTATTTTCAAGTTTTCGGACTTGTCAGTCCTTCAACAGGATTATCACGATAATAAATTAGATATCATTCGACCAGCAGCACGTAGCCTCCACCCATGCACGCATATTTTCAAAAATTGTTTATAACACACAAAGAATGTAATATTTATTTTATCTCCTTTCAATATCATTAATATTTAAAATATGTAAAAATAATTTGTATATAAAAATAATATATATCATCAATTTATTATCGTGATACTCCTGTTGAAGGACTGACAAGTCCAAAAACTTGAAAATAAAAATTTGAACCAAAAACTTAACCCATTAACAACATTTATAAAATACTATTCTACGAATGGTGTATTTTTCCATACTGCAACTTCAACATCGAATTGCACATGCAAAGATCACGCTACTGACGCAATGATCCATTTAAATCTTCTCTCCAGATGCGTCGGCACGCAGAACAGCTGCGTACCTTAGGCTTTACATATTTAGACGGTAGTAGTTCCAAGTAACATCCCATATCACCTTCAAGCACATCGCAGAAGTAAAACTCAATGTTCAAATTTGTATCTTAACAACGTCACATATACCATTGCCAAGCTATACTTTTTATAGACAATTGACAACTAAAATAATTTTATTGACATCTTGTCAATACATGTAAAGTGCACAGTCTGCACTATTTAAAAAAGATAATTATATATATATATATATGTTATATTAAAATATTATTTTATTAAAGATTATATTTCATATAGATTCAAATACTCTGCTAAATCGACCGCCAGAGGTCACGCTTCCCCTATAAAAACTCATTGTTGTTGTTTCCCGATGGCCGGCTCAAACCTTTTGTACATTATGTAAATAAGTTTTTTCATTTTTTGATTCTTACGCCTTAAGCCAGGCATTACTTTTATCGATTTATGTCTATATATCTATAGCGCCCCCTCTTGGGATTCACCAAAATAGGGTACTATAGAGAGGAGGGGGCTATAGACAGGTCACTTTTAATATAAATCGCATCGTACTACGTATTTAAAATCGGGCACTATAGAAAGGAAGGCGCTATTTAGGGGGGGGGGGGTCGCTATAGACAGGTTTAACTGTATATATGGTATATTAAAATATTATTTTATTTAAGATTATATTTCATAGATTCAAATACTCTGCTAAATCGACCGCCAGAGATCACGCTTCCCCTATAAAACTCATTATTGTTGTTTCCCGATGGCCGGCTCAAATTATGTAAATAAGTTTTTCATTTTTTGATTCTTACGCCTTAAGCCAGGCAGTACTTTTATCAAACTATGTTTTTATATATTCCTTGAACGCAATTGAAGCTATTTTTGATAACTAATTTTATTATAATCTTTTCCACGACTGTATACCAAAATCAAGCAACAGCTAATTCTGTATATTTCAAAATATTCCAAAATTAACAGAAAATCTTTTCATTTATAATATATATTTGCATTATACTATGTACGATGAATATGGCTCCTCTGCCAGCGCTGCAGAGTTTGGTTGAGAATCTCCAGTATACTATCTATAGATGTAACGATATTTTTACCATATAATCTATATGCGTGCGCTCATCCAACTTTTTTTAACGACACACAAAAAGCATTAAAAAATAATATAGCGGTAATCAATCGTTGGACATGAGACAAGAAAGAAATGAGGAGGTAAAGGAGGCGATTTGTTACAGAGTAGGAGGGGAAATTGATGAATTTGATGCAGTCCATTTTCCACACGTGAATGACCATACTCAGTCCCAAATAAATTAGGCAGATTCTACCCATCCACGCAGGAAACGGATGGTTACTGCTTCTATGGAGGGAGGATTATGACCTTCCCTCTACCCACCTCGTTAATTAATTCTCTCTGGAAACTTACAATAAACAACGTCAAATCAATTCCACTCCTTCCTCTAACAACGTAGCTTTGATAAAATAAAGAAGCGGAGAAAAAAAGTTAGTGAAATTATTTCGTTCCTCTCTTTCAAATCACATTTGCCTAATTAAGAACCGCTGTTGTTTGGCCATTGATTGTTGCTTGCTTGGATGCTCTTATTCCTAAACACCTCTTTGCCATCATTTCAGTCCTTCTCTTTCAATCTATCATTCCTATTAGTATTTTATAATGATAATTATATTATAATGTGTTTATTTTTTCTCTTCTTCTTCTTGATGAAAAATCGAAATTTTAATTCGTTTTTTAACGTTTTTAGTCAGTATACACATAAGATAAAACACTCTATAAGGAAACCTTTACTATGTAAAACTATATTTAGGGAGATTATTCATGACAAAAAACTCTATAACGGATTTCTTTCTAACGAAAACTCACTATAATAAAGCCCTTCAAAACTAAGATCTATTAGTAAAATATAACAAAAACTCTCTAACCCTTAACTCAATAACAAAACTCTTTAAACAACGATGTTAACAAAAACTCTATAACGGAATTATTTCTAACAAAAACTCACTATAATGAAGCCTTTTACAACAAAAATCTATTAGTAAACTATAACAAAACCTCTCTAACCCTTAACTCAATAACAAAACTCTTTATGACAACGATGTTAACAAAAACTCTATAACGGAATTATTTCTAACAAAAACTCACTATAATGAAGCCTTTTACAACAAAAATCTATTAGTAAACTATAACAAAACCTCTCTAACCCTTATCTCAATATCAAAACTCTTTATAACAAAGATGGTAGCAGAAACTCTATAAGTAAATTCTTTCTAAAGAAAACTCACTATAATAAAGTCCTTTACAACAAAAATATTTTAGTAAACTATAACAAAAATGATATTGTGATCTATAAAAGGAATGGTCACCTCTCCCTTTCAAAATAGATGCAAAATTCTGTATTTTATATTTTGTCTGTCTCTGCAATCTGACTCAGGATCGGTGACAATGCCACAATACCAGCTTTGGAAAATACAGAACGCCACACCGTTGCAACCCACAAAAAGCGACATCGGTTTCCCGAAACGTCGAAACAATATAAAAGATATTTGCAGAATTTGATTGTTGTTGTTCATGTTTATTATGCTTTCTGAAATTCACTCTTTTTCAAAACAGTAAAAATTATTTTTAAAAAGTTAAGGCATTACATGTTTTTGAGAAAAATAAAAGAATCAATGTTGAGTATGTAATTTTTCTCGAAATTAGATAGGTAATCTTTTAATTTTTAATATTGTGAAAGTATAATGTTTTGAAAAAAGAAAGATTTTCAATAACTTAATAAAAGTGGGGGAAAATTTCAACACTGTTTTAGAGCTTTATTTGTATTATTATTATCTCATATATGTTACTATAAATGTTTTGTGGAAAAGTGGTTTTTATGTAAAAAAGAAGTAGGAAACCTCAAGATGTGACATATAGGTAGCTGCGTCGCAAAAAATAAATTGTTGGTATCATCCTCATCATGACATGTAGAAGGTAAAGTGAGTGTTACATAACCGAATAAAATAGAGAAATCCATAAATAAATCTTTAATTAAAAAGGCATATATTGGATTAAAATATCATTTATTTTACCAATATTTCAGTTGGATGAACGCCAACCTTTATCAAGGTGTTATAATGCATTAACACAATAATATTTTGACATACACATTAATATATTATAATACCTTGATAAAGGTTGGCGTTCAGCCAACTGAAATATTGGTAAAATAAATGATATTTTGATCCAATATATGTCTTTTTAATTATAGCCTAATATGTAACTATTCATAGATAGAATTGAAGGACTACTCTGTGAAGTAAGAAATTATGGACCATTGACCAACATAGAGAACAGGAAGTTTGTGTATCTTTTTAGCATGATGAATGAATGAGTTTTTAATCCTTGTTGTGATGGATCATTAAAATATAAGAGAGTGAGGCTGGTGAGTGTTGTGTCGTGGACTTGGTTCACTGTAAGAGAATCCGGAATGTGGAATCCAGAGTGTTTCCCGACTTCTCCAAGCTAAGTGACTTTGAAGGTTTTTGTAGCTGGAGAGACTTCCTTATTTGAGGCAGGAAGACCCGTGACAGCTAAAGGATGACCAGTTTTTCCTTCTTCTGCTTCTTCAACTCGAGGTTGACGGCCCACGCGGCCAAACTGGTGTCTCTTCACCCTGTAGGTGTTGTTGATTGGAGACTTGTTGTGTTTATGTCCAAACTGGTGTCTCTTCACCCTGTAGGTGTTGTTGATTGGAGACTTGTTGTGTTTATGTCCAAACTGGTGTCTCTTCACCCTGTAGGTGTTTTTGATTGGAGACTTGTTGTGTTTATGTCCAAATTGGTGTCTCTTCACCCTGTAGGTGTTGTTGATTGGAGACTTGTTGTGTTTATGTCCAAATTGGTGTCTCTTCACCCTGTAGGTGTTGTTGATTGGAGACTTGTTGTGTGTATGTTTATGTCCAAACTGGTGTCTGTCATAGAACGAAAAATCCTAATTTTCAATATTTAAGGAGTAATAACGACTATTCCCTATCCTTATGGATGAAGTATGAAAGGATGAATGAGTAATGATAAACGGAAAAAATAAAAGTGTCCAGGGATGGGAACACTTTTATTTTTCCGTTTATCATTACTCTTCACAATTCATCCTTTCATACTTCATTCTTAAAGATAGGAATAGTCGTTATTTCTCCTTAGATAATGAAAATTACGATTTTTCGTTCTGTAAAAAGAAACATTTGCGGTAAAACTTGTTAAACATCGTTCTATAGAGTATTAATATAAATAGATTCTTTATTTTAGAGCGAGACTTGATCAAGGACTTAAACTGAAGGTAACAATGCAGTGTAAGCAACCATTCATCATAGTTTTGCCATCACGTTTAAAGATAATATAGTTTCTTTAACGTTTAAACATCAAAGTAGAAACCTCCGAATTCTCAAATTGACCCGCGCTATCATTTTAGATCATTCAGAGAGAAAGGTGAAACGCAATCCAATTAAAACAATTCTATTTTCCACAGCATTGTGAAAATATCCAGGTAGGATCCTTCATGTAATTTTGTATAACCTCTACTTATTTCAGCCCCCTCCTCCTATCACAACTTGTATATAATTTGGTGGTTCAACTCACTTCGAATTCTACCCCCCTCTCCATTTTTTTTTTCTGTCTTTTTCGACTTTTTAATGCTGTTTTCAAAATGTTGTTTGTGGTAGCCATGGATACCAGGAATTCTATACCTCTAGTGTTCTTTCATATCCTATACTTTTACCGTTAGTTTTTGGAAGATTCCAAATTCTGAATTTGAAGAATATCTTATTACACACTAAAATCTTGCTCAGATATTCCTAAAGTTATAATTAGTGTATTACAAGTATATATAGTTTTTATTTAACTACATTATGATACTACAGTTTACTGTATACTTTAGTTAACTACATATTGATACTCCTGTGGAAGGACTGACAGGTCCGAAAGCTAGAAAATAAAATTTGAACAAAAAACTTAGCCCTGGAGACTTTATTTTCTTCATAATATTATAGTTATGTGTATATACGTATATAGTTATACAAATCCGCTATGAAAATTGGAAACTATTATAGACGTGAAAAAATAGTACAAATGTAATATTGTACTGGGATAAGGTGCATAAATTAAGAAAAAGGCATCTCCTTATCGTGCAACTGAAAGTTGCTAATGGCTTGCGCCATCTATCGGAATAAATATCAACTATTCTCGTTGATTTTTAATTATTCCAGAATTGGCCAAATACCCATTCTTGATTAATAGATAGCGCAAGCCATTAGCCACTTTCAGTTGCACGATAAGGAGATGCCCTTTTCTTATATTATAGACGTGTATGATTCTTTTTAAAAATTAAACAATTTCTACTGACATTACTGCGATGGAAAAATTAATGTGAGGGCCTGGCTCATTAGTGGTAAACTCTCCCAGATGGCGCGTTAATGCATCATGACAAATTCACTATTAAAAGTTTAGAACACCTCCTAACTTACGAATCTTGTGGTGTTAGTCTAGTGATGAAGAATATTTTCTATGTGAAGATAAAAAATGAAGAGGGTCCATAGACGAGTGGAATAAACAGTCGATTTACGACTGCCATGACCCGGGATCGTATCCCGCACTTGGCACTTTTTTTTTTTTTTTGAATAAAAAAAATCGTTCCAATGGTCCCCGATTCTTGCGAGTATCAACCTCAACAGTGAGTACAAGTAGCCAAACGGGGATCTGACACATTTGTAAGTTGGTGATAGTAGTGAAGGCAAGCTTCATTGTTCTAAAATCACTTTATTAGGTACCGCTCAATAAGAGTAACCTAGTTTTATGATAATTGCAACAATGAATAATATATGAAGGTTATTCACATATTTGAAAAATGTTAACGAGGGATTCAAGCCCGGTTTATGACTGTCGAGAATCGAGGGTGTTACCCACTCGTCCACCGACTTGAAGGCAAGCTTGGGCCCAGGGTATGCCAGTAATGAAGGCAAGTTTGGGCCCAGGGTATGCCAGTAGTGAAGGCAAGCTTGGGCCCAGGGTATGCCAGTAGTGAAGGCAAGCTTGGGCCCAGGGTATGCCAGTAGTGAAGGCAAGCTTGGGCCCAGGGTATGCCAGTAGTGAAGGCAAGCTTGGGCCCAGGGTATGCCAGTAGTGAAGGCAAGCTTGCATCCAGAGTACGTCAGTAATGGAGGCGGGCTTGAATCCAGGATGTAACAGGTATGAATTCGAACTTGAATCCAGAATCAAATGCAATTTTTCATTATGACGCAAAAGAGCATTCTGCAATATTGATAATTACTAATACAGAAGGAGTCCAGATTTGAAGGGAAAACCAATCTCAATTTGGTGTCAGTCAGCCAGTATTTGCGACACAGGCGACATTCTATTGATTCCCATCCCCCAGAGTTCCACAATCTTCTCTCGGCGCATTAAAAATGGAGAGAAACCTGACGTCTTTACCTAATGTGGTGCTCTTAAGTTAGTTAAATCCAATTTGGACCATTAAAGTTACAATTAAAGTATATTTTTGTCTCTTCGCGTTGAAATAGGATTGATAACGGTGTTTCTTTTAAATAGAATATTTTCCTTTCCTAAATCCCGTAGAGGGGAATCATGTATAGGGCTGGATGCCCCAATAAAAAGGCTTATGTGTGTGTGTTTCTTTTAAATATAACAAAATTAACTAAATAGATATAAACAATCCTTATCACCTTATTCCCTTAAGGTTAAAATACAGCAAAGAATAATTCCAATTTTTTTTTTGTCAAATTGTATTTATAAATACACCTATCCCCCGATTTACACGGTAGATACGTTCCTGAGAAAAACGTGTAAATCGGGGGATAGGTGTACACAGAAATAAAAATAAAATGCATTGACAGGTTAAAATATGTAGTCAGCACATAAGCTCGGGATTCCTCGTGAGATTTGTACACAGCGCATGTGTTCAATCACAGTAGCATTTAGTATAGTGCGATAAAAAAAACTTATTTGGAAAACCGTGTAAAAGCGAAAACGTGTAAAACAAGTACCGTGTAAATCGGGGGATAGGTGTATTGTTAATGCGTCACACACTTCAACCTTTCTTAATCTTTATTTACAAAGTGTCAAGGAAAAGAATGACAGCGGGTCGTAGAAAAGGTCAAGAATAAAGAAAGGATGAATTTGACTCAATAACAACATTTAATCTTATTAGAAGATTCCATTAGAAGAGAAAATTGCTATAAAATATATATATCAGTAGCAATGTGTTTCTTTATTTGTGCAAAGTACAAGCTTTCGGATCTTTATAATCCTTCCATAAGCATAGCTATAAGTTGAGAGGATATATAAATGCTTACATAGGCAAAAATTTTGGTTGACATCTTTCACTGCCTGTTTATCTTTGTAATTTTTGATTAGATTTCGGGTGGTTAGGGACTTCTGTACGATCCAGGAGAGAACCTGGGTGTACTAAATAAATGAATGTATGGATTTGTAAAATAAACTTTTTCAATATTCTGAACTCTTTTAATTGTAACAGTAGTATTCTCGCCGTTTTGTTCTCTTCATGTCTAAATCTCAGGTCGAAGTCTTCTTCTTTCTTATCTACACTCAATCATATTAAGATATCAAACTTGTAGAGCTTGAGAGGAGAGCTTATCAAAAAAGATTTGTCATCCATAATTATTGGACAAAGTAGAATGTGTCTGCTATTGTCATTAAGACTGTGAGCACTATTCAGTAGCAGGTCGACTTAGCTCCAATATGAAATGGCCGCTTTTCGACATGAGGAACAGACGTCATTGTGCAGCCTCTCCTAACATGGAGTACAGACGCTCTGTTTCCCTGGATTAGGTGCCCTTACAGGGTACTATCAGCCGGGCCAGCTGAGCTCAGGTTTTTTTAGTGAACTTGTTACTGCTTCCCCTCTTCCTTTTTCATCCGGGCTTGGGACCGGCAAAGGCGGAGTTTCAGGCCTAAGTGATCCCAATAGACCGCTTCCTCTACTTCACCGGCCTTTCCTAGGGACACCATTCATCATTTCTAACTCTTCTCCTCATCTTCCCGTATACAATAACATATACACCTTTAAAATGTTTATTATATAAATGTGATCCTCCCCTTAATTTTTATATGCATAGATATATATATATATACACACACACAGCTTTATTAAGACCTCCGGTCTTATACAGATTCACCACAGGAAGAAAGGAAGCATAGATGGAGCTCCTGTAAGGCCATAGGTATATATATTTATATGGAATCCAGGTTATTCTCCTATAATTGATTCTTTTCTTCTTTTTCTTAGCGCCTTCCTTCTAAGTGACACATGCGTCGTTCGTTTATCCTCATATTGAAGTGAATTTAGTAAAGGAGAATTGTTGAATACAATTATACAAGCTTTTAAGCTGAGCATACAAGTATCTCCCACCTTTCTAAAATCAAATTTGAAATGATTTGAAAATGTCTTCACTAAGGCTGAAGCTTTGGTAGTAAAACCTATCTCCCTACGTTGCTGATTGTTGGCAGTTGTACAATTTAATCCTTAGTTTTGCTTTATTGCTTAGTTAATTTAACTTTAGGTTAGCACAACCTAATGAAGCCATCACTGCAAACATTCAAATTAAACTTTAAAAAATGAGTAGAAACCACCTTAGTGTTGCTCACTTAACATTGAAGTGGATACTATGTATATTATAAACCAGCAGGTTCTTCTGTAAAAATTTTGGTGTAAACATTTGGTGAAATTTTCATAGTCTCTGTACGGCGGACAGGCTTATCGTTAATATTAATAATCGCTCTCAAAACTCGAAGTATAAATACGGGTTTAAAGATTGGGCAATAGGCTTCGAACCCGATGTGTTTCTTTATTTTGGATTGGAAAACTTCCGATAACTTTGAATCTAGTTATTGTTCTGATGAAGAGCCATTTCTCTCGAAAGCTTGCTTGCCAATCTGATATAAATAAAGGCCTGTCGTATTCTTCTGACTCATATTTGATCGTTAAATGTTTGGAATACGAAGTAGCGACTTGTTTTAAGAGGTTAACAGATATATTAATTCAAACTGTCATTTAAAAAGTACAAGTTGCTGTGTATTATCCGTTTTTAAGTTATAGTTAGAAGTATTTTTAGAAATGGTGTTAGTTTAGATACACTCATGGACAAAACTAAGGAAATAGAAGAAATTTAATGTCGCCGGGAATCTTTTTATTTTATTTTATTTTTTAAGAAGACATAGGCGATTTTGTTCACACTTAGCTATCTCGTGTGTCTTCAATAAAGGTCACTGTGTATCTTTCAGAGTTATTGTCTGAATCCCGATATACATACTGAAAGGTAAAACTTCCTTAAGTTTTGTCCATGAGTGTATATTCTCTAAAATGTTCTTATTATCACATGTTATGCAATTGATTATTTATAAAGTTAGTTTGTGTTAGAGATGTTTCCTAAATAAATAAATAAAAAACTATATGTAAAATTGATGTACCCCGACATATGCAAATTAAAAGTTTTCACTTATTTTCTACCTGGCAATTTCGGGGTGTATATAGTACAATATTCGAAACTATTATAGACGCGTATGGTTTTTTTGAAAATTAAACAATTTCTACTGCCCTTACTGCAATGGAAAAATTAAAGGGAGGGCCTGGCTCATCAGTGGAGAACCCTCCCAAAGGTTTCGCCAGTTTAATCTACCATACCGCTGTTACATTGCATTTTTGGAACTTCCTTTCATAGTGATACTGATGCTAGACTCTTGGAATGGGTATTTTAGATGAACTATGGACATAAGCTTTGAGAACAGCAGAATTACATATAATTATAAATAGTACAATATACTCATTATTATTTTAATTTAGTTTTATTGTCATTCTAGGCAAGCGGCGAAATTCTCTTCGGAATAAGAGGGTTGTATGAAAACATCGAAACGCTTTGAGAGATTTAAAAAAAAAACTTTTTTTTTTCTCTCCAAACACACTCAGGTTTGTACCTGGCAAACATGGACTTTATTCATTCGTTGTTTGCCTTCGTCGTAGTGACATAGGAACAAAGATTCCCTACCTTCTCTTTTGTCCCGCAGCCATCTTGATTCTTAAAAAAAAAAAAACCTCTTTCAATATTTAGTTTCCCCCTTTCTGTGTTCACTTCGATTTCTCCTTCAGGAGGCCAACCAGTATGCCCATTCCTTTTGCATCACCTAACTCTATCTAAGCAGTCAAATCCATCAATATCATCACATGGGGGTCGGTGGAAGGATGGTTTAAACTCTTGATTTTCGACCGCTACGACCCGGGTTCGATTCCCGCATTGGACACTTTTTTTCTGATAAAAAAAAAAAAAATGCTCCAATAGCCCCCGATTCTTGGAAAAGTCCAACCCTACCAGCGAGTGCAAGTAATCAAACGGGGCTCTGGCACATTTGTAAGTGCAAAGTCGATTTGCTTTTCACATGTGTAAATATGTGGTGCGCTTACAGTAAAAGTAGTCGCCTACTTCTACCCATCATGATTATCATGTCCTGTACCATGTGTACTTGGGATAAGCAAAAAAAAAAAAAAAGATCATCACAATTCTGAGAAAATTTAGAGTGAATGGGCCCTTTGTATACCAGATTTGGTCAAAGTATTCATTCAACTACACTCTTGGATCATTATTGAATCCGAAGTTGATATGTAGAATCTGGATTTGATTGTTTTATTCTGCAAGGATACCTAACAGCGAAGAATGAAGGTATTCTTCTTTCTTATCTCCACTCAATCATATTAGGGTATCAAGCTTTCAAAGCTTGAGATCATGACTGGGTGAAGTAGAATGCCTTTGTCATTAAGACTGGGAGCACTACTCAGTGGCAAGCCGACTTAGCTCCAAAGAAATGGCCGCCTCTGACATGAGGAACAGACGCCATGTGCAGCCGCTCCTAACATGGAATACAAACGCTGTTCATCCTGTATCCCTGGATTAGGAGCCCTTACAGGGTATTATCAGCCGGGCCATCTGAACCCAGGTTTTTTAGCGAGTTTGTTACTGCTCCTTCTCCTCCTTTTTCATCCGGGCTTGGGACCGGCAAAGACGGAGTTCGGCGGAGAATGAAGGTAAATCAAGGCTAGGGAACCATTTTATCGAGGATCCACCAGGAGAGGTCATAGAAATATTTCTGAAGAGCTGCAGAACCTTGACATCACGGGAACATATAAATAATGGCCAGGAGTACACTCGCTTTATTAACGGTTTGTCCTTCAGGGACCAAACCACGAATAATTATAACCGACAGACTTGGAGGGGGACATAGAAGTGGGCTGGTACCAACAATGGCGTTTATTGTCAACGCTCCTGTGTGATACGAGGACGTCCATTTCCTGCCTATACAACTGTCGCCCATAGTCGAGATTAGAATCCAATGGGACCTCTCTCATGGAACTGAGAAATACCCAAGGACTTCAGAAAATATCTGAATTGGGGGTTTCACTTTGCACGTATTCAAATTACAAATATGTATGTTAAATCATTGTTCACCCGACATTCCAGATATAATTGGTTTCTTGTCGTAATGATCTCAATTCTAAGAAGATAAAAAAAATCATAGATATTTAAAATAGATGGTTCATCGCTTTTTACTCTGTTTGTTGTGACAATTAAAACAAATTTATTGACAACTCAGTCAATATTTGCAAAATGAGGAAGATATCACAAAAATAATTAGAGAAAATAAAAAGATAGCGTAAAAGCGTGTTTGAACCAGGGACATCAGGTTCTAAAGCAGTGTCGGGCAACCGGTGTGCCGTGGCACACTGGTGTGCCGCGAAGAATTCTAGGTGTGCCGCGAACATTTTTGTAGGTATTTAGAACTTTTGGTTAAATTTAAAAATAATGTTTCAAAAAATATTTTTTATAATTTTTATTCAATTTTAATAATTTTTTTCAAAAATTTTCATATAAAAAATGAAATTAAAAAAAAGCAAATTTCATTTTATATAAAACTTATTTTGGTATTATAATTACAACAGTTTGCATAATTTTATATTTCATATAACGTATGTACATAATCTTGACGTACATAACTGGCACGTGCCATTATTAAAAAATAAAAATGCAAATAGGTACGTACCTATTTAAAATCATAAGTTAAAAAAAAAACAATCCGCGAAAACAACTTTATTTAATAAAGTTGAATACATACTGCGGGAAAATACCTAATTTTTAAAATAATATGACCAAACTTAACCGTCATTTACAATCTTTGTCACAGCTGTTTATTAATAGAGACTCAAAGCTACAAAGCTTAAAAAAAAGAAAAAAAAAAAATTTATAATTTATTTAAAAATTTTATTCGGAGTTTTCGTCAAAGTATTGCTGTAGTAATTCTTCATTTTTTTTTGCATGTTGTAAAACACACACACATTCACACAATAAGTTTTGTACACCGTAAAATCTGTTGGTTAAAAAAGGAAACAAATATTTTTGTTACGAAATTCTCACTCACTTTTAACTCAAGGTAACTTTATTTAAACATTTTATTATTATATTTGTGTGTTTTTTCTAAATTCTCTCAAAACTAGATGGAGAGATTTCTAATTAGAGAAGGTGCCAGTGATAAACAAAATCGAAACGAAAATAAAGAAGATAAGAAAATAGTAAAATCAACTGGAAATAAGAGGAAATACGTTGAAGATTATCTCAAATATGGATTTATACCATCTGTTAATGATCCATCACTGCCGTTTTGCTTAATTTGCCAAAAAACCTTCAGCTACGAAACAATGGTGCCAAGTAAACTACTTCGACATATTGAGACAAATCATCGGGAGCAGATGAACAATCCAATAAGCTACTTTGAAAATATACGATCAAGTTTTCAAAAGCAATCAAAAAAATTCAAGAAATTTATGATCACCTCAGATGAAGCTCAAACAGCTAGTTACATGATAGCTCAACTCATCGCTCGAAAGAAGAAAGCTCACGCGGAAGCAGAGGAAATTATCTTGCCTGCTTTAAAAATTGTGGCTGGATGTATGTTAACGAATGATGCTATGGAGAAGGTTACGAAAATTCCACTATCATCAAAAACTATTGCGAGAAGAATTGAAGATATGTCAGAAGATATTGAGTTGCAAATAAAACAATCTTTTAATGATTCATCAACAAAATGGGCTATACAGCTTGATGAAACCACAGATATTAGTAATAAAGCTCAATTGCTGGCATTTTTGAGATTCGTCGATACAGGAAAAATTGTGAATAACTACTTTTTTTGTAAAGAATTAAAACAAAGAACGACTGGTGCGGACATTTTTGAATTAGTTGATGAAAATGTTATGAAGTATAACTTGAGATGGGAAAATTGTGTTAGCGTCTGTACGGATGGAGCTCCAGCTATGAAAGGTTCAAGAAAGGGATTGATAGCACATGTCATAAAAAAATCCAAATATCAAATTTGTTCACTGTATGATTCATAGAGAAATGTTAGTGTCAAAGTCGGTTCCTCCCATCCTTGTCACAACTCTAGATGAAGTTGTCAAAGTAGTCAATTACATCAAATCAAATGCTCTTCGATCGAGAATTTTTTCAACATTTTGTGAAGCAATGGATTCCGATCATAAAAATTTATTGTTTCATACTGAAGTCAGATGGTTGTCGAAAGGCAAAGTTTTAAATCGATTTATTTCAATGAAAAATGAAATAATGGCATTCATTGATAACGAAGAGATTAATTTTCCTTTCATGATGAGTGATGTTTGGTGGTTACGAGTTTCATTTTTGGGTGATATTTTCGACAAATTAAACAGCCTTAATTTAAATTTGCAAGGTGCTCAGGAGAACATTATCACTATCTCCACCAAGTTGAAAGCGTTTAAGGAAAAACTCAGTTTATGGAATTTAAACATTGCTAAAGAAAACTTTGCATCTTTTCCGATGGTTCAAGAGAATCCATCAAAATCTATTATCAAAAAAGAAGTCGAAGAAACTTTGACATTACTATCCGCTTCTTTTGATAAATATTTTCCTTACTTGGACGTTGAAAAGATGGAATGGGTAGTTAACCCATTTATGCACTGTGAAATTCAACATCTTGAAGAAGAAATGCAAGAAAACTTAATTGATTTAAAAAACGATTTAGTTTTCAAAAGACTATTCACTGAAAAGGAGCTATCTGAGTTTTGGTTGTGCTTAAACTCCAAATTTCCTAAACTTAGTAATGCGGCCATCGAATCATTGTTGCCATTTGGAAGTTCCTACCTGTGTGAGCAAGGTTTTTCAACACTCACAGAAATGAAGTCTAAGAAGCGCGAAAGACTTCAAATGATAGATGAGGAGATGCGCGTTTGTCTTTCACAAGTAGATCCCCGTATTGATTTGATATGCTCTCAAAAACAATCGCAATGCTCGCATTGATTATGTTAATTTAATATTGAAAATTAATGAAATGTGATATATATGTTTAAATTTTTACTAGTATTTATTGTTGTATTTTAATTACCTACGAGGAAATTTATAGTGAGAACCACAGGTGCGCCGCGAAAAAAAAAATTAAGCTTAGTGCGCCGCAACTCGAAAAAGGTTGCCCGACACTGTTCTAAAGTCTAAATATTTCGCAGCTAGGTTGTTTTGCCTTATTATATAATAATTTAAAGAAGAATTAATATTTACAAATATAAATTTTCAGCCGGGGAGTCTTCCCCACCGTACAAGTGTCTTCTGTTGTACAAGTGTCAAGTCTGTCTGTTTTTAAGAGATAAATATCGTAGCATGTCTTTTTTACTTTAGAAGAGAGAAATTTCTATAAAGTAGGAAATAAGCATATAAATAGTAGCAATGCGTTTCTTTATTTGTGAGAAAATTCTTCATATAGAAAACTACGCTTCGCGTGATTCCTAGAACCTATTTGACAAGGTCGTGACATTTTGGTGGAGACGTCGGGTAAAGCCTTAAATAAAAACGGCTGAATCAACTAACTTAATCTTTGACTGAAGGGATATATATTATCTCCTGAATTAAGATTACCTCTTACAAAGACCACACACACAACACAACACAACACAAAACAACACACACAACACAATACAAAAACAACACACACAGCACAACACACACCCAACTTCATTTCAAGAAATCGTCGTTCAGAAAGACGGAGGGAGAAACCAAACACCGGAGAAGGTACTCGGGCGAGGAGGAAAAAGACTGTTCGAGACGCCAACGAAGATTATGCAAATTCCAGAGAAGCAAAAGAGCTTTTCGTGTCACTGAAACTACCAGAATAACTCAGAGTTTAAGTACTAAGCTGGAAAAAAAGATGAATTTCCAGTGATTATACCCTTCTTTAGCGAGCATATGTCTCGAAATGGATTGTCGTTTGTTTCCATATTTTAAAAATATATATAAATATATCACTTTTCATATACTCAGTTTTTGTGTATAAATCTCTACAATATTTTCTTTATCCTTTTGAAAAAAATCAACCTAACCACAACACACACACAAAACAGCACAACATACACACAAAACAGCACCCAAAACAACACACACACACAACAGAAACGATACTGTATCACTGACAATAGGTCTTTAATAAAAAATAATATTGGTTAAGCAAATATTCCTTCTCAGACAGCTAAAACTGGACCATTTGTCTAGTCCCTTATATTTACTAACTACGATGGGAGAAAAATGATAGATGTTTGTGTGTTTTTTATATTATTCATTCGATATAACTAAGTGAGATTGATCGACTTGGCTCTAACTTAAGAGGCGACCACCAACTCAAGTTAATATGTGCGCGAGTGGAAAATTGGAGAGAGCTTTCTCTCTAATTTGTCAGAAGTAGAATTAATCAACTAATTAATTCCTATCGCAAGGTTATACTATAGGAGAAAGATAGTCAATATTGTTGTATTTCCTCCTCATTCTTCAAGTATAGCCATGGTTCTCTATGGTTCTTTAATTGAGAAAGGTAATTAAATTAAGTTAGCTGGGAAAAGAGTTTTTTTCCTCTCTCTTTTGCCTGTCTTTTGTAGATTGGCCCAATTTGAATAATAGATCTTAGCTCTTTTAGGAAGATGGGCCATCTTAAGTTACATGTCTTTCTTTCTTTACCCTCCCTCTTTCATACTCCAGCGTATTTTTTTTTATAAAAAAAGGAGGGAAGTAATTCTTAAACTGTGTAATTAATATATATTAGGAGTCTCTGGATCTTCTTCCAGTCGCCCAATGATTGAGAGTTTTTTTGGTCTCTCGCCCAGCCATTGATCTAGTGATGGATTAACAGAGGCTTCCATATCGAGCTTCAGTAAGTTCCCTACAGTTGTGCTGTTCCTGGATTTTCAGCCTTTCTTCAAGTACCATCTCCAGGATTCTATCTAAATAAGAAAGAAAAGATTTCTAGAAAGTATAGATAAACCCTCTGAAAATCGTTTCTTTATATATATACTAGCCGAATGACCCGGGCAACGCCCGGGTTTTACCCGATTAAATGTTTTTATTCAAATACTATTCGTTACAATTATAAATTGGCGCCGTGGATATCACTCTTGTGAAACGTCCCGCTCCAAACTTTGTGTCAGAGAAGCGATATTTTTATAGAGAGATGATCTGGCTTTTGTTTTCTGCTCGAATGAATGTTTTTCTTTTAGAATTTTGTTCCTGCGTACAAAATAATGAACTGGTTTCACCCGTGGTCTCTGCTTTTTGGAATTTTTCCCGATATAATTCCCGATATAAACATGATACAGCAATATTGTCATCATCATTTTTGACTAAAAAACAACTATTTTTGCCCAGAACCTGTCAATTTCATTTTTTATTGGCTAAAATTCCGATAAATATCTCTTCCAAATTTTTCTCTATGTCCTGTCAAAACGCGTTTTACATGTACATTAGGTCAGCTGATATTACTTCCCATATTCACCGCTAGAGGCGCTGCTTGCGAGCGAAAAGGCAAATTTGCAACGCAATTTGTAAATAACTCGAATAATATTCGGGATAGAGACCTGAAATTTTCACTATAAGTTTTTCCAGCTTCTACTATATACACTGTTAAATTTTCAGTCAGATTAGTTACGTATTGTGGACGTGTATAGCCGACATAGGAACAAACACACATACCTACACTGACTTTTATATATATAGGGATATATGATGAGGGCCAACAGCCCGAAACGCGTATGTGGTTAGCCTTTCTTGATTAATCAAGAATGGGTATTTAGCCAATTCTGGAATAATCAAAAATCAACTAGAATAGTTGATATTTATTTCGATAGATGACTCAAGCCATCAGAAACTTTCAGTTGCACGATAAGGAGATGCCTTTATAATAATTTATGCACCTTATCCCAGTACAATATCACATTTGTACTATTTTTTCACACATATATATATATGTGACAATATAGTGGTAATAATGTGGTGAGGAGAGAAATAATCACACGACGAGTTGGAAGAGGAATCTGGAAGCCATCCGAGAGAGAGAGGTAGCGAGAGGGCTGTCCGCTGAACGACTGTCTTGTGTGGTCACCCCCCGACTACCAAAATAGTCCCCAAGTGTTGACGGGCGGGCCCCTTTTGCCGCCCCTTTGGAATGTCGTGATCTCTAAAGTGACGCCCTTTAGCTACCCATCTCTCTCTGGCTGATTCTAGGTTTGTTTTATTAATCCTGGAAGAGCATATATTATGACATATATATATATATATACCAAAAAAAGTACCTCTTCCTTTAATTGTACATCAGAACGATGACACTGTGCATCACCCTAGTAAAAAAATACTAGTTAAGATTAAGAATGAGCCACAGTACTAGTTTTGGAAAATTTATACCAAAACCTACCAAAGTGCAATTTACAATTAATTTCAAAAAAATATTTGTTAATATTTTTTTTATAAACTTTAAATAAATAAGGGTGATATAAGGGTGTTCCACTAGTAAATCATCAAATTTCAAGGTCAAGTTTCTACACCTGAAAATATCCATTAAAATTTATTCGAAACACCTATTGAATTCATTGTTGAAAGACAACAATTCTTGTTCAGAATGGCGAACACATTTCTTGTGTGTTACTTGATGGAAAGAGTAATTAGTGATAATTAAGGGATTCTAATTATAACTGGGAACAATTTACAAGGAATCAAGAATGTGAAGGTATGCAATCAATCAGAAAATTCCCCGTTCGCCAGTGCCTCGACGAGTAGAAGCCTGTGTTGTAAACTAAATATATATTGTACAATTTAACTTTAAAATTTCGAAATGGACAAAAAACCTTCAATAACTGCTTAAAATGTAATATTGCAGAAGCTTCTCCGGAATATATCTTATCATGCTCAGAACTGACAATAGAGGACCTATTTTCCAGGCTTATAACTACCATCGCAAAATTGGAGAGGAGTGGACTTCAGGAATTGGTTTAACCATGGAGATAAGCACCACCACCACCACAATTTTTTTTTAAATCATACTCATATCTATATATATATTTAAAAAAAAAAAAAACATATGCTGACCGCATTCACATGAACATTTCTAGATGGCAGAGCGCCATCTAGTGGAACAAAAATAAACTAAACGTTTATTTAACTTGTTCCCTGATATTTGGCCAACCCAATTTCGTAATAAATAAATAAAAAAGTCATCCACGAACGCGTTTCGCGCTGTTGGCGCTCGTCAGTGTGAAGTAGGCTGCACCACTGCAATCCGAAATATTTTTGGTCCCAGAGTCTTCTTGAGAAACCAAGAAATGGGTATTTAAAACCAAACTTGCGTAAATACACTTAACACGTGAAAAAAATAAATAATAAATAAAAAGGTGTTTATATTATAAATAAATAAGGTATATCCTGAGCAAGAACACATTGTCGATTATGCACGCCCTCAATTCGTAACTAATCTGGCTGAAATATTCAACAGCATATAGAGTTGAATCTGGAAAACCCTTCAGTTAAATTTTCAGGTCTCTATCTCGAATATCCTTGAAATTATTTACAAATTTGCCAATTTTACTCTCAACCAGCGCCCTACTGCGGTAACAGAGAGAATTACATCAAGGACGTGTGTAGTAACCGAAGTCAGAGATAGGTTTCAGTTTTGAAAGAAAGTCTGCTGCACTTTCAAGACAAGAGGATTTAGTAGTACAATTTTCAAATATCGTTGTAAAACTTTACATTTGTATATTTTAAGACAACATATTATTGAAATTATTTTATGATACATGGTTTAAAAGTTAGCTATCGATTATTTTAGAAGATTTTATATTTATGCTATGCTAAAATTCACCACTGTTGAATAAATATATCAAGCGTATCCAGATCTCAATAACACAAATAATAAAAAAGCTATCTATATAAAAATATATTCTATATACAGTTACGAGCGTCATGCGTTCTTAATAATTTTTCATCTCTGTCACCGTTTGCTTTTTTTTTTGGAATGGCGCTCTCCTATTGGTTGGCTACGATCACGCCACCTTTGCCCCCCCCCCCATCATGCCTCCCCCACTCGCTTATAGACTATAGTTATTAACTAACATATGCATTTATTTAAGGCGCCAATTTATAATTGTAACAAATAGTATTTGAATCAAAACATTCAATCGGGTAAAACACGGGCGTTGCCCGGGTCATTCGGATAGTTTAGATAATAAAAAAAGAATATATTGGATTGACTAAAATATTTATATGTCAATATATCGGTTAGCTGAACGACAACCTTTGTTACAGGCAATGATAATCACGGTGGGTAGTTAGCGACTGTTTTTACTGTTAATTGAACCACCACATGTCTACACATGTGGAAAGCTGGCAAAATGTAAACACCTATAAACCTTAAATTGTCACATACACATGCGCGACTAGAATATTTCAATGATAATTTTACCTAGAATATTTCGATGTCATAGAAGCTAGCTATTCTCAAGCCTCTAAAATTCACCATTGTTGAATAAAAAGATCAAGCGTGTTCAGATCTCACTAACACAAATAATTAAACAAGCTCTCTATATAAAAATACATTTAGATAATAAAAATGAATATATTAGATTGAATAAAATATTTATTTGCCAATATTTCAGTTGGCTGAACGCCAACCTTTATCAAGGCATTACATTTTGTATAAAAAAACTCAGTGCCGCATAGTGTCACTATAGAATTTGTTTATACAAAAATGTAATGCCTTGACAAAGGTTGGCGTTCAACCAACCGAAATATTGGCAAATAAATATTTTATTTAATCCAATATATGCTTTTTTATTATCTAAAGATTTAAATATATGGATTTTTCTATTTTAAAAATATATAAAAATATTATTCATAAATAAACTCTAAAATAAAAATTTGTTTTAAAAAGTACAAATAGAATGACAAAAACTATTTTTAATATTAAATTCCCCTCCCTCTCCTAAAAAAAAAAAAGATAGAAAAATTCCTAGAATATTACCTAGGATCTTATATTTAATATAATTTCGTTGTTAAATGTAACCACTGATCTAATGAAACACTACACGCTAATTGGTTATTGAACTTAACGCTGATTAGCTCATTATGATCACTTGATTGTTGTGAACCAATCAGCGAGCGAATAAAATGGAAGCATCATATATACATATAAGCTATTCTTTCCTTTTCTTATTTTTCTCTTTTCTGAGAGAGGATTCAATTTCTTCCCCTGCTTCTTATTTCTTTTTTAGATTCATTTCTAACAGGAGAATCGTCTGTATAAGATGGAATATCTTAATAAAGGCTTTAAACACAAGGTAATAAGACCAAATCCAAATAAATAAATAGTGTGCGACGTTTCGGTAACAGCGTTGTTACCAAAACGACACACACTATTTATTTATTTGGATTTGGTCTTATTACCTTGTGTTTATGGTATATAATTCTACTTCTTCACTGTGTTCTATGCACGATGTATATAGTCTTTTGTACATAGATATTCTTTCCTTTTCTTCTTTTTATATTTTCTGAGCGAGGATTCAATTTCTTCCCCTGATTCATATTTCTTTTTTAGATTCATTTCTAACAGGAGAATCGTATGTATAAGACGGAATGTCTTAATAAAGGCTTGTGTGTGTATATATACATATTAAGGGGCGTTTATTATAGTATATTCAGGTAGAAGGGAAATATATAATGATCAAATTATAGTTAGATACATTCCAAAACGTGATGACGACAACTATTTAAAAAATGATATTACTTCAAATATATGGGATGGCGATTATACACGACAGAATATGGTCCATTTGACACCCTAAGAAATCAATTTAATGGAAAAGGCAAGCTGTAACACAGATCTCTACAAACATTTGCTATTAGTATGGGTAACCATGGATTTCTCTAACGACAAAAAAATAACTTTAGACTAACATTTTTCTACCCACTTTCTATTTCCAAGCCGCAAGTTTAAATATATAGAGAATAATGTAAAAAAAAAATCGATTTTTTCCCTCTTCTTCTCTCTCCAATTTACTCTCGGGGTATTTCGCCGTCGTCCTCAATAAGTTTCCACGAATTTGGTTACGTAGGGTGGTTTGCGTCATTCTCAATCATATCACTTCGTCCCTAAATCAATTTAAGAAAGAACGAAGAAAAAAACCTCAATTGCTTCAATTTATTTTAAGAATTGAAGATACAAAATAAAAGAAAGTGTGTTTTGGAGGTAATTTTAAGATGATTTTAAAATGGATTGTGATTGGTATTCGTCCCGAAGTCGTACCAAAATATCCCTTTGTTCCCTTCACGATCAATGGTTCGTTCTTTAGCACCATAAGTGAGTTATGCCCCTGGCCCTTGGAGAATTGAGACCCTACCAATTTATCACCCAAGACCTACTTGGTACGTAGAATGGCATCCTTCAGATGGCCCTCAATAAACTCAGATGGATTCTTCTCAGCTCTCTCCCTTAGACCTTTCTATGAGAAAAAGGGAGTTTACCAATAAACTGAGCAGTCGTAAAAACAGGTCAGAGGGTACTCTACCAAAGTACCTTTGTTTAGTTTACTTCTCTTTTTGGCCCTTATTAAGAATCCGATTTTTCATATATAGCTGAATTCATGCATTTTTTTCCTTCTTTGTTTTATTCCCTTTCCCCACATTTTTATAATAATTAGCTTTATAATAAAATCATACGCCGCATTATATTGTATTATAAATTAACTTTATATAATATTTACGAACGGAAAAAAAAATGTCCAGTGTACCCAGCATCTGCCCGGTAAGCGGAACACTGTAGGTTCGATTCCCATCCTTGGACACTTTTATTTTCCGTTCATCATTACTCTTCATAAATTATCATTTCATACTTCATACCTAAGGATAGAAATAGTCGCTATTTCTCCTTAAAATAAATTACAATTTTTCGTTCAAAAGAAACATTTGCGGTAAAATTGTCAAAAACGTCATTCTACAATTATCTTTTATTTTAAAATACACTCATAGACAAAATTTAATCAAGTTATACCTTTCAGCTTGTATATCGGGGATTCAGATAATCCAATTTGATATTAAGTTCGTTTTGTCATCGCCATATTTAAAGTACTTCAAATAAAAGACACTTCGACCAGTAAATCTTTTTATTGTCTCGACGTTTCGACAAAAATCTTTTGTTCCCGTCAGAAGCGAACAAAAATTAAAACATTTGGCAGAGCGTTAGAAATTATATATAATAATATATATAAAATATAAGAATAATTTCTAACGCTTTACCGAATGTTTCAGTTTTTGTTCGCTTCTGACGAGGACAAAAGATTTTTGTCGAAACGTCGAGACAATAAAAAGATTTACTGGCCGAAGTGTCTTTTATTTTAAGAACTATGAATGCCGGCCAGGCAGCCTCTATCTTTATGATATATTTAAAGTATTTACCAATTACACAAAAAATATGCTCCAATGGCCCCCGATTCTTGCAAAAGTCCAACCCCACCAGCGAGTGCAAGTAACCAAACGGGGCTCTGGCACATTTGTAAGTGCAAAGTCGAACTGCTTTTCACATGTGTAGACATGTGGTGCGCTTACAGTAAAAGCAGTCGCTAACTACCCACCATGATTATCATGGCTTTGAGATAAGAAAGAAGAAGACCAATTACACAATTTCCCCTGTTATACATTCTGAAAGTAGAGAAATGGCATCATATTGGTTCATAAATATCTAATAATGAATTAACGACAACGATAAAAGGAATCTTTAATATAAATTTAATTTATGTTTAATACAAACATAAATGGAATTAACACAAAGCAATAGCACGCCATCTATACATATAAAATGAAAGTATTTAAAAGCACGAATGTTTCTTTTATACATAACTAGACGAATGGCCCGGGCAACGCCCGGGTTTTACCCGAGTGCGTATATATTTTAAAAACGTTTTAATTCAAATACTATTTGTTACAATTACAATTCGTTTATACAATTATTATATACGAATGACCCGGGCAACGCCCGGGTTTTACCCGATTAAATGCTTTTATTCAAATACTATTCGTTACAATTATAAATTGGCGCCGTGGATGTCATTCTTGTATAATATATAAATGAGTTTTAAAAATTGTAAAAAAAAAAAAAAAAATGCATCGGCCGGGAATCGAACCCGGGCCGCCCGCGTGGCAGGCGAGCATTCTACCACTGAACCACCGATGGTTATGAAAATTCCCATCCGTGAGCTTCAGACAAACAAACAGACAGAATAAGGCAAATATATAAGTAGATACAAACTTCTACTGTACTTAGTAAGGACAGAAGAAGTTTGTATTATGTATAAAAAAGAAACATTCGTGCTTTTAAATACTTTCATTTTATATAAATGGAAATCAAAAAGCATACATTTTCATCTTATCATTGATTCAAGGTATTATTTTATTGATTTTTGATGTATATTGTCTCGGTTGAGAAGACAAGTATTACAAAAGGTTAATTAAAAATAATTTATTAATTAAACTTATATAATGCAAAATGCGTCAATCAATTTTACAAGTGGTAATTTACAAGCATGGTAAGGGGTGATTATTACAGAAGCACGAAGTCTATCAGACTATTGTGCTATATTAGAATTATTTACATATATATCTTTAATTATTTACACGATGAATTAGTAGTGATTTATAAATCTGTGTACAAATTGCTCTAAACTTACCAAAGTTTTCATAAGATTGAGTATATACAGAAAGATGGCATTATGTCAAAGTAAGCAAGTACAATTTGGTTAGTCAGAGGGCAAGCCAACAACTGGTGTTTCAACATCTAGACAGCATTCACATGTTGGATCATTTATAACTCTCAAGTCAAAGAGAATACAAGCATGGTAAGGGGTGATGACTATGCAAATATTTATGATGATAAACAACAGAGTATTCAAAGTAATTATTCAGTGACAATATTTAGGGCTTTAAAATCTTGATATGTTTGGATTCTATATTCGATAGGTCTTATTCACGTTAATTATTATACCAGAATTGTATGTGGGAGATTAGATACGGGAAAATCATCGTCTTAATCTTCTATTAATTAAATAATATTCTTTAAATCTGGTAGGTCTTAAATCGAGAATCAACTATTCATGATGTCTATATGAAACGCCTAAAGACTAAATTACCAATATCGTTTATAAAAATCTTCATTGAACTTTAACAGAAAGAGATGAATGGAATATAAAAATATTGCCTCGGCTCTCACAGCGATGACAGAAAGAAAACGAACTGCGCATGCGTCAGGAATAACCAATAAACGGGAAGAATAAAAAGAATGCCATCACGATTAAGAAAAGCTGAGTGTTTATTCGAAGTAGATGATAAAATAAGATTTTTTTTGTCAAATCACGGAGTTTATAAAATGAATCAACTAGGTTTACTACTTTCACTCAATAATGAACTGGCCAAATCGCTGAGAGGGTTCACCACTGATGAGCCATGCCCTACCTTATTCATTGCAGCATAAGGTCTGTAGAAAAATATTTTATCTCTAAGGAAATATAAACGCTAACCGCGAATAGTTTTTTTTAATTGAAAATGTATAAGCTTGGCTAGCTTTCGGACAATTTCGGACAATATTCTTCAACAACCTGAATACGAATATACAATACAACAACAAAAAGCCTTTATTAAGGATACTCGTCCCATACAGGATTCTCCAAGATAGGTAAACAGAACTAAACATAGCAGTTATCTACAGAAAGTGGAGTTAAGATCAACCTTTCTACAAGTTGGATCCATCATCTGTCTTGCACCTATTGTCTGTGCTGTTTTCCAGAATTTGTAATAGCTAATGCATTAGGTTAACTTCTACTACGTTTGCCATTAGAACATTAGAATCAATCTTTTGACGGAGAATTCCTCTCTCCTTCTCCAGTGCCAGACAATAAAACCTGTAAGGTGGAAAGTCCTGGCTAAATTACTATTACACAGAGTGCATTATAAGTTCTTAGATTTAAATAATAGAACGTGATTATAAAACGACATTTGAAATTTATCCCGCATGTGTTTCTTTTGAACGAAAAATCGAAATTTATTTTTGAGGAGAAATAACGATTATTTCTAACCTTAGGGATGAAGTATAAAAAGATGAATTGTGAAGAGTAATGATAAACGGAAAAATAAAAGTGTCCAGGGATGGGAATCGAACTCAAAAGAAACACATATGCAGAATATATTTCAAATGTCGTTTAACAATCATAAGCCGCATTATATTTATTATAAATAACGTGATTATGTTTATATAGTGCAAAAATAATTCTTACTTGGACAATGCAATGCTTTATAGTCATTGGGATATCATCGTTGAGGTAAGATTCGATAGTAATTGATATGCAAATACAATATACCTTTTCAATAGAAAAATTCGTCTCTTTTATCTTTAGTTTCTTCTTTGAAATGCTATCAGGCGATTCCTCCTACTGGAAACTTATTTACTTATACATCTGAAAAGTTGCGATGTAAAATACATTTCAAATTTGCACACAGAAACCTATAGTATTCGATTTTTTACTCTACTCATATCATTACACACACAAAAAAAAAACCTTTATTAAGACACACTGGTCTTACAGAGGATTCTCCTTGGGGTTACAAGACGGAGAAACCTATGAAAGTGGGAAATATACAAAGGGGTAAAAATGGAGAAAGATTATATACACATGATAAATATATACAGATTATTATTTGAATGATCCTATGGAAAATAAGAATATGGATTTGGAAATATGGATGGAAGAAGTGGAGAGCGAAAAGAGGAAAAAAACAGGTATTTACATATGGAACATACATATAATGGAACAAGTCAATTTAAGCTCTTCTGCTCACACAGCACAGGTGGACCATGGCTTTTTTCAAGAAATCTTTAAGAGATTTTCCAGGAAAATCCGAGTGTTCAGAGTTGTAAGGTAAACACCGTTTTATCGGTGTGGGGGGTTGGCTTATCGTTACTCATATCATTACATATTATACTTAGAGAAGGTATGCTCTAAAAGATAATTTGGATCAATTGAAATCAGCATTGGTGAGAACAATGAAAGAAACGCCTTTGAAAAATTACGTGCCGCCATAGATCAGTGGCCCGAACATTTAAGATCCTGTGTCAAAAATAAGGGAGGACATTTTGAATGATTGTATATATTTAAAATCTATGTCCTATTGGCTAATAAAATATGTATTTATATTCCATTAGTTTTTGTGGTTAATCATTTAATTTATAAAATTGTTTGTAACATAATTTATGGTTAGACTGTGTATGATCTAATTTCAACAAAAGACAAATATATAAAATTCAACTCATTTTGCATATTTATTTTGAATTTTATTTTAAAAAAGCTACTAAATTACATTTGAACGCTTTTATTTATACATTAACTCGGCATAGTTTTGTATTGTGAATTATTCTCTAATATCTTGCATATTTTCATTCTAAAATATTTCTTAAAACTTTCTTCAATCTGTAAATTGTTTTTCTCGGATACACACAATACTTTACAGTTGATTTCATTTAACTAAATTTGCATACCAACTCTTTGTATATATTTCAATTGTGTTGATATTTCCTCTCTTTTCATTTAACTAAATTGTATACTAATTCTTGTACATATTTCAAATGATCTTTCTTTCTATGTTTATTTTACCTTTAAAGTGTAAGTGTCCCCTAGTGGGATATAGCGCCCTAAGTAAAAATAAAATAAAAATCCCATAAGAAAGAGATCGTAGAATTCTGTGCTATGATAATCATGGTGAGAGGGTTGCTTGTACTGTAAGTTCCCCAACCACATGTTTCTAGACGTAAAGTGGTATAAACATTTTGTTACATACTTGAACCATCCTGAACAAACAATCTCCACCTTCTAAACTTTCTGTCTTTAAATGAGGCTGATTATTCTTTAGGATGAAGAAGGGGGAACAAAAAAAGGGGGAATTTTATGACCTCAAGAAGAAAATTTCTCCATGGAGAAGAAGAGCGAACACCCATTAATTATATATTTAGAGATTCTCTATGATAGAAGAATGGAGCTCCTTGGGTAATTCATCTAACCTAAATAGCGGGAGTTGGCATATGAATTCCATCCTCCCTTCTTCTCCTTTGATGGGAAAAAAAGAAAAAAAATCACGGGAGATGCAAGGCCGTTCTTCATCGATAACGCCCTCCTGGTAGATACTGCCTCATGCAGGAGGGTAGGTAGATTGGCAATTAAGGAAGGCCTGTATGATTTTCATAAATTTTAGCTGGTGCTGCCTCCATGGGGCTCGGTCTAATCCTTCGAATTATGAAGGCGCCCTAATCCGCTAATCGATAAAATTGAATGTGCCATAAAAAGATTCTTTCCGAGGAATAAATTCCGGGATAGTTAAAATGCACTTATTATGCCATTAGCGGGGGCTGGAAACAATTCGTTCGACCCGTCTCCCCTTCTTCTTCTCTGGGCGGATTTAAAATTCTAATGGAACGATTTATTTATACGTGTCTCTCGTCTTGGGTAACATCCCTTGTGTAGTAGTTACCGACATACCTCTACAGCGTCTACTGCATCCTCCCCCATTCTACAGCGTTTACTGCAACCTACATCACCCTACAGCATCTACTGAAAGCTACATCGTCTACGTCACCCTACAACGTTTACAGCGTCTACTGCATCCTACATCGTCTACGTCTCCCTACAGCGTCTACTGCATCCTACATCGTCTACGTCTCCCTACAGCGTCTACTGCATCCTACATCGTCTACGTCTCCCTACAGCGTCTACTGCATCCTACATCGTCTACGTCTCCCTACAGCGTCTACTGCATCCTACATCGTCTACGTCTCCCTACAGCGTCTACTGCATCCTACATCGTCTACGTCTCCCTACAGCGTCTACTGCATCCTACATCGTCTACGTCTCCCTACAGCGTCTACTGCATCCTACATCGTCTACGTCTCCCTACAGCGTCTACTGCATCCTACATCGTCTACGTCTCCCTACAGCGTCTACTGCATCATACATCGTCTACGTCTCCCTACAGCGTCTACTGCATCCTACATCACCCTACAGAGTCTACATCATCATTCCCCATTCCACAGCGCATCTATAGTGTTCTACATCACCCTACAACGCCCCACATCACCCTACAGCGTCTACATCACCCTACAGCGCCCCACATCACCCTACAGCGTCTACATCACCCTACAGCGTCTACATCACCCTACAACGTCCCACATCACCCTTCTACGTCTATATCACCCTACAACGTCTACATCACCCTACAACGTCCCACATCACCCTTCAACGTCTATATCACCCTACAACGTCTACATCACCCTACAACGCTCCACATCACCCTACAACGTCTATATCACCCTACAACGTCTACATCACCCTACAACGCCCTACATCACCCTTCAACGTCTATATCACCCTACAACGTCTACATCACCCTACAACGCTCCACATCACCCTACAACGTCTATATCACCCTACAACGTCTACATCACCCTACAACGCCCTACATCACCCTTCAACGTCTATATCACCCTACAACGTCTACATCACCCTACAACGTCCCACATCACCCTACAACGTCCCACATCACCCTTTAACGTCTATATCACCCTGCAACGTCTACATCACCCTACAACGCCCCACATCACCCTTTAACGTCTATATCACCCTACAACGTCTACATCACCCTACAACGTCCCACATCACCCTTCAACGTCTATATCACCCTACAACGTCTACATCACCCTACAACGCCCCACATCACCCTTTAACGTCTATATCACCCTACAACGTCTACATCACCCTACAACGTCCCACATCATCCTTCAACGTCTATATCACCCTACAACGTCTACATCACCCTACAACGCCCCACATCACCCTTTAACGTCTATATCACCCTACAACGTCTAAATCACCCTACAACGTCCCACATCACCCTTCAACGTCTATATCACCCTACAACGTCTACATCACCCTACAACGCCCCACATCACCCTTTAACGTCTATATCACCCTACAACGTCTACATCACCCTACAACGTCCCACATCACCCTTCAACGTCTATATCACCCTACAACGTCTACATCACCCTACAACGCCCCACATCACCCTTTAACGTCTATATCACCCTACAACGTCTACATCACCCTACAACGTCCCACATCACCCTTCAACGTCTATATCACCCTACAACGTCTACATCACCCTACAACGCCCCACATCACCCTTTAACGTCTATATCACCCTACAACGTCTACATCACCCTACAACGTCCCACATCACCCTTCAACGTCTATATCACCCTACAACGTCTACATCACCCTACAACGTCCCACATCACCCTTCAACGTCTATATCACCCTACAACGTCTACATCACCCTACAACGCCCCACATCACCCTTTAACGTCTATATCACCCTACAACGTCTACATCACCCTACAACGTCCCACATCACCCTTCAACGTCTATATCACCCTACAACGTCTACATCACCCTACAACGCCCCACATCACCCTTTAACGTCTATATCACCCTACAACGTCTACATCACCCTACAACGCCCCACATCACCCTTCAACGTCTATATCACCCTACAACGTCTACATCACCCTACAACGCCCTACATCACCCTTCAACGTCTATATCACCCTACAACGTCTACATCACCCTACAACGCCCTACATCACCTATCAACGTCTATATCACCCTACAACGTCTACATCACCCTACAACGCCCCACATCACCCTTCAACGTCTATATCACCCTACAACGTCTACATCACCCTACAACGTCCCACATCACCCTTTAACGTCTATATCACCCTACAACGTCTACATCACCCTACAGCGTCCTACATCATCTTACGTACCAGGACGAGAGAAAATTGTCTCTGGTATTGTCTCTTAGTGATATCTTGTTCTTTTTTTTTTTTTTATATTGACACATATAGAAGTCACATTCGGAAAGACAATTTTGACAAGGCAAATTTATTTGATCAAAACACTCTCACGCCTGCCCCACTACCTTATGTTCAACTTCATGGTGGTTATACCAGGACGAAAGAAAATGTCATCATGAAAGCTGATGTACTACATGGTCTATCGCCTCTGCTATTTATTCATTGATGCTTGTTAGAAATCAACAATCAAATAATCTGAAGTCCAATAAAATATTGTGGCGAAGAAATAATTTATTATTTGATTATTTAATGAAAATATTTGGAAACAGATTTATTATTTTATATTTGTAAAATCATCATTTAGTTGCCTAGCTTGCTTGCTTGATATTCTCTAGCTGTAGATAGTTTGGTTGGTTTGTTGATATTTGTCGACCGGTCGTGGTGACGTCATCAATAAATACTTTCACATCGCCAGATATACAAAGACTTGATTTCTACCCTACAATATTTTACCTACACTCTTCAACTTATTTTTATATTAAAAAGAAGCATAAGGAGAGAAATGCGCTGAGTAACAAAATATCTAAATTATTATTCTATGCGTATAATAAAATGAATATTCTATTTCATAGCTTCTTTCCCTGTAAGAGCTGACAGCTTGCAAACTTTGTTTCTACTGACATGAATATTGCGTATTTCGGTCAAGGCTTTTCAATGAGCGTCTTGAAGTATTCCCCAGTGGCTATATATCCTTTTTCTTTCGGCGTGAAGAGAAGCTTTGTTGTCGTAATGTCTATAGGGACATTGTCTTCTTGGAGGGAAGTCTTAGTTTTAACAGGACGATGGAATTCTGCGGTAAATATTTTTCTCAACAATACTCCAATAGCCCCCGATTCTTGAAAAATGCCACCCTCATCAGCGAATGCAAGTAATCAAACGGTGCTCTGACACATTTGTAAGTGCAAAGTCGAATTGCTTTTCACATGTTTAGACATGTGGTGCACTTAGCAGTCGCTTACTTCTACTCACCATGATTATCATGGCCTGTACCACGTATACTAGGGATAAGCAAAATATATATATTTCATCACAACACCTTTGGCCTTAAGATCAGCTCGGCAATCTTCAGTTTGTATTCCATAATCTACCCAGCACCTTACTACCAAAATGTGACATAGAAAACTAGGAAATACACGATGATGATAAAACAATTTATTTCGATCAAATCAATTCAACTTTATTTATATTTATTTATTTATTATTTATTTGAATAATACAGGTTTCTGGAGCCACATACAGAACTCACCAACTACCCAGGCTGTCCTTCTGACACCTAAGTCTTATTGGTTTGATTTACAATGTCAGTGGAAGTCTAATCCATGAGTTGGTGTCATGCAGATTTCTTTCTTGGAAGATTTTTTAGGGATGCTGTACTTAGGTTGGTGGTCTCTAAGAGGGTCTTGTTGTTGTCGTGTCCAATGAAGAGCCTCAGATGTCGCTATGCATCTCTATCACAGCAGCAGCAATGTCCACTATCTTGGGTGTGTATACTGTATTGTTGTTGTTGTCGTGTCCAATAAAGAGCCTCAGATGTCTCTATGCATCTCTATCACAGCAGCAATGTCCACTATCTTGGGTGTGTATACTGTATTATTGTTGTTGTCGTGTCCAATGAAGAGCCTCAGATGTCTCCATACATCTCTATCACAGCAGCAACAATGTCCACTATCTTGGGTGTGTATACTGTATTGTTGTTGTTGTCGTGTCCAATGAAGAGCTTCAGATGTCTCCATGTATCTCTATCACAGCAGCAACAATGTCCACTATCTTGGGTGTGTATACTGTATTGTTGTTGTTGTCGTGTCCAATGAAGAGCTTCAGATGTCTCCGTACATCTCTATCACGGCAGCAACAATGTCCTCTATCTATAAGAGGGCCTTCTTTATATAAAATAAAAGAGAGACGCACGTAAGAAATTTGATTAGTAACCAAATATCAAAATTAATATTCTGTGCATATCTACAATATATGATTTAGAAAAGATTCATATATTGGATTTATAATTTTATTTTTGTTCCAATATTTCGAGGGACAACTCGCCTCTCTTTATCGAGGATATTTGAGTTTTTTACTCAAACATATGAGCAGGCGTACACCACTCTCGTTCTACAAGGCCAATGAAAGAATTGTATGTTTGATTTTAAAATATTACTATATTATTATATTTAAAATAAAGAGAGCCTATCCTGACCACGAGAACATGTGCTTTTTTCTATTGTTTTTTCATGTGTTAAGCGTATTTACGCAAATTTGGCCTTAAATACCCATTTCTTATTTTCTCAAGAAGCCACTGGGACCAAAATTCGTTTTGGTCGCAGTGGTACAGCCTGCTCCACGCTGACGAGCGCCAACAGCGTGAAACGCGTTCGTCGATGGCTTTTCTTGATTTATCAAGAAATTGGGTTGACCAAATATCACGGAGCTAGCTAAATAAACGTTTAGTTTATTTTTGCTCCACTAGATGGCGCTCTGCCATCTAAAAAGCATATGTGCTCGTGGTCAGGATATGCTCTCTTTATTTTTAATATCAACACCTGACCCACTTTTTTTTTCTATTGTTTTTTCATATTATTATATATAAATAAATAATTTGTTATATGATATCATAAAATTCTATACAGAACACCTGGTAATATATATACGAATTATTTTCTTTGGTCTTTTAATAATTTATGCTAAGGGCTCCTGGATGTTCTAATTCAGCGAAATTTCACTTATTTTATTATTACTTCTTTTATTATTTTCTTGTGTCTTCTAACAATTTATGCTAAGGTATTCTCCTGGATGTTTTAATTAAGTGAAATTTCACTTCTATTGAAGGTTAAAGAAAGATCAATTGTGTAGATTTAGGAATGTCCTGATGTAATTAGCAGCCGACCATTTAGATGGCAACAGCCTGCTGCTGCGTACACGGACCTCAATCGTGCCATGATATCATTAGTCTTCCCAACCATTAACTGCCTGCAACCAGCTTCCCTTTCTTTTCTAAAATTTTCTTGAAAAATCTCCCAGTCTGTAATATAAAGTACCGTTTTCTTAAGTATAAGCATTTACTTGAGAAGAATAGGGGTCGGTGGAAGGTTTGTCTAAACCAGGGCAAAGTTTTGAGTTGGAAGAGTTAAAAATTACAATTTACAAATTTTTCAAAGTTTTTTAAAGAACCACATTTTTTCTTGCCAACAATAAATAGTACTCGCATAAATAATATTTACGTATAGAACTATATAAAGAGCCGCAGCTTCACATTCAAAGAGTCGCATGTAGCTCACGAGCCACATTTTGCCGACCCCTAGTCTAAACCGTTGGTTTTAGACCACTACAACCCGGGATCTAATTCCGCATTAGGCATTTTTTCTAATAAAATAAATGCTCCAATGGTCCCCGATTTTCGCAAAAGTACAACCCCAACAGCGAGTGCAATTAACCAAACGGAGCTCTGGCACATTAGTAAGTGCAAAAGTCGAACTGCTTTTCACATGTGTAGACATGTGGTGCACTTACAATAAAAAGCAGTCGCTGGCTACCCACTATGATTATCGTGGCCTGTACCACGTTTATTTGGGATAATAACTTTTTTAAAAATGCGAAGAAAGAGCATAACTTTATCTAGATTGTTGTTTTAAACAAAATTCTATCTAGGCATACGTCAATGGTAAAGCATAAACCTATTCAAGAGAAACTATAAAAAAAGAGTGCTAGGAACTATCATAACCTGTCGAAGAGGTTTCCACCAACGACGAAGTGTCTCACCTAGGCAATCTAGAGGTCTTCTAGTCTGCAATATACAGCAGCGTTCTTGGGTATAATCATTTACTTGGGAAGAGAAAACATAACATTATCTAGATTGTTTTTTAAACAATTTTATCTTGGCATACGTCAAAGCATACACTTATTTAAGAGATACAGTAATGGGAAACTATGAATATACATACAAAGAACAAGTACAAACATTCGAAGAGGTTTCCATCAACGACGAACTATAGAGGTCTTCTAGTCTGCAATATACAGCAGCGTTTTCTTGGGGATAATCGTCCACTTGCATAACGTTTTCTAGATTGTTATTAAGCTATTTTATATTGGGATAAGTCAATGGTAAAGCATACACCTATTCAAGAGATACAGTATAAAGGGAAACTATAAACAAAAAGATTGGGAACAATTATAAACAGTCGAAGAGCTTTCTACCATCTACAAAGTGTCCTCATCTAGACAGTCTAAAGGTCTCCTAGTCTGCAATATATAGCAACGTTCTTGGGTATAATCGTCCACTTGCGAAGATATAGCATCACTTTTTCTAGATTGTTGTTTTAAACAAAATTCTATATAGGCATACGTCAATGGTAAAGCATACACCTATTCAAGAGATACAGTAAAGGGAAACTATAAACAAAGAGGCTAGGAACAATTACAAACAGTCGAAGAGGTTTCCACCAACGATGAAATGTCCTCATTTAGACAATCTAGAGGTCTTACGTCAACTTCCCCTCACGTTAAAGCTCAGTAAGCTGGTTCCAACATAACTTTATTAGGTACCGCTCAAAAAGAGCCAACCTAGCTTATGTTATTCACAATGAATATTATGTAAAGGTTATTCATATATTAAAACAAAGCGTCCAAAGTGGGGGATCTACGAAGAATACGTAGATCGTGTACTTCGCCCCTGAGGTGATGGCGTGGTCCTCGAACCCAAATGGAAAGAATGAGGATGTAGATTGATTGAGATTTTTTTTCTCAGCTCTTTCGTTTTGTGTAAGTTTTCTATCGATGGTATTGTAGGTTGCCTGACTTACTATGAAACGCATTTGACTTCAATGTTTTTCTCTTTTTTTCTTAAGATTCCGTGAATCTCCTTCATTTAATATATTGATTCCTCACTAAGTTGGTCTGCACGATTCTTATGTTCTTTATTGGATTGAGAAATTATGCGTTGAATACATGGTAAATCCATGTATAATAAACTTCATCCAATTTTACTTAGACTGATCTATTAGCTTTTTTTTTTTTGCTTATACCTAATACACGCATGTGGTACAGGCCATGATAATCATGGTGGGTAGAAGTAGGAAGTAGGCGACTACTTTTACTGTAAGTGCCCCACATGCCTACACATGTGAAAAGCAGTTCGACTTTGCACTTACAAATGTGCCAGAGCCCCGTTTGATTACTTGCACTCGTTGGTGGGGTTGGACTTTTGCAAGAATCGGGGGCCATTAGAGCATTTTTTTAATTAGAAAAAAGTGCCCAATGCGGGAATTGAACCCGGGTCGTAGCGGTCATAAACCAACGGTTTAGACCATCCTTCCACCGACCCCAAAGTCTCACCTAAAGATGTAGTCTTATGATCCTGTAAAATTTCCCTTTTGTTTCATATAATTTCACTTTGCAATGCAATTTTGGCTTTAGATATACATTCTTTGATTTTTAGGAAGTCTCTGGAACCATCATTTTTGGTCATTAAGATACAGTTTACACCATGCAGAAATGGACCAAACATCCTGAAACGCGTACGTATTTGACTTTTTCTTGATTTATTAAAAAAATAAGGGGGGAGGGGGGGGTATTTGGCTAATATTCTGGATTTTTTTTTAAATCAACGATTAGTTTATATTAAATCCGATAGATGGCGTAAGCCACTAAAACTTTCAATTGTACCTTCATAAGATGCTATTTTCTTTCTTAATGAATATCATAGCTTGTTATCATTTAAACTTGCGAGTATCTAATAACAGAATTATCTACAATAACTGAAACAAGTGGATGCATTGACTATCTTAGCGGCTAAAAGAGTCTGATGATTTACGAATCAATTCCAACTCCTTTACTATTGACGTTCTTTTAAGAATGTTGTCTTCGGATAAATTTCGATCATATAGTATTTCGACAGTACCTATCACTGTAGATCTTAACAAACAGTCATTTTTTGGTATTGGTATATATAAATTGAAGTATAGATGGAAATTTTGCCGGGAGGATATTGATATAAAGAGACAAAGGTCGCCTCTCCCGTCAAAATAGACGTCAAAACACCGACCCGAGGCCGCTAGTTGCGGCGACGGTCAATAGATGGTGTCTAGTTTGGACGTCTATTTTGACGGGAGAGGCGACCTTTGTCTCTTTATAAATTGAAGTCTTAGAGTGCCATCTTTTTCGTATAAATTTAACAACATTTTTGATATTCTTATCTTTATTATTAGATAAATTACACACACAGCTTTGTTAAGACCACCGGTCATATACAGATTCACCATAGGAAGAAAGGAAGCATAGATGAAGCTCCTATACTCCAGACAGCGCAGCACCCAACAACAGCCTCCAGGTCCGACACATGTTCAGTGGGCACATGTTCCTTCGTGCATACGTCATGGTTAACGTATCACTGAACAGGCTAATGTGGAAATTATTAGATAAATAATCAAAACTACTTATACAAACCGAACTGCATAGATAAGATGGCTTGGCTCATCAATTTCGTCAATTTCATATATACAGCCTCTGCTCTACTATTGCCTGGTTTTGTCTACCTATATAGTCTGTTATAACTTCGGAAGGAAGAAAGTAATCTGTGGCCGGCGGTATATACCTTCGGTTTCAGACAGCCATGAACTGGGATCGAATCCCGCATGGTACTTTTTTTAATATGTATATATGTGAAGAACCTGTTCAGAACGAAACACTATAAAGGAATGACAAAACATCCAGATGGCACAAGAACCTATAGGACATGTAACAACTGTCCTGGTATGGAACCAACACCTACCCACATATTCTCATGTCCAGCAATGGCCGCAGCCTTACAGAAAATTGACATGGACCCAAAGCAGCAGCATCTTTACACACCCAAGATAGTGAACATTGCGACTGCTGTCCTGGTATGGAACCAACACCTACCCACATATTCTCATGTCCAGCAATGGCCGCGGCCTTACAGAAAATTGACATGGACCCAAAGCAGCAGCATCTTTACACACCCAAGATAGTGAACATTGCGACTGCTGTGATGTGATGCATAAGGACATTTGAGGCTCTTCATTGGGCACGACAACAACAACAACACAGTATACACACCCAAGATAGTGAACATTGCGACTGCTGTGATAGAGATGTATGGGGACATCTGAGGCTCTTCATTGGACACGACAACAACAACAACAACACAGTATACACACCCAAGATAGTGAACATTGCGACTGCTGTGATAGAGATGTATGGGGACATCTGAGGCTCTTCATTGGACACGACAACAACAACAACAACACAGTATACACACCCAAGATAGTGAACATTGCGACTGCTGTGATAGAGATGCATGGAGACATCTAAGGCTCTTCATTGGACACGACAACAACAACAATACAGTATACACACCCAATATAGTGGACATTGCAATTGCTGTGATAGAGATGTATGGAGATATCTGAGGCTCTTCATTGGACACGACAAAAACCTGTTCTTTTTCATTGTAAATAACATAAGCGAGGTTTCTCTTTTTGAGCGCTTCTTAATAAGGTTATTTTGGAACAGAAACAGGAAAACTTTGGAAGGCCTAAAAAGGTTATTTAGGTTATCTATAGAAGTCATATGAGAGAAGCGGAAAAACTTTGAAAGATTTCGATTTTTTTCCAACTTTGAATTCCTGGTTTTATTACAGTGGGGTGCAGAGTTACTTAAATATTTCATAAACACCTCTCAGAGTTGATCTCCCATTTGCGTGAACTGTGTCAGTTCCTCTCGTGAGGTTTCTATTTTCTTTTTAAGAAACGAATAGGATTTGTTGGCGTTTTAAAAAAGAAGTAAGAATAGAGATAGACACATAAAAAAGTGTCGGTCTATTTTAGAAGGTGAGTGTGTGTGCCCAGAGTCCTCAAGTCACAGCCGAGATGGCTGCTGGTCGGGCCATTGTGTCGACATGAGTCGAGGTCTTACTTTGTCCCTTTGTTGATGTTTCATTGGACCAATTCAGGTCGTTTGGGGCACGCAGCCTGGCTGGCGCCTATTTCCTCACTCGGACTCCTAATTACCACATTGTATCACTGTCTATCTCTCTACAGACTTTGCTTTGATAGACTGAGAACTCGGTCGAGATAGGCGCACGGTCTATTTGGAATGCACATTCGGTAAAATGAAGATTAACTTTTTGTAGCTTACTGGTACACTACTGGAAGTTGGCCCTTGTAAACTGTGACAAACACTAATTACCACGTTGTAGCACTGTCTCTGCAGACTTTGCTTTGATAGACTGACAACTCGGTCGGGATAGACGCACGGTCTATTTGGATTACACATTCGGTAAAATGAAGATTAACTTCATGTTCCTGGAAGTTTTTCCTGTAAACTTTGACAAACACTAATTACCACACAGTAGCACTGTCTATCTATAGACATAGTCAAGGCTCACAGTCTATTTGGAATGCATATTCGGTAAAATGAAGATGAGCTTCTTGTAGCTCACTGGTACGCAGCTGGAAGTTTGTCCTTGTAAACTGTGGCAAACACTAATTACCACACTATAGCACTGTAGACTGTAATCTGTCTAAAGACGCTGGTAGACTGAGAACTCAGTTTGAATAAACACAGTCTATTTGAAATGCACATTCAGCAAAATAAATATTAACATATTGTATCTCACTGGTATACTGCTGAAAGTAGGTCCTTGTACTGTAGCACTGTCTGTCTACAGATTCTTCTTTGGTAGACTGAGAACTCAGTTTGAATAAACATAGTCAAGGCTCACAGTCTACTTGGAATGTACATTCGGTAATATGAAGATTAACTTCTTGTAGATCACTGGTATACTGCTGGAAGTAGGTCCTTGTACTGTAGCACAGTCTGTCTACAGATTCTTCTTTGGTAGACTGAGAACTCAGTTTGAATAAACATAGTCAAGGCTCACAGTCTACTTGGAATGTACATTCGGTAATATGAAGATTAACTTCTTGTAGATCACTGGTATACTGCTGGAAGTAGGTCCTTGTACTGTAGCACAGTCTGTCTACAGATTCTTCTTTGGTAGACTGAGAACTCAGTTTGAATAAACATAGTCAAGGCGCACAGTCTACTTGGAATGTACATTCGGTAATATGAAGATTAACTTCTTGTAGATCACTGGTATACTGCTGGAAGTAGGTCCTTGTACTGTAGCACAGTCTGTCTACAGATTCTTCTTTGGTAGACTGAGAACTCAGTTTGAATAAACATAGTCAAGGCGCACAGTCTACTTGGAATGTACATTCGGTAATATGAAGATTAACTTCTGGTATACTGCTGGAAGTAGGTCCTTGTACTGTAGCACAGTTTTTCTACAGATTCTTCTTTGGTAGACTGAGAACTCAGTTTGAATAAACATAGTCAAGGCGCACAGTCTACTTGGAATGTACATTCAGCAAAATGAAGATTAACTTATTGTAGATCACTGGTATACTGCTGGAAGTAGGTCCTTGTACTGTAGCACAGTCTGTCTACAGATTCTTCTTTGGTAGACTGAGAACTCAGTTTGAATAGACATAGTCAAGGCGCACAGTCTACTTGGAATGTACATTCGGTAATACGAAGATTAACTTGTAACACACTGGTATACTGCTGGGAGTTGGTCAGTTGTAAACTATAACAAATATTCCATTACATTCAGAAAAAACGTATCCCCTGATCGTACAACTGAAATTTGACGATGGCTTGCGCCATCTATAGGATTAAATATCAACTAATCTTTGATTTATTTTTTTAGAATATTTGCCAAAAATATACTCTTTTTGATAAATATTTTTTAAAAGTCAACCACGTATACGTTTTATGCTGTTGGTCTTTGTCCAAAAATATTCAAATTATTTCAATAACAGACTAACCCGCTATTTTTTATTGAATAAATGATTATAATGATGATATATGAATAGTTTCCTATTATCACTGTTGTGCTAAATTTATAATTTTGATCTTCTTTTCGTTTGTCTAATTTTGACCATCTCGAATCTTCCAAAAATAGGTATTTAAAAAAATGATCATAAGATAAGATTTATAAACGTTTTAAAAAAAATGTAATCTAGTTTTATGGCTTATCATCCTTAATATAGGATGTGACTATGTGAAATGTGAACCATTTGCGGGAATAAAGGATGTCTTTTGTTAGAAACATGAAGGTCGGTTGAGCTGTGGTTCTATTTTAGCGCTCACTCAACTCAATGGCTCCCGACCTTCTAAATGTTCTCAATGGAATTTCTCTATCTGATCCCTGTCTCAACTTCAGCTATTTTAGCTGTTGGTCCATACATGTAGCTTCGTTTGTTTCCCAATATAGCCTATTGAATTGGCATATTGGATTAATACATCTACACACATATCGACGTGCTATAATTGACTAGAAGTAATACTTCTAGGTCTCCGTATTGGAGGGCACATGTTAAACCCGAAAACTCGATAAATAAAAGAATTGTAAAAAGATACCAAACCCTAGATTCCTCTTTTTTTCTTATACAGTAAAACCTCCATGAATGGACACTCCGTCTAGAGGACACCTCTCTACAAAGGACAATTTGAAGATAATTATCTGCAGCGCTGGCAGAGACGCCATATTCATTTTACATAGTGTATATAATGCATATCATATTTTTTTAAATAGTGCAGACTGTGCATTTTGCATGTATTGACAAGATGCCAATAAAATTATTTTAATTGTCAAAAAAAATTCTCTACAAAGAACAGTTTTCAACGACAAAATTACCATTTTTACTATATAACAACTCTCCAGTAAGAGGATACCTCTCCATAAAGGACACTTTTGCTCTGCGATTAGGTGTTCTTTATAGAGAGGTTTTACTGTGTATATATATTTTGTGGAGGGAAATGGTTGAGATTAATCTCCAGTCTCAAATTTGGACCGTGGGTGTGTGAGTTTGTCGTGGTACCAGGAAGCGCCATCTGGTCCCAACACGTGGACGTAATTACGTCCAACTGCCATTTGGCCTCTCTACCCCTGTAGTCAGAATTCTAACATCCACTACTGATTGGGCACTTCTTTGTTTCGTATTTGCACATTTTACTAACTTCTTTGTCATCCTATCTATCCATTTGATATTTCTACAGTAGAACCTCCTTTTAAAGGACACCTAATTGCAGAGCCAAAGTGTTTTTTTAGAGAAAGATGTCCTCTTACCGGAGATTTTCTAAATAGTAAAAAATCTAATTTTGGTAATTAAAATTGTCCTTTATAGAGAGGTGTCCTCTAGCGCGAGTGTCTTCTCGTGGAGGTTCTACTGTAAATGAATTCTCAAGGCCAAATGAACAAATAGGGTGACAAAAAAGAAGTTTGAAGAAGATTTTATGAAGAGTATAGCCCTCTAAATTAAGTATTCAAAATGAATTGTGTGGAAATTTGCAGAACATGTACTCCAATGATCATATGGAGATTGTCTATTGACCATACTAGAGTGGTAGATCAAGGAATTATTTGGTTTAGGAATCTAATAGAAGGATCTGGAATTAAATGCCATACAAAGAGGTGAAGCTAATTGTTCAGAGAATAGGGTAAACTGGCGTTCTAAGATGGCCGACCCCTGTATCATAGATAGCTGTACTAGATGATTTTGAGAACCTTCTCAAAACCGCGTGTTCTTAACACAAATAAAATCAGACTTTAGTGAAGGCAGAATATATTTTTTAAAATTAAGTAATTCATATTTGAACACAGCACAAGAACTTAATTCATTGTTAAATTGAAATTCGTTTGCAATATTGTTTATTACCACAAGTGAAGAAGCATGTTTATTCTACCATCAACTATGTATATCAATGTTTTGTACATATGTCATATTCAAATGACATATTTGTAGGGATAATTTTATTGTTGAATTTCATTTTGATGTATTGTATACATTTGATCATTAATAAATTATGTTTGAGATATCAAAACTGCCTTTTTGTTTAAACACAACAACGTGTGAACGGGTACAGCTAGGTGTAGCAGAGTATCAAACATAAAGTTATCTTGACAAATATAGATTAAGTAGGGATTGGATGTTTGCTAGAATCGTTTTAGTTTATTAGGCAAACTTTTACTCGGGTAAAAACCGGGCGAAGCCAGGTACACTAGCTAGTATAATAAGTAAAATAATTAATAGATGGAAATTTTTCATGGAGGAAATAGGATGATCCTCTCTGTCTGTTACTTGCTTCTTCTCTACAATATACGAAAGTAAATAAAAGGAAATCTAACATAGATGCCTATTGATTCCGAATGCTCAATTGATCATCCTTGTTATAGCAACGGCGAAGGCGGCAATACCATAGTTTCAATTACAATTATTTTATTTCCAAAGCGCTATATCCCTCAAGGAATACTTGCGCCAAACAAGGAGAAAAGTTTATTTACATAAGTTATTTACATTATTCAACGCATGAAAACACTAGAGATCCAGATTTTGTAGAAAGTTCAGAATGTATTTACAAAATGAATTGAACTTTAAATAGGATTTTTTTTTATCGGAAATCAAATCGTTAAGTCCACAAGCAACTAGTTCATTCTTCATTCTATAATCTTGAAATTTGTTGATGATCTATGGATAAGTTTCTCAGATCAGATATCATGATTCTGGAATCGATAAAGTCTGAGATCATTATCTGTCTTAGTTTTCTTAGTATTCCTATGTAATGTTTGTTAATATTATAATCCCTTTGGTAAAATTATAAATAAAAGACAGCTGTGTGAGGGAAGAATTTCTTTTATATATATCGGTCATACAAGCTTTCTGGCTCAACAGATCTTCGACGGGTATAACTAACTTACTAAGATTTTCTGATTTTAAACCTTTAAATTCAGAAAATCTCAGTAGCGTAGTTATACCAGTCGAAGATCTGTTCAGCCTAAAAACTTATATTGCCGATATATATAAAAAGAAATTCTTCCCTCAGCTATCTTTTATTTATTCCTATTTAATGTTTGTTAAAGAAATCTAGTCAAAAGGACACAATAGGTAGTTATATGTAAAAACATGTTCAGAGTTCTCGGTGATTAGGCTTCAAGCCGGAGATAAGGCCAAGAGGTACTGCCGGGTGTAGAGGCCATTTGACCACCCCAGTTGACGACTACTCAAGTGGCCCCTGTGACTCAACGTGTCCCAAAAGAATGGCTCCACTTTGAACGCTGTATTTCTCTTGAAAGATTCGTTTTCTCCTTTTTACAACTATGAAACATCATTCGAGGTTTCATAATGAATTTTAACAAGTAAGGAGAGGTTTACGTATATCTATAAGATTCGTTCTATAAGAATGCCAGAGATTTCTTAGGATTTTGTGAAAGACGTTTTGGAAATCCTAAATATAAGTCTCCAAAATTGTCAAATTTTCACTATCAATTTTTAACAAATAAAGTGTTAATTCTCTAAGCCATTATATCCATAAAACACAAAGAGCATCAATAGACATAGAAATTCCTTAAGTTTATATTTTAGTTTTGTCTATATAAACCCCAATACAGTTAAACCTGTCTATAGCACCCCCTCTTGGAACTCACAAAAATAGGGTGCTATAGAGAGGGGGTGCTATAGACAGGTCACTTTTAATGTAAATCTCGCATCGTACTACATACAAGGTATGTCCCATAAGTTCCCGGACTGGGTCCATAAAAAAATAAATAAATGAAAAATGTAAATGAATTTGACTGTTTATTATAGAAAAAATATCTGGCTACACGGTGGTACCAATATCGAGGCGGTACTTACGCGCGCGCCAAGGTTATTCTAATTTATTTAAAGGTCACACCTAGCGCTGCGGCGATTTTACGATGGAACAAAAATTGAAGCAGAGGATTTGCATAGAATTTTGTGTGAAACTTCAAATATCAGCAACCGAAACTTTTGAAATGCTTAATAAAGCATTCCCCAATGACGCCCCAAAGAGAACAACTGTTTTTGAATGGCATTCTAGATTTAAAGCTGGCAGAATTTCCAATGAAGATGATCCTCGTCAAGGACGCCCAAAATTTCAAAGGACTGATGTAAATGTGCAAAAAATCACCGATTTGATAAAAGAAAATCCTCGAACCACTTTGCTGGAGCTAGAGCAAGACACAGGCATCTCTAAAACAACGATTGGAAGGATCGTAACCGAAGATTTGAAGCTCAAAAAGACTCCTGCAAAATTCATCCCAAGATTCCTCACCAATGAGCAAAAACTGTGTCGGCTTGCAACCTGTGAGGACATGATGTAAATGACAAGAACGGATCCAGAATGGAAAGACAAGATAATCACAGGCGACGAGACATGGGTCTATGGCTATGACCCTGAAACCAAACCTCAATCTGCCGAGTGGAGAGGTTAGGGTGAGCCTAAACCCAAAAAATCCAGAAACAAGGTGTTGCTGGTCGCTTTTTCGGATAACAAGGGCATTGTTCATCACGAGTATCTTCCTGCAGGCCAAACAGTTATTAAGGAAATGTATTTGGGCATTCTTCGCCGTCTAAGGGAAGCGATTCGAAAAAAAAGGCCAGAAAAATGGACTAATGGTGGCTGGATCCTACACCATGACAATGCTCGCCCTCACACAGCGCACTTGATGACTAGCTTTTTGGCGAAAAACGGGACACAAATCCTTCTTCAACCACCCTATTTCCCAGACATCGCACCAAATGACTTTTTCCTGTTCCCCAAACTTAAAGCAGTTCTAAAAGGAAGACATTTTGACACCAGCATTGAAGAGCATTCCAAAAAAGGCTTATAAAAACTGTTTCGACAATTGGGAGAAACGATGGCGCTGGTGCGTTGAAGCAAGGGGGGATTACTTTGAAAAGTTTTAATAAAAAAATTTAAAAAAAATCTTACCTTTTTTTTTTATGGACCCAGTCCGGGAACTTATGGGACATACCTTGTATTTAAAATCGGGCGCTATTTAGAGGGGGCGCTATAGACAGGTTTAACTCTATATATAATTATTTATTTTACAAAACAAACATTGATAAATAATAGTTTGAGTCTTATATTTGGCTGAGAGAATTTGTATATAAAAGAAAAAAAACCCTTAAATATTAATTATATTTCCCTCCTCAAAATACATAAATATTAGTTAAATTTTAAGATTCAGTTTGGCATGTACTCCTGTAGATGGGTTTCAGAATACCCGACAGCTTGAGAGAATATATAAAACAAGAGAAACTCGGAGAGAAGCCATTTATTATTGTTATTAAATAAATTGTCTAATGAATATGGAACGCTTCACGATTTTGCGTGTCATCCTTGCGCAGGGGCCATGCTAATCTTCTCTGTATCGTTCCAATTTTAGTATATGTACCGCTGAAAAAGCGTGTACATCTAATGAATAGAGAATGACTTCTTGGGTAGCAATTTAAAACCTCAATTTTGAAATTCCATTTAATAGCAGTGTGTTACGTATCCTTTAAAAGATTAATATTACCTAAGTTTTTGAAGATCAAGGGAGAAAAAACCTTCGGTTAAAAAGTCTATTCAAATCGTTATTATAAGGTTCGCCATAGAATCCAAAAATATAAAGAAATGTTTCTGCTATCATGGCGAAAAGAAGTAAACATACAAGGCGTTAAAAGTTGAGATGTAATCGAAGTTCATTTTTCGTTTTAAAGATTTTTTCAGAAAATCTCGATGGATACCAAAACGGATACGAAGAGTATTGCATTGTAATCAAATACACAGAAGGCCTTCTTCCTTTTTCCTCTTTATTTAGACACTTGCGATTAAACATCTGGCAATCTTCCATATTTTCACTTTTAATGGATACACGCAACACAATTTAGCCGCGAATTTATTAAAGTTTTTTTTATTATTTTTCTGTCGACCTCTCATGTCACAATTGCCTTCACTTCATCGACTACTATTGTATCAGTAGAATGGTGTTAAAAAGTGAACCATTTTTTGTTTATTGATCGGCATACATAGTAGCTAGATGTAATCCTTTGTCTTCCCGAGTTTTTAGCTTGGATTGCCACTCTTCCATTGCGGCTTGTTGTTTCTTTGTTTCCACTGCTAATTGCTGTCATTATGATAATTGCATATCTCTCTCTCTCTCTCTCTCTCTCTTGTTGCTGAAGCGATCGTTAGTGTGTTTCTTCCGCCCAAATTATAGGACACACTACGATCTTCTGGAATTTAATTAAGAAAGTTCTTTTTCTCTATCTCTCGCTCTCTTTCTCCCATCTTTTTCAAGCTTTGTGGTGATGGAAATATTTGTTGCGACGATTGTAAATATCTTGATTATCTCTTTTTTTATGTGTGTTTTGTTGGTCTGTATGTTGATAATGGCGTCCATTGACTTTCTTTCTCTTTCTCCTATCTTTAATCGTTGTTGGGTGAGGCCCATTGTTTGAAAATTTGAAAGTTTTCGACTATTATGGATTTTACAAAGGAATTTATCTAAAGAAACAAAGGTCGCCTCTCCCGTCAAAATAGACGTCAAAACTAGACGCCATCTATTAACCGTCGCCGCAACTACCAGCCTAGGGTCGGTAACAAAGCCACAATACCAGCTTTGGCAAACTGAAAAGCGTCCACCTAGAGACCATGGTTTTAGGCTGATGGCTCTCGTAGTTTTGACGTCTATTTTGACGGTAGAGGCGACCTTTGTCTCTTTAGATCGATATCCTCCCGGCAAAATTTCCATCTATAAAGGAATTTATCTCTTAAGCAATTTTAAAATTATATTATAGGAAAAAACAAAGAAGTTGAATTTTACTGTGATCATGTGGATTAATTAGGAACAAAATATCTTCCAGATTGTGCAACTGAAAACTGCAGATGTCTTGCGTAATCTTTTGCAATATATATCAATTAATCGTTGATTTGTAATCAAAAATTATTCCTGAATATTGGTTATATAACCTTTCTCTTGATTAATCACTAAGTCTATATTATTACAGTGTTCTCTTTCTCTCTTAATTCTTGCAGCTATAAAGTTTGTAGAAATCGGATTAATAGATAACACTACGGGAATCGTAACCAAGTCCTAGTGAAACACAGAAAAAGGCAACTACTTTAAGTACACCAATACCTCGCTTTGCGTCGTTTCGTTTTGCGTTTTTTTCGAAGTTGCGTCGCTGCTTAATTTTTTACTGATTTTCACTGTGCGTCGTTAGATTTTCAAAGTTGCGTTGTTTTGGATTCGAGTCTTTATTATTATTATTATTATTTTTATTTTTATTTTTTTTTTTAAATATGGCAACACCTTTGTTTTTGATTGCGCCTTCACATATTTTCACTTTGCGTCGTTTCAATTTGCGTCGTGTTTTTTTTTGGAACGTAACCCCGACGCAAAGCGAGGTATGGGTGTAATCTGTTTTTTAAGAAATGTGATTCTTAGACTTATTGACGCGTTATAAAGAAAGGAAAATTATTCTCAAGAAAGTTTAGTTTGACCCATATCTGAAATTATTATTATTATTGCGTATGATATTGTTTTTTACAGCACAATACAACAATGTTGGCAAGTTTCTCTAGAGTGGAATGTCGAGGTGACGAATCCACTCCAGGGCCTCCTCTGTGCACCGGTGGATTAGTGCTGTAAAGACCAGGATATCCTAAAGGATATTTGGTCATCAGTTGGTGATATCTGTCGATCAAAAGATCTAGCCCGAGGGCGCATGCCGGCCATCACCTTCCTCGGAAGAAGCCGCTCCTAACATGGAGGACAGACGCTTCATCAGCCGTTCCTAACATGGATGCAGACGCTGGAGTAGTTGTTGTTGGCTACAGCCTTTGGTTGATTACATGGCGGGCTGGACTCGCCATTTGACTCAGAGTCGTCATTGGGCTTTTGTGGCTTTTTGTAGAGGTACCAGTGCCACCTGGTACCCCACCACGCCCATAATAGCACGAAACGGTGTTTACAATGTATTGTGTGATACAGGACTATGACGGAAACTGCTCCTGACCAATATAACACAGGTACGTCTTTCTCTAGATTGTTGTTGGTTAGAACACCCCACCTCTATGACAGAAGGTGTAGTGCCATTTAAAGCCGCACGTATAATAACACACACACACACACACACTAAATTCACCTTTTTTTAATACCTCAAAGTACACAAACCATTCAACCAAAGTTCAATATAAACTCATGGACAGAACTTAAGAGGAACTTCCTTTTGAAGGAGACAGAGGCAATATTGTTCACACTTTGGTTATCTCAATATCTTCAATAAAGATCACTGTAATATCTTTCAGATTTTTGTCTGAATCACGATATACCTGCTAAAAGGTACAACTTCCTTAAGTTTTGTCCATAAGTGGATATAGTGTATCTTCAATAAAGGTCACTGCAATAGCTTTCAGATTTTTGTCTGAATCCTGATATACATGCTAAAAGTTACAACTTCCTTAAGTTTTGTCCATGAGTGGATATAGTGTGTTTTCAATAAAGGTCACTGTAATATCTTTCAGAGTTATTTACTGAATCCCGATATACATGGTAAAAGATACAACTTCCTTAAGTTTTGTCCATGAGTGTATCTATTCAACCTGAACTTGGACAAGATAGATCCTGTGCAGCTGTCTAAAGGTAAGATATTGGGAAAAGTGTAATTTCAGTAAATCATCTTTTAAAAAATTTAAATCTTTTGTTTTTCAAAGGGAACGCTCGAACTCTAAACTCCTTTCTTCATTTTAGTGAATATGAAATAATGGAATCTAAAGAGATAAAAATGGAATTTTAAAACAGAATGGTAAAAATCAAACTACACTCATCGACAAAAAACATAAGGAAGTGAAAAACTTTTGATATCACCGGTCGTCTGTTTGTTTGTTTATTTTGTTTTAAAGGAGACAGAGGCAATGTTGTTCACACTTGGTTATCTCGTGTATCTTCAATAAAGATCACTGTGTATCAAATATCTCCCAAGAGTTATTGTCTGAATCCCGATATACATGCTAAAATATACAACTTCCTTAAGTTTTGTCTATGAGTGTATCTTAAAATCATATATATTAAATCAACGGAATTGGGAAACGATTACACAGGTCTACAAAAAAAACTTTTTTTTTTGCACAAGAGAACCTTATTATATTTCTAGTGTAACCTTTCATGCTGAACTCAAAAATCTAATCAGAAATTTCCCATCACCCATGGTTTTTGCCTGATGGTCTTTTTTTAGTATTGGGATAAATACAGTAATAAATGCAACCAATGTTACGTAAGCATTTTTTAAGTTACATCATTAACTAAGCTAGCGCTTTATTTTTGACAAGAAGAGTTGGTATGTGGAGCCAAAAGCTTTATTTTATTTGTTATTAATTAAATTTTGCTCTTTAAGAATCATAAATATCAATTTAAATAACAAATTATTGAAATTTTAATTGAATATATATAATTTATTATTATATAATATTATAATCTGTTTTGCTTTCAACTAAAAAATAACGACAAGCTCTGTAATGCTATTTGCTCATTAACAGTTTTAATATATATATTTAAATTGAACCTAACGATTTGTTTAATAGATTTGCAGCAGAAGTGACAGGTACATTTGAAGTGATTAGTTTATTCTTCTCTATCGATTTGCTTTTATAAATCGTGTGCACTAGACTGTGTCAATATGCCGAGGCGTTGCATTAATATTCCTGATATTTTCTGTTATATTTGTAGGGAATTAACTTTCAAAGTTAAAAGGCGAAACTTTACACCGCTCATCAAAAAGTGCTATGAACTTTATTTCCAAGATATGATTTGGGCTCCTCACCATTGTTGTGTAATTTGTGCTCGACATCTTACAGGGTGGATTAAAGGTGAACGTCATATGCCTTTTGCGGTTCCAATGATATGGAGGGAACCTAAAGACCATTCTTAAGACTGTTATTTTTGTTTAACAAAGACTATAGGTATTACATCCAAATCAAGACATACAGTTGAATATCCAGATTTGCCTTCTGCTATGAGACCGGTTCCTCATAGTGATATTTTACCTGTTCCACAGCCTCCTGAAAATGTAATATTTAGTGACGATGATTCAGATAGACGAGAGCAACAGTGGGATGACACAAATTTTGAAGCAGGTGCTTTATCTGAACCTCATTTATTAACCCAAGGAGATTTGAACGACCTCGTACGTGATTTAGATTTATCCAAAAAACAGAGTGAACTTTTAGGCTCTAGGTTAAAAGCCTGGAATCTGCTGCATAAAGGCACAAAATTATGCTTTTTTTTTTGCAAGCGTCAAGATGAATTTCAAGACTTCTATTCACAAGAGAATAATTTAGTATATTGCAATGATGTTGTTAGTCTAATGGAAGCGCTTGGTCATGACCATGATACAGAAGAGTGGCGTTTATTCATTGATTCTTCAAAAATTAGTATGAAAGCTGTTCTCCTTCACAATGGAAATAAGTTCCCATCAGTGCCAATAGCACATGCATCCAACATGAAAGAGACTTACGAAAACATGAAACTGCTTTTGAAAAAGATAGAATATGAAAGATACGGTTGGAAAATATGCAGCGATTTGAAAGTCGTTGCTCTCTTGCGTGGATTACAGCTTGGATATACAAAGTTTTGTTGTTTTCTGTGTGAGTGGGATAGCAGAGATAGGGAAAGGCATTACATTAAAAAAATCTGGCCAAACCGTAAAGTCTATACTCCAGGATATAAAAATATTGCAAATCTACCCCTGATCGATTTAGAAAATATTTACTTACCACAATTACATATTAAACTGGGATTAATGAAGAACTTTGTCAAGGCAATGGATCGAAATGACAGTGGATTTGCCTACCTAAGACAAATATTTTCTAGTATAAGTGAAGCGAAGATTAAAGAAGGCATTTTCGTAGGACCTCAGATTCGAGAATTGCAGCAGGACGGAAATTTTGAAAATAGTTTGAATGAAGTTGAAGCAGCAGCATGGAATTCCTTTAGAAACGTTTGCAAAAACTTCTTTGGAAGTGTCAAGGTTGAAAATTACCGAGACATAGTCAATGATCTGTTGCTTTCCTACAAGGCACTGGGGTGTAACATGTCCCTCAAGATCCATTTCCTGCATTCACATCTAGATTTCTTTCCAGACAATCTTGGCGCAGTTAGCGATGAGCATGGTGAGAGGTTTCATCAAGATATATCAATGGAGAAGCGGTACCAAGGTAAATGGAGTTCCGCTATGCTTGCCGACTACTGCTGGACACTCAAGAGGGATCTACCACAAGCAAAGTATATAAGAAAATCCACTGTCACTGCTTTTTAATAAATAAATATGTTTCGTTCATATATGCGTATATATTAACAATATTTTAAAATTTCAAGTAGGTGTATCTCAGAAATATTGCGTAATAGAAAAAACTAATGTTATATTTGGATTCAGGACATGTAGATAAGATGCTATTTCTTTGTGGACAAAGAAAAATATTTTTTGATAAACCAGTGTAATGTAATAAGGGTTATGCAAAACTGCTTACGTAACATTGTTTGCATTTTTTACTGTATTTATCCCAATACTAAAAAAAGACCGTCACGCAAAACCCATAGGTGATGGGAAATTTCTGATTAAATTTTTGAGTTCAGCATGAAAAGTTACACTAGAAATATAATCAGGTTCTCTTGTGCAAAAATCTTGTTGACCAGTGTTATTATATTTCCTTGCTGGTTGTATAGAAAAGAAAACAACATTTGTCCCTTGTACAGGAACTGTGTTTTCAGCAGAGGACTGGACATTTTCAAGATTGGAGGAAGATGACTTATTAATATATACATTTAGAACAACAACGACACAATTTTCCTATTCACTATAGAAGATATAGTCTCCATTACCTTGTATAATTATACAATGGGTTATAAAACGACATTTGAAAACTATCCTGCATGTATTTCTTTTCAACGATAAATCAAAATGTATTTCAAGGGGAGAAATAACGATTATTTCTAACCTTTTGGATGAGATATGAAAGGGTGAATTGTGAAGAGTAATGATAAACGGAAAAATAAAAGTGTCCAGGGATGGGAATCGAACCCACAGTGTTCCGCTTACCGGGCAGATTGCCATATCCACTAGGCTTATTTTTCCGTTTATCATTACTCTTCACAATTCACCCTTTCATACCCCATCCAAAAGGTTAGAAATAATCGTTATTTCTCCTTGAAATAAATTTTGATTTTTCGTTGAAAAGAAACACATGCGGGATAGTTTTCAAATGTCGTTTTATAATCACAAGCCGCATTATATTATACAATGGGTTAATAAAAAACAATAGGAAAAGAAACTCAAGTCGGGATGAAGAACTTCTTTACGATTGAATTAAGACAATGATTACCTCTCTATTCGTTAAAGAAAAACTAGACGAATGACCCAGGCAACGCCCGGGTTTACCCGATTAAATGTTTTATTCAAACACTATTCGTTACAATTATAAATTGGCGCCGTGGATGTCACTCTTGTGAAACGTCCCGCTCCAAACTTTACATGTACATTGGGTCAGCTGATATTACCTCCCATCTTCACCGCTAGAGGCGCTGCTCGCGAGCTAAGTAGAATAATTTGAATATATAGTTTTAATAATTGATTTATATATATTTTTAAAATAGCCTATCGTCTTCCCCGTATTTTTTTACCTATGTATGGAAATTTTGGGTTGAATTAGTGAACTACTGCGAATTTGTATACCGGACATACAAACAAACATACAAACATTCATTTATATATATATAGATAAACATAAGTCGTAGAAGCTCTTCACTCCGAGACCTGTGTTTCTTCTAATATATTGTAGCAAGGTATTTATTGTTTTATTAACAGAGTATCATTTTTATGTTTATATTTTGCTACTCTGTAAACTTCCCTCATTGCTTATCTTTTGTTTATCATTCATAGTTTGTTCTTGTCTTAAATAAATTGTTGTGTCAACCTCTTTTCCACGCAGAAATATTCATTTTCATTTAGAAATCATTCCTTTAGTAACATCCAAACACAATTCTCTTTTTTATTTTTGTTGTTCAAAAATAACTTTATTATAGTTATTACTATAAAGTTGTTCTAAAAGTTCGTGTTTTTATTAAAAATATGGTTTTCATATCGGTAAATAATATTATTACGGCGAATATATAATAATACATAATACAATTACGTTATACAGTTAAACTTGTCTATAACTCCCCCTCTTGGGACTCACCAAAATAGGGTGCTATTAGAGAGGGGGTGCTATAGACAGGTCACTTTTAATGTAAATCGCATCGTACTACGTATTTAAAATCGGGCGCTATAGAGAGGAAGGCGCTATTTAGAGGGGGTGCTATAGACAGGTTTAACTGTACATAATACAAAGACATTATATATAACGACGAATAATATAGGTATTTCAATTTTTTTGCAAGTGTTTACCAACTTTTGGGATAACCTTGTAAAAATTATCTTAGATTGTCATATACACAATGATGGTTTAGATGTTCGAAAATTATAATCCATTGGATCCTATCATTAAGGAAAATCTTCCATAGATAGTTTCATTGTTTAAATATTTTTATTATCAGATCTCTCAGGATTTCGGGGCTTGATAAAGTAGGTAGACATAACAATGAACTACACTATATTTATATGAAAAATAGACACTTCGGCCAGTTAGTTTTTAATTTTCTCAACGTTTCGACAAAAATCGTTTGTCTTCGTCAGGAGAAGTAAATAAAAATAAAGCATTTGGCAAGGCGTTAAAAATTGTTCTGAGGCTGCAAGGGCGTTCTCACGTGATTCTTCGAATTCAGCACAACATCTAAAGCACCAGTCAAAAACAATATTTGTAGGTTTAATGGCTTATTTCCACAGTTGTATGATAAAAATTTTATCTGTTACCGTAATTATATAATGGTCATGTTATAAAGGCAATCCGGAACTACATTCCTTGAAAACCAAATTATTTATACAAAAGTCTTCCAACAGAGAGCAGAGTAAAAAAATGGTTGTAACAATCGATAGTAGTCAGCTGTTAAAGAACAAGGTGTTAAAAAGTGCCTGCAGACAGCAAAGTAAACTATGTTTGAATGAGTCGTTTATGGATACTGCCCATTCACTAGGTATTTTCAGTTCTTGGCTGTTAAATGATATATCAGTGAGGTATGAGAATCCATACATAACCCAAACTCTTACAAAATTTAGGTATAGAAGAGCAGCGTGTTTCTGAAGACAGTCAGATTCTATAGGAACATACAAATGTAGTTTAAAAGAAGAAGGTCTCAGTATAGAGACGTGCAACCATTGTCTTGACTTCAGCCCACCCAGGATGTCCTATTCTTATATCTCTCCCGCTTATAATGGGATACATACCTTCTTCTCCTTCCACACGACTTTCAACTCTCTTCTTATGCAAATTAAAACACAACTCTTATCTAGTTAGCAAGTTACATAACATTTTGTGTGTTTCTATTTATTATTTAGTTTATTCAAAGGTAATTATAGAATATTTAAAAGATTTGTGTTCCACTGAAATACAGGGTTATCCCAAAAGTTCGTAAAGACTTGCAAAAAATTTAAATACCAATATTATTCGCTGTTATGTATAATGTCTTTGTATTATGTATAAAGTAATTGTATTATGTATTCGCCGTAATAATATTGTCACGGTAGTGATGACGATTATTACAAAGTTTTGAGTAAGAATAATTTATTGATCAGAATGTACAACTATTTTTTTTTTAATTTAATTTACAAATGATAATATATAAGCATGGTAAGGGTTGATGACTAGGCAAATATTTATGAAGATAAACAACAGAGTATTTAAAATAATTATTCTGTGGAAATATTATTCGCCAAGTAATAAGAAAATTAACGTTTTAAGAAAACATGAACTTTTGGGACAATATTATACTACACATATACATATCATCTAGATGTATACAATTTAACATTTAACATTTCAGAGTTATTGTCTGAATCCCGATATACATGCTAAAAGGTACAACGTCTTTAAGTTTTGTCCATAAATGTATTAAAAAAAAACTAATTTGACAATTAATCTTAATAATGAATTTATAGGTTAGAGATATCTAAATAGAATAAAAATATATATATATAAAAATAGAAGAATAAAGACACATATATTTACCTATGGTTCATAATAAGCATTTATTGTTGGGTACTGCGCTGCCTGGAGTACAGGAGCTCCATCTATACTTCCTTTCTTCCTGTGGTAAATCTGTATAAGACCGGTGGTCATTGACATGCAAGATAAACAGTTGAAACCACATAAAAAGGTAAAATAGCATTTCTATACTAGCTATATTCTACATAAATGCATAAAACGAGTTAGCATTCAGTAAACTATTGAAACACAAACTTTCCAACAGTGTACAAAGTTGAAGGCATCCATCTCCAAACCGATTTAAGAGATGGTCAGCGGTGTAAGAAGAAGCTTGACAATTCTACCCGTGGATTAAACCTTAAACTTACCCAGTGTTTTCCTTTCCCTTTGTAATATAATATAAATGCTTTAAATAAATTTGACCAATGTTATTATTGCTTATATATAGATATGTAAAATAAGCTAAAAGATTTATAATATTAGGTATGTCAAGTAAGAAGTTTCAGAAGATGAGTTTCTTTTAATTGTAAAAAATTACAAGCTTTCGGGCAATGCCCTTCTACAGGTAAAATAAAAATAAAAACAAAAATTAAAGGTAAATTAAGGTAACTAAACAACTGAGAATTAAACAATTTAAATATATAACAGCTAACCATAGAAAACAAAAACAAAATAAGATATAAATACACGCTCGCGTGAGACTACTCGCGCGTCTGGATCTGAATGAATTAAAACTGTGTTAATATTTGAAAAATTAGAGAGTTAGAAAAATTATTACAATGATATTACATAATTAAAATTAAAAGAAACTCATCTTCTGAAACTTCTTACTTGACATATCTTACTGGAAGAGTCTTTGACCTTTAATATTAGGTATGTTGCATTTTGTGATTTAAATAAATAAGTCTTTTATAGAGATATATCTTTTTCTTCAATAAAAATAATAAACAAAACATATTACACTCTTCACTCTGAAAAAAAAAAAACTTTTTTTCTTCATCTTAGAACAAAAATACTGTTAGGTATGTATTGTATAGCTGTAAAAAGTTGTGCCACTGTGAGCTATTTAGTTAACAAATCTCTGCAGTCATTTATCCATTCACCATATCATATATGGAATAAGTTTTTGACATATTGAAGATCGTGATCTATGTAATAACTGAATACAAGACGAAATCATTAATACAACAAAACAAACAACAAAAAAGCCTTTATTTAGGGCCTCTCGCCCTATACAGGATTCGCCAGTTCACAAGGGATGGGGAGAACACTGTGTGGCCTTTTTCCGGGATATAGTCTTGTGGAATCCAAATATCGCCATCGCTATATACCTATTCTTTGATATTTCATTAATTAGTGCCGGAAATGAAGGACAAAGTTGCCCCGTTTTATCATTTAGTTTTCGTCTTTCCTCAGACAGAGCAGCACAGTCAAATAAGTAGTGCAACATCTCCGTTGTAAAATCATTAATACCATATTTGACTGTTTTTTCCTGGAGAAACAAACAAGGGAACTTTTGGGTGATTTATCATTGTTTTAATCCGATAGACAACAAATATATAACTGGATGAATGCAATGATATTTGATCAAGGTCTTCTTTTTGGTTTATATAAATTCTACAAGGCCGCAGTCACCGTTCGGAGGAGATTAATAGAATCGCCGAATGTCGTGGTCCATTTGGATGAGGAAAGCGAAGACTAGAACGTGGCTGATTCCACATTAGCCTGTTCAGTGATACGCTAACCATGACGTATGTACAAAGGAAGGTGTGGCCATTGGACATGTATCGAACCTGGAGGCTGTTGTTGGGTGCTGCGTTGTCTGGAGTCTGGAGTATAGGAGCTCCATCTATGTTTCCTTTCTTCCTGTGGTGAATCTGTATAAGACCGGTGGTCTTAATAAAACTGTGTTGATGTTTCTTGTTGTTTATATCGAAGATCATTAATAGCGGAGGAAGAAGGCAAATGCATCGAAGAAAGACTATAATTTAATTTAAAATAAGGCTTTTGTTAGTAGATAGAACCTACTGATGTGGTTTTAGCCAAGAGTTAAAGAAGAGCTTAATGAAGACTGTGATTTGGGGTATTATGTTGCAAGGGTCGGATACATTTGTGGTCAATGATAAATATAAAGGAAAGAAGATTGGATGCATTTGATATTGAAATTTGAAGGAAAATGGAAAGAATCTGATGAATTGAAAGAATTAGGAGTGAAGAGTTATTGAGAAAATTGGAAGAAGAACCTTTAAAGGTCATTAGAAAATACTAAAATGGATCTGATGGAACATATTCCAAAAGGATTCAGATTGGTGAAGACATTTATGGAAGGGGGGGGGGGGGGGAGTAAATGGCATTAAAGAGGAACGTAAAGAGAAGTATAATTGGTTTGGATGGACTTAATGGAAAACTATGAAGAAATAAAGAGAAAAAAAGTTCAAGAGAAGCATGGCGCCAGGACCTGCTCAAGAGCAGACAAACTGAAGAAGGGACAAAGTAGCAGTCTACCTCCTCTAGACTTTTGAGCCGCTGGAGAACTTCAAGGTTTTTATGGAGAGCGATCTAGTGGTGGAATCAGTCTCTGTAGATTTGTAGACTCAGAGCTTTGTAGAATTCCATATTGACAGTTCAGTCTGCCCTTATAACGCTATTTGTGTAGTAATTGTAGCACATCTACTTTGGTTAGTTCCTATTCTTTAATTAAAATAAGTCAACAGCTTTCTGGAGATGTGAGTTTATTTCCATTTTTATTGCAATCTCAGGAGTACAAGAGTACAAAAATGAAACGCCGTTAGATACTAACTAAATTTATATATATACATGTTATATAAATATTATTTAATTTAAAAATTATACTTTCTAGATCAAATTACTCTGTTAAGTCTGCCACCAGATATCGTGACTTTCCCTATATAAAACTCATTGTTGTTGTTTCCTGTTGGCCGGCTCATTTCGCTCATTCTGGTTAGCAGGGCTTTCGGGCTCAAAAGTCATCCATTCAGGTTAGCAGCCCCGTAAATTAAAGATATTTTCTCTTTCCCGATGGCCGGCTCAAATCTTTTGTAATTATGTAAATAAGTCTTTTGTTTTCCTTATTCTACTCGCCTTAAGTCAGGCAGTACTTTATCAAATCCTGTTTTTTTTTATATATATATATATATTCCTTAAGCTCAATTAAAGCTAATTCTTATCTAAACTATTTTTTTTATTATTACCGCGATTTCAATATCAAAAAACCTATTCATTTATCAAGAAAATGATCAATAATTCTATAAATAACATTCAAAAAGCAGCAGAAAATCTTTAATATACATACACATATATTTTGGTTGTATTCTACTTCGTATTTTATTTATTCTGTTCGTAGCTTTCTTGGAAGAGTAGAACCAGGGATAACAGGAAGAAAGGATAGATAACAGAAAACTATTTCTTAAAACTGTGAATTTTTACTAAATCTTGCTATTATGGATTCTCTATGGATTCTTGCTAAACCTTTGCAAAATGCAAAATAATTTTTGATGGACATTATATTAAAACCGACTAAAAAAAATCATTTTTTAAAAATATTTTTTTTCGTTATAAAAAAAGGTTATCATAAAAATCTGATAAAGTATTCTAGGCCTAGCTGACATCCTCTAAAATCCATCAGCATGCCAAGCACGTTGAGTAAAAATCATTAAAAGTTGTTCCATTTGTGTTTCTTTTAATTTACAAGGCCAAGGTGTGGCTTCGGTATTGGGGAGTGTCGCTATTTTAGAAAATTCCAAAATGAGAGAGATTAATCTAAGTAAAGCTAGAGTACAGAATGAAAAAAATTGAGTCATTTATGTTCTATATAAAATCCTACACAAACAGCCTTTAATATATACAATAATAGAGCGGTCTAGAGATTAAACCGACAAAACCACTGGGAGAATTAACCACTGATGAAACCCAATTTTGACTGTATTAACTCATATATTGATGAGTTCTACTGATCCCCAGAGCAGACACCATCAACAAGCTTTACAAGCTTGATATCCTAATATGATTGAGTGGAGATAAGAAAGTAGACCACTGATGAACCGGTCTCTTCAATTTAATCATTACTATCGGAACACAAGTTCTATAGGGATATTTTTTACTTATGAAAAAAGTAGCGTTAAAAATGCATCTCAATTTTTTCGATAAGGAAGCTACAAAGAAGATGGTGATGTATTTGACCGAGTACATTTTAAGATAAAAATATCAGGCGCGATTGCGGGGATAAGTTTCTGTTAGAACATTTTAATTCACAAATCTCGAAAGCCCTTCTACAGGAGCATCGCCAATAGGATAAAAGTTAAAATAATTTGGCAATTTGTTCAGAAAAAATATAAATATAGCCACATCAACCAATGATTTATTTAACTCCTGACATTTCGGTGACTTCCTGTCACTCTCTTCAGGGGAATGGTGTCAATTTGGCAATTAGTGTGGCATTCAATATATATATGTCATAATATATGCTCTTCCAGGATTAATAAAACAAACCAACAGCCAACGAGAGAGAGAGCTGGGCAGTTAAAGCGAGACACTTTAGACAACTAACTTACGACCATTTTTGGCCACATTCCTGTGGGGGGGGGGGGGGGCGTCACCACCTGGCGACTATCCTGGTTAGCCCCCCGGTTGTGTACACAGGGAAAACAGTCGTTCAGCGGATAACCTCTCGCTCGCTCTCTCTCGGCTGGCTGCCTGGATTATTGCTCTAACAACTCGTCGTGTGATTATTTATCACCTCACCACATTATTACCACTATATTGTCACATATATATATATACCAACTTATATTGCGATTAAGATGTGTATTATAGTAGATTCTGAGAGATTTTTGTAACAGAATCACCAAGTCTTCAGTGATAATGCTGTCCGAGAAATCGATGCATTTAATCTTACATTCCCCAAATATTCCAGTATATCAAATTCGACTTTCTGAAAAGTTGGCCGTAAAGATCTTAGATCCTGTACGTCTTCAGGTTTCACCCTAACGCACAACTGGGAACAATGTCCAAACGTTGAAAATGGCATCTAGATATTTTCATTTTAATAGAACTTTCATAGACGATCAGCTATATACAAAGGATGGATAGTTTCCATCGCAAGATGTCTCTGGTAAGAGGCTACCTCTCTCTCTAAAGGATACTTTGGCCTATAAATAGGTCTGTTCTTTAGAGAGAAACTAGCCGAATGACCCGGGCAACACCCGTGTTTTACCCGACTGTAGATGTTACAACGGTGATCTTTAGGTCGCTGGTTCAAATCCGGCTCGAGGGAGCCGGCGAGCACGTGACCTCCCTGTGCGCGCGCATCCGTGACAGAGGCCGATGAGGAAAGACGGTCGTGACTATATATAGGGATTCTACTTTACTTCCTAATCTTCTCTCTCTCTCTTTCTCTCTACTCTGGTCTCAGCAACCCGTTGCCTCATCGCCTTGATGCGCTGAGATTGGGGCTTTCTGTTTGACGGTCTGTTCTTCATTGTTCGTGAATCTTTGTTAAAAGAACGAACTTCAATTATGTTGGCAGTCGCTTGAAGTAGGCGTAAACCAGGGGAAACCACTGTCCCTTTTCCTCTTGCGTCAAGGTTGAATAAAGCTGTCCCCACGTCGGCTTATCTCTTTCTCTTTATCCACATCACAATTCTCTTATCAAGATAAGAAATCCTTCACCCCTAAGATAGCCACTTCTGTACTGCTGAAGGCCATAGCTCAAAACCATCGTATACCTGTCAACTTTTATCCAAATTTATCAAAGCTAGTGATGTGACATATTCATTGATAGGTCTCAGTATAGAAAAATTCAAAAAATCATTGTTCTATGCATTTTAAACTATGCAATTTTTTAAATGTATCTTATGGTATTGGTTAAATCGTGAAGATGGTCTCAGAATGCGAGAGTTTTTTTTTTATCGAGAGGTGAGGAAAGGGAAATGAAATTTCACCATTACTCTTCAATAGGATTTCACCACACCACCAACCACTCTTCTCTCTTTTTTTTTTTATCTAGAGCGACGGGGCTGAGAATTGGTTCACTGGAAATGGAATTGAGCTTATTCTATTTCTTTCTCTGACGCTAGAAAGATGATGTTAGTATTCCTCCATGAACCTTCTAACTATTTCGTTTACCATATCAGGGACTTTAAATTAAACAGGAAGATGATGGATGGAAAAAAAGAGATATTGTAAACGATGCGTGTCGTCATTTTTCACAAGAGAAAAATTGTCTATGGTTATTTATTACCTAGCGCGCTATTCAAATAGGTTGTGTATTTCCTATTTAAAGCTTCACTATGCAATTGGTAGGTTATGCAAATTGGAAGCCTTAAGGTTTTTGAATCATTTTCAATTTTTTCAGCCCCATGCATGGGTTGTGTTCTTCCTATTTAAAGCGTCACTGTGCAATTGGTAGGCTATGCAAATTGAAAGCCTTAATGTTTTGAATCATTTTCAATTTTTTCAGCCATGCATGGGTTAAAAACTGGCTTTTTTTTTCTAACTTCGCATTTCTTTAAAATAGTGCTTTTTTTTCTGTTTACCATTTTTGTATGCCACTGATATAACTTTAATTGTCACACACAATCAAGAGATTTAGATTCAAAAGTTCGAACTCTTCTGAAATGTTAAAGCCTCCCCCCTAATTCAGTCTCTATTTTTAAAAATACATTAATAATTGCTATTGGGAAATATGCCAAAAAAGCTCACTAACCATAGTTATCCATAAAGTTGAACAGGACAAAGAATGCTAAAGGAACATCATTCATACAAACCAGGTCACCTGAAATTTCAGAATTGTATATATTGTTTCCCTATTTCCAAGCGTGATTTAGAAAAGGTAGATCATGTATTGACCACATATTCACACTAACTACTTTAATCCAACTATCATTAAGAAAAAAGAGGGGAAAACTATATGTCTTTTTTGTCGATCTAAGGAAGGCATTTGATACTGTACCTCACTCAATACTTTGGAAAAAACTTTACAACCTAGGCATAAGTTACCAATTCATAAGTACGATCAGAAGTTACTACGAACAAGCAACTATAGCTATCAGATGGAAGGGATCATTCACGGAAAGTATTAAGATAAACTCGGGAGTCCTCCAGGGAGAACCACTTTCCCCACTGCTCTTTATATTATTTATCACGGACTTAATCGAAATTTATAATAATTCAGACCTGCCGAGTGTAAATTTGCCAGAATTTGGAGATATCCATTTATTTCTGTACGCCGACGACATAGCAATTATAGGTGAGTCCAGGATGAACCTCCAAAGGAAGATCAAAATACTGAAAGAATATCTCGATGAGAACTTAATGACACTAAATGAGTCCAAGTCAAAAATTATGGTGTTCCGTAATGGAGGTAAACCCTCAAATAAGGATAGATGGTTCTGGAATGATAAACCCATAACAATAACTTCAAGATATACATACTTGGGATTCCCTCTGACACCAACAATAACAACTACTCACCCGGCAAATTACTTTAAAGGAAAAGCACTTACAGCAATTAACGCCACACACCCAATATTAATAAAATCAAAAGCAAAGTCAATAAATTTATCAACCAAACTCTTTGATACAATAGTGAGAGCTGTCCTGATGTATGCCGCTCCATTATGGGCAACAGAGCATAAAGACTTACTGGACAATATACAAGACATATTTATCCGTAGGTTCCTGAATCTGCCCAGATACACTCCAGGCTGCATAATCAGATTAGAAACCGGTCGTATCTCATTGAGTGTAACAGCTTTAAAATTAACCCTGAAGTATTGGCTGCGAGTGTTGAATATGAGCAGTGACAGATTGCCGCGTATATGTTTTAATAGAACACGGGAACTGTCTAATGCCTCGGGCACACCCATCGGTTTCATTAAAAAGCTCACCAATCTGCTTAACAATAATGGATCCCCTGCACTTGTTTCCTGTGATGATCCTGAAACGCTGAGGAGCGCGATTACAGGGCTCTTAAAAACAGCGGCAGACCAATCTATACAAAACGACCTTACAAGAATGGATAAATCTAAGCTATACTCTCACTACAAAGACATTCACATATCTTTCATGACGGAGGGATACCTTTTAGGGGATTTTCCTTTCCCGGTTGTAAGACTACTCGCACAAGTTAGAATACTTTCAAGTTTTTTTTAGAGAAAACCACACCAAGATGCTCTGCGGCGAGGACCCGATTTGTACCTTCTGTAATTCAAAACTAAAAAATGAAATCACTCACTATATTTTTGATTGCTATGCTCTGAAAGAAGAAAGAAGAACCCTTATGCTCAAAACTGGGCAACTCTGTGCTTCACTTCCATCAATAATTGACAATATGACCCAGAATAAGTATATTGCTACGGCGTTTTATGGTTTCCACAAGTCCGTATCTCAGAAGAAGGCCAAGTGACACTCACTCCTCACTTTCTTACTGCTACTCTTTTTGTGTTGTTTTTCTTGCTTCCCTCTTTCTATTTCTTGTTTTTTTTTTTTCTTTTTCTTCTGTATATATCGTTATTTCCTTTGTCTCACTGCTTTGTTCTTATGCATACCTCTGGTGAATCCTGTATAGGGTCAGTGACCCTGAATAAAGGCTTTTTGTTGTTGTTGTTTCCCTATTTCTATACATATTTGTAAAATAACATTGCGAGTTATGCCTAGATGAATTTCAAAATAGGATGATCTACAGCCTTCAGGAGAAATACAAATTTGGTAGCTTTATATGTTTATCCGCCCTTGCCGGTCCCAAGCCCGGATGAAAAAGGAGGAGGGGGAGCAGTAACAAGCTCACTAAAAACCTGGGTTCAGCTGGCCCGACTGATAGTACCCTGTAAGGGCTCCTAATCCAGGGATACAGGATGAGTCTGTACTCCATGTTAGGAACGGCTGCACATGGCGTCTGTTCCTCATGTCAAAGGCAGCCATTTATTTTGGAGCTAAATCGGCCTGCCACTGAATAGTGCTCCCAGTCTTAATGACAAAGGCAGACGCATTCTACTTCACCCAGTATGGAGATAAGAAAGAAGAAGAAGATATGTTTATCAACATAACAAATCAAATATATACAAGCTTTTTTTTTTTCTTATTCATTTGTCTATTAGAGACTCTGTCTACTTGTATATCCATGTCTACAGTTCGGCAAAAAAGTTGAAAATATCAAAAATAAAAAGGAAGAAGATAATAAAAGACACTGAGTAATTGGCTGTTACAAGGGTCACTCCAAAAGTTTTTGCAATCAATATTAAATAATTATAATATTAAAAAAATAAATTATACCATTAAAATCTACATGTATTTTTTTAGCACCTATGTAAGATTTCATCCGTGAAAACTAATTAACGAAGCACTTACACCAGTCATCTTCGGGGATGGAATTTACGGCATTGATAAAGGCTTGCAGTGCTTCATTATCGGTTTAAAATTTTATCCCTTTCAACAATAACTTAACTTTTGTAATTAAAAAAGTCAAAAGGTGCTAGGTCTGGTGAATATGGTGAATGAGTGACTAATTGGACAACAGAGTTGGCTAAAAAGTCTAATGTTTGGGCTGAGGTGTGCGGTCTTGCATTGTCTTGCATTTCTGGTTTGGTTGTATGTCTTAGTTTCAAAGACTGTGTATAGCTGATCGTTTTGTTTTCTAATACTCATATCATTTTTTTTTACTGCAGGACCAGCCTATATAATAGGTATTAATATAAATGTTTTAGTTGTTATCTCTATATATATAAAAATCAATGTTTATATGTTTGTTTGTTTGTATATGTCCGGTATACAAATTCGCAGTAGTTCACTAATTCAAACCAAAATTTCCATACATAGGTAAAAAATTACGGGGAAGACGATAGGCTATTTTAAAAAATATATAAATCAATTATTAAAACTATATATATTCAAATTATTCTACTTAGCTCACGAACAGCGCCCTCTATCAAAGATTAGATTAAATTATGCTGATGCAAACAAATAGATAATGCTAATAACAAACAATTATATAAAAAAATCTTATCTAAATATATATCACTCGGGTAGATATGCACACGGGTCAATCCCGGGGCGAAGCCCGGGTCACCCATCTAGTATTTGATAAACAACAATACACACAACACAACAACAACAATTATTAGTTTTAAAAATTTGTTCACCCAAATTCTTCGATCCTTAGGATTTTAGTTATTTTGTTTATGAAGAGAACGTGTTTTTCTCTTATAGGAACCGATAGTTTTCCTTCATATCGATGTCTGCCTTCTTGTTTAATGAACTTTCAGAATCCCTAATAATATTCAAACGAATCTAATATCATCGCCTTGAAATCCAAGTTCAATACCACTCAATATAGAAGTCGGTGGACAAATGGTTAAAATCCTTGATACCCAACAGCCATGAACTGTGATCGAATCCTGCATTGGGCACTTTTTTAAAATATGTAAATAACCTTCACATATTATTCATTTTGAAAATAGAGCAACCCATAAATAAATCTTTAATTAAAAAGGCATATATTGGATCAAAATATCAATTATTTTTATCAATATTTCAGTTGGCTTAACGCCAACCTTTATCAAGGTGTTATAAACACATTATGTTATGTACACATTAAATATGTTATAACACCTTGTAAAGGTTGGTATTCAGCCAACTGAAGTATTGGTAAAATAAATGATATTTTGATCCAATATATATGCCTTTTTAATTAAATATTATTCATTGTTGCAATTATCATAAGCTTAGGTTGCTCTTTTTGAGTGGTACCTCGTAAAGTAATTTGGAACTGGAACAACAATTATAAGAGATGATTATTGATTCAAATTTTCTAAAGATCTCCATCTAGACTGTACTATCTACATACCTTCATTCTTCAGCTGAAAGATTTCAATCCCCTTCTCAAACGTGCTATATTTAAGGAGAAACTTATTTGCATCACACACAAAGAAAAATTTAATTGTTATTCTCTCTCCCCCCAACTCCTTTTAAAATATTGTTTATCATTTTTGACACGATTCCATTGGCTGAAAACTTACTTTAAATATGCCATGCAAATGCATTCAAATTTGTAACGTGGCGGTTTATAAACGAGGGGAGGTATTATAAAAATAAATCCGGGAAAACTCTTCAGCACCATTTTAAATTACGATCATTTGCATAATTGTTTGGGAAGGTCGCTCTATAGTACCAAGAAACTAACAGCAGGCAAGCTAAAATCCCCCCTTCGCTTTTCTACCATCACCAATGGAGGGGTTGAATTTGAAAAGGTTTTTTTCAACTCTAGCAGTCTAGTTGGCATATTTTTGGCCCAGCATGCCTTTTGGATCATAATTTATTTGGATGATGGAAACACCCCTTCCTTTCGGAAGCTCCCTCCTCTTCCCCTAAAATAGCATTGGCAGTTTGTTCCTTCTCAGCCGGAAGAGATAAGCATAATCTTGAGACCAGACGGCTTGCTCTCCTCATATTGAGGCCAAGAATTTGATAGCGTTGGTGGTACTAATGGACAGCTGGGTCTTGTCGCCATGTCCGACAGACCCAAGATCTCATTTATATCAAATTGGCCAATTCCTTCTTTCTCCCCTCGCATGGCCTCAATTTTTTTTTTTTTTTATAAACGACTTCTCTTTAATATTTCTTATCTCTTCGAAGCGATTTGCATTAAAGATTTAATACCCGATGACCTACTTTCGAAATTATTATGGGGAACCTATCTTAAATGGAAAAAGAAAGATAGGTGCTGTGTATGATACTAAAGCCGTCCCAGTTTTAATTCTTAACTTTTTAGATTCTTTTTTTTTATTCGACCGTAATTGCCAAACTAGGTATATATATTTTTGTGTTTATTTCATTAGTTGGTTGTAAATTCAAGCATGATTTTAATGTCCTTTCTTTTATTCTTTAAACTCTACTCAAACCTTGTAATTATTCAATTGTTTATGTAATATAGTATCTTAGTGTTGTTTCTTGACGTAAGCATCCCTTGTGGAGATATCTCGTCTGATTTGATAATAAATAAATAGGGTATCCAACTCTTTAAAGCTATCAAAATACTTTTTTTTTTATTATTATAAATGTATATACATTTCTGGAAATATCTTTATTTACGGGGCAGCTAATCAAAATAAATGATTTTTGAGCTCCAATGGCCGCGTAAAGCGGAATATATACAAACCACTATGACCAGGCTGGAGAGGCTAGGGACAGGATCTCCGTTAGGGAAGCGGCAGGTTAGGCCGGAATATATACATTTCTGAAAATATTTATAAATATATATAATTATGAAAATTAAGAAGATGAAACACACTGAATAGTTTTTTATATTTTTATTTCTGAGAGGCAAACCTTCCTAATATATTGAGTGAATCTCCCTATAAATAATACTCCAAATAAAAATACAGTTTTTCCTTTTATAAAAGAGTACACAATATATTTTTATTTTATTTTTATTTCAATTTAAAACGCTATGTCCCCCTAGGGACACTTGTGCTGTCATACATGTATGCCTTTACATTTGTCTATACATACACTGGTGTCCAAAAAATAAGAAACTTTTGTTTTTTAATGATATGTTTTAAAATATACAACGCTAAAAGCTAAAAAGTAATTTAATTAGGTATTTTAAGTCGTAGAATTTATTTATAGCAACCATTCGATTCGGTAAAATTGAAAATATGCAAATTTTTGCTTGTCTTTATAAGTGTGCTATTTGGCTTGTCGTTTACCCCATCTAAGAATTGTCAAATCATAATTTTATTCAATCCTTAGTTAATTATGAGTTTACGAAACATTTTAGAAGATGATTTAAAATGGAGAGCTGCTGGAAGAATGGAGGCAGGGCAATAACAAGTTGAAGTAGCAAAATGGCTAAATGTGAATAAATCTGTGGTCAGCAAAATATGGAAACAGTTCATTGAGACAGGAACCATCAAAAGAAAAGAAGGTTCTGGTAGAAAAAGAAAAACAGCTACCTCTGAAGACCGTTATCTGGTCATAACTGCCAAGCGCCATAGGGAGATGACAGCTATTCAACTCTCTAATGAACTCTCAAGTGCTACTGGAACGAGAATTTCAAGACAAACTGTTTACCAAAGGCTTCACGAAGGTGCTCTTTATGCAAGATGGCCAATGGTCTGTATCCCTTTAACCTCTGCTCACAGGAGAGCCCGCTTGAATTAGTGCTTGGAACATCACGCCTGGACTCATGATCAGTGGGCCAATATTCTCTTCAGTGACGAGTCAAGATTTAGTTTAAACACAGATTCTCGACGAGTTTTCATCTGGAGGGAGCCTGGAACCCGCTATCATCCCAGTAACATCAGGGAAATAGACGGTTTTAGAGGGGGCAGTCTCTTAGTCTGGGCTGGCATCAGTTCTAGCAGACGCACACCCCTCCACATTTTTTCTGGGGGCACTTTAACTGCCCAAAGGTACAGGGACGAGATCCTTGAGCCCTATCTAAGACCTTATAGAGATCAAATTGGTCACAATTTAATTTTTATGGACGATAATGCTCGTCCGCATAGGGCTAGGCTAGTCAATGAATATCTCCAGAGTGAGAATATTCGAAGGATGGATTGGCCAGCCAGATCTCCGGACCTGAATCCAATAGAGCATGTGTGGGATGGTCTAGGGAGGCGTATTGGAGCTCGTCACCCCTCTCCCAAAACCCTCGTTTAGCTAAGAACTGCTCTATTGGAGGAGTGGGGTTTACTACCCCTGGACCTCCTCCAAAGCCTGGTAAACAGTATGAGGGCTCGCTGTGAGACCTTGATAGCTGTTAGAGGTGATCATACTCCCTATTGATATCTTATTTCTTTAAGATCTGGAACCTTAGCTTTGGGTATGTTGGTAATAATTTGCATATTTCATAATTTCAAATATTTTATTTTTATTTTCATATAGCTAGTCAAATTCTCCATAGTTTAAACTATTTGTATACTAAATTTTATATTTGTTAATAAATTAGCTTTTGAGAAATTTCAATATTGGTTAAGTTTCTTATTTTTTGGACACCAGTGTATATATACAATAATTTTAGGCCGTGAATAGAATAGTCATATGATGTTAACAATGAGAAAGAGAGAAAAAACGTGAAAAAAGAATTGTGTACAAAAGAAAGAAGTGTCTGGCAATATGTACAATCAGCATAATAAAAATTATCAGTTTCTTAAAAAATATTTGTTGCTATATAATTTAGAATTTATCTACAAAAGGTATTGAATTTAATATACATTTCTTTACTGGAAATAAAAATATTTGGATATGTTACTATTAAAATATTGTCGATTCTATAGTCTTGAAAAACAGGACAATCTTGTAAAAGATGTATTGAGGTTTGTTCCTCATGTCCACAAAACAACTCGAGTCTTCCACTGCTTTAATTCTTTTTAAAAAGCTTCGGAAATTAAAATGATTAGAAATGAATTGAGAATTATGAAAGTGTGGCCGGAATATGTTATTATATATACAATATAGGATATATTGTACCCATAGAAAGAGGCGATTTGTCCGAAATCTTGTACGTTTATAAATGAAAAACACTCTTCTTCCTCGTCTTATGATTTATTTTCTATAAAATTTCCATATAATTATAAAACGTGTTGTTTAGTTTAAGTAAAAATCGTCTTTTTAATCCACGTTGTCTCTCAGAATCATTCTAAGGCCCATTAGATTCCTAGGATTTTGACACAGACTATCAAATACTCAGCCACGATGTTTCCCATTTGGAGCTGTTCTATGGGGTTATTTCAAAGGTTGCATCTAATGTAATCACGGTGATGGCTATAAAAGGGAAAATGGTTTCCCATAATGACATTTCACTGGAAACACGTCATTCTGTCTGGCTGACAATCCTTCCCTGTCTGGATGCCACCCCTACTTCTTAATTAGCACTTGGTCGCGTCACGGAACAGCAGTTCTTCACCATCTCCTTCCTTCCTTATCCTTTCTTGAGACGTGCCAGATACACATCTTTGGATGTGCCATTGTTATCCTTACTACAATATAGTCTAATGGAACGAATTGTTGGTGAAATATTTCTTAAGAAGCTTGATGATTATTTTTTTTAAATCCTGGATTGTGTCCCAAAGATCCTGTTCGGTGACTTAGATAGAATCAAAGAGATTTTGGTTATTATCAGTTTTACTAGTTTGAACTGCTTTTCATATGTGTAGATATGTAGTGCACTTACAGTAAAAATCAGTCGTCAAATTCTTCCCATCATGATTATCATGGTATGTATCACGTGTACTAGGAATAATAATAATAATAAAAGTTTTACACTTTGAGAATGCTGGGCATGTCTTGATGTTGCCAGGAAACACGAAAGAATTGAGTTGTCCATTATTGAATTTGGTGATTGTAGACTTTGCCTCCCTATTTAAGATTTTATAATCGTTTCTGTTCATATACCAAAGATGAGCAATTTTTTTTTTTTTCAGTTTATCAAAGGTATTTTCACTTTAGTCAACAGAAGAGAAATTTACGTGAAAGTTTGTGATTTATCTACAAACAAAAGACACATTTTAGAAAAATATAAAATAAAACCGTTTTCAATGGTTTCGTTTTTTGGTTATGGCCAGCTTTTAGACATTTATTATCCTTATACGGGCATTTCCATCTACAATCCATCTTTATTGTGAAACTTCAGGATGACACGGCAATTTATTTAAGGCAAATACAAATTATGATTGAAAAAAAAAGATAAGCAATGAGGATAGTTTACAGAGAGTAGCAAACTATAAATATAAAAAATGATTAAGAAAAAGGCATCTCCTTATCGTGCAACTGAAAGTTGCTGATGGCTTGCGCCATCAATCGGAATAAATATCAACTATTCTCGTTGATTTTTAATTATTCCAAAATTGGCCAAATACCTATTCTTGATAATTCAAGAAAAAGCTAACCACGGACGCGTTTCGGGCTGTTGGCCCTCATCAGCGTGGTGCAAGCTGTACCTCAACGACCAAAAAACTGGTCATTAAGGCATCCTGAAAAATCATGAAACGTGTAGTTAAGGCCAGAATTGCGCAAAATTATACTTTGTTAATAAAATAATAAATACTTTGCTTCAATATTGTACAACAGCTTGAATTCCCTACTTCACCCAAATAGGGAAAAATCTACAGAATCCTCACTGTATTCTCTTGTACTTCTTCAATTAGGTGATATGATCTAACTCCAAAAAACACAAAACCTTTATTAAAGAAGCTTCAATCTTCTACAAAATTCTACTGAAGAACAGAGGGGAGAGAAAGAGTATCCAATTTTTATAAACGCCACTACTCTCTTTTCAAAGCGCTATGTCCAATTATGGCTCAAACAGGACTTTTAAGAAAAGAAGAAGTAACGGCCTGTGAGTGTTCTAACATTGTCCCTACCTTTTATCCCTCAGCATATCGAACGAACGTTATGAAAAATGGGCGCGACACTTCTTTTTTTAATCTAAAGCCCAAGCGAGACAGGTGATCCTCCTACTTGTCTCCTTTTTTTAGAAAACAGAATATTATTTTTCACTCACCCTCCTTTCAAAATGTTTGAAAAGCGATTAAAATATGCCCCTATTGAAAACCTTAGCTAGCTAGGGCCTCCATTATCATCCCTTGTCGTTGTCCCCCCCGCAACTGTTTGCTCCATTATTCACCATCCGCTAAGGAATATATCAAATTTTTCTTACCTTCAACATTGCTGCTTGTACCAACTTTCGCCCTGGAATCTTCTTTAACGATATTTTTAAAAATCATGCTCCAGAACACATTTCGGCTTGCATTAAATGTAATAAACAGGACCTTTGGAAGAGGCCGCTGCTTATCATAAAATAGCTTGAGAAGCATGAACTCATTTAATCTTTACACAAGGGAATAAGAAACAACAACAACTTCACGTTACGTGCTAGCGAAAAAAGGCATAAGAAAACCCTTGCAACGGAAAAATAAACTTACTTTTAAAGAAATAGAGACAGTAGCTAAAACAAAAATAAACGAGAACTAGAGGATCCCACCTAAGCATAGCTGGTACATCCTATAAGCAGATGGCCTTCCAGACCTTTCGGTCCACAAGCCGGGCATAGCATTATATAGCATGCGGCACACATTTATAAGCACAGCTGGTACAGTGGAGTGGACCTAGGAGGAGCTCTGAACCTCAGACAGCATTAAACAACACTAACAAAAATTAGAACAGGCCATCTCAAGCCATTGAAGATATAAAATGATAACAAAATCTACCCAACACTTGCCCAAAATGTAGCTTGGCACCTGCAGCTCCAGAACACATTTCGGTTTGCATTAGATGTAATAAACAGGACCTTTGGAAGAGGCCGCTGCTCATCATAAAACAGCTTGAGGAGCATGGACTCATGGAATTTGTGTAATCTTTACACAAGGGGATAAGAAACAACAACAACTTCACGTTACTTCTAGATCACTGTCTATAAGAAACCCAGAGGATTCAAGTCATTCCTGAACTTGGAATTGATACAAATTAGTAAGGATCTCTCATTTTGCACAGAGAAATACTCTTCGTTAGGAGAGCCTCATCAAAATTGTATAAGTCAATTTTTAGTCTTATCTTTATTTGTTTCTTCTGTTATTTTTACTATCTTCTTGTATATCATTGATTAAATGACTAAATATGTGAAATAAACTCTGAGAGAAAACTGACAAAAACTATAACAAGACTTAGAACAAAACACTATAAAGGAATGGCAATACATCCAGATGGCACAAAAACCTATAGGACATGCAACAACTGTCCTGGTGTGGAACTAACACCTACTCACATATTCTCATGCCCAGCAATGGCCGCAGCCTTGCAGAAAATTGACATGGACCCAGAGCAGCAGCTTTACACACCCAAGATAGTGAACATTGCTGCTGCTGTGATAGAGATATACGGAGACATCTGAGGCTCTTCATTGGACACGACAACAACAACAACAACAAATGACTAAAAGTGGTTTAATTAGGAATTGTCTTCACACACATTCACTTGTTCTATTAACTGCTGATTTTTTCTCCAATTGTTTTTTCTAAATATTTTTTTAACCCCTCTTTTTTTCTTTCACACTCTCTCCAAAGAGAATACATATAGTTACAGACTAATAAAATGAACACTATGTTGAAGCAATTTAGCATTGCATTCACAAAATGCCATGTCGTTATTTGATTATCAGAATTCTTTGTTTTAATTAGGTTTTTCTTGTATATATAAATTTCACTATTAATATTAAATGTACCAATACCTCGCTTTGCGTCGTTTCGTTTTGCGCTTTTTTTTCGAAGTTGCGTCGCTGCTTAATTTTTACTGATTTTCACTGTGCGTCGTTAGATTTTCGAAGTTGCGTTGTTTTGAATTCGAGTCTTTAATATATATATATTAATTACTAAGAAACCCCATAACAAAGAACAATACCATTTATTATCCTTCCAATATTAAGAATGCCATATACTCCATAGAATGCAACGAATGCAAAACCAAATATGTCGGCGAAACTGGCAGACATTTAAATATAAGAGTATCAGAACATAAACGAAATATCGATAATCAAGACAGTAGATCTTTAGTATACCAACATATAAGAGAAACAGGCCATTCCTTCTCCCTATCAGAACCAAAGACCCATTACTCCAACATCCCCAATAGACTACAGAGACTAATAATAGAATCCATCATATCCAGAAAGCACAATAGCATCAACAGAAGAATAGATATTCCGGAAATTTATAACATTATATTCCCTGAGCCCAGCCCATAACCTCCAAGTGAAGCACGCGCAACAGAAGCCCGCGTTGATCGTGCTTTTAAAGCAAATGTAAACAGAAAATTGACTTTATTTAATTTTAAATCATATTTCATTGGCGTGTTAATCATATAAAGCATTTTCTCCCGTAGAAGGGCGTACTTGCCCGAAAGCTCGAGATTTTTTAAATAAAAAATATTTTAAAAGAAACTTTTCCCTGGAGGCTTATGTTTTTATTTTAATTTAAATATATATATATATTTTTTAATTTTTTTTCCTAAATATGGTAACACCTTTGTTTTTGATTGCGCCTTCACATATTTTCACTTTGCGTCGTTTTAATTTGCGTCGTGTTTTTTTTGGAACGTAACCCCGACGCAAAGCGAAGTATAGGTGTATGTGATTAGGTTTTACTTTTTTTCACTTGCAGAGTCTCCGTGGTAAATCCAGGTATAAGAAATTTCTTTTATTTCTATGAAAAATAGATACTTCGGCCAGTTGGAGTTTTTTACTTTTCTCAACGTTTCGACGAAAATCTTTTGTCTTCGTCAGGAGAAGTAAATAAAAATAAAGCATTTGGTAAGGCGTTAAATTGTTGCCTTGCCAAATGTTTTATTTTTATTTACTTCTCCTGACAAAGAAGACAAAAGATTTTTGTCGAAACGTTGAGAAAATAAAAAACTCCAACTGGCCGAAGTGTCTATTTTTCATTAAAATATGAATACCGGCCAGGCAGCCTCTCTATTTACGATAAATTTATTTTCCTCCAATTTACCCAGCTTATTTATTAGCTTGATTGTCTTAAGTTTTCCTGTATATAAATATCATATTACCATTATATGTGATTAGCTTTATAAATTATAATAATAACATTGCTTATTATACTGGTATTATTACTGTTATTCCTACATATACCCTACATTTCTGCTCGGAGAATCTGTATAAGACTTTTTTTTTGCTTATCCCTAGTACACGTGGTACGGGCCATGATAATCATGGTATGTAGAAGTAGGCGACTGCTTTTACTGTAAGTGAACCAAATATCTACGCATGTGAAAAGCAGTTTGACTTTGCACTTACAAATATGCCAGAGCCCTGTTTGGTTACTTGCACTCGCTGGTGGGGTTGGATTTTGTAAGAATCGGGGGTCCTTTGGAATATATATATATTTTTTTTTAATCAGAAAAAAAGTGCCCAATTCGGGAATCGAACCCTGGTCGTAGCGGTCGAAAACCAACGGCTTAGACCATCCTTCCACCGACCCCCCGTATAAGACTAAAAGGTCTTATTAAATCTTTTTGTTGCTATTGTTATGTGGATTCTTTGTAACAGTTGAACTTGTGTAATAATCAAGCTGTGGAAAATTCATTAAAATATATATTCGATGGTTCCATAGAAGAAGATGTCTTGAATTCCTCAAATAACGATTGATTCACCTATCTAAAGAACCTACCTCTACATCTCAAATTAACGCAGTGTTATTCCAAAGATTTTAGAGCAAAGAAAGAATGAATCTAAGGAATGTGTTGTTGAGAAAGAAGAGATATCGAAACTTGGTATCTCACCGTAAGTATCGAGGCTGACAGGTTTAAGAGCCATCGTCTGCTATGATGCACCAGATAAATATCGTCTGCGTGGAAATTTCCCCCCGGTGACAAAATGGAAGAAAATATTTCCGAGTAAGGTTTCTTACTCGATGGAAAAACATGGCCAACTGGGTTTTTACCCACGTACACAAAATCTCCTTTATTAAGACACATATGGTCTTATATACATGGATTTTGTACATAGATATTCTTTCTTTAATTAAAAAGGCAACTAGAAGAAGGCCAAGTGACACTCACTCCTCACTTTCTTACTGCTACTCTTTTTGTGTTGTTTTTCTTGCTTCCCTCTTTATCTTTCTTGTTTTTTTTCTCTCTTTTTTTTTTCTTTTTCGTCTGTCTATATCGTTATTTCCTTTATCTCACTGCTTTGTTCTTATGCATACCTCTGGTGAATCCTGTATAGGGTCAGTGACCCTAAATAAAGGCTTTTTGTTGTTGTTGTAATTAAAAAGACATATATTGGAATAAAATATCATTAAAGACACACATTAAATATGTTATAATACCTTGATAAAGGTTGGCGTTCAGCCAACTGAAATATTGTTAAAATAAATGATATTTTGATCCAATATATGCCTTTTTAATTAAAGATTTATTTATGGATTGCTCTATTTTCAAAAAGATATTCTTTCCTTTTCTTCTTTTTCTCGTTTCTGAGCGAGGATTCAATTTCTTCCCCTGCTTCTTATTTCTTTTTAGATTCATTTCGAACAGGAAAATCGTCTGTTTAAGACGGAATGTTTTAATAAAGGCTTGTGTGTGTATGTGTATACATGGGTTTTACCACGGATTCTCTGCAAATTAAACGAATAAAAAAGTAAAATTTAATCACATTTAATGATAATAATGAAATTTATATACAGGAAAATACACTTATAATTAAGACAATAAACTCATATAAATAGATTGGTTTGGGTAAAAATCCGAGGAAAAGAAAAAAATAAATAAAAGAATAAAACATATTTACATATGATACGTACATACATACGTGTTTATTAAACGACGTTTAACAATTATCCCTCAAATATTTCTTTTTGACGAAAAATTTATTTTAAGGAGAAATAATGATTATTTCTAACCATAGGGATGAAGTATGAAAAGATGAATTGTGAAGAGTAATGATAAACGAAAAAATAGAGTGTCCAGGGATGGGGAAGTGTTTATTAAGATATTTCGTCTTTTGCAAAAATTTCTCAGCTGAAGAAGGGAGGTTATACAAATTTAAAGTGGAACTGGTTGTTTTATGATTAACTTTTGAAGTCGAATTTACTCACTAGGTAAGAAGACAGTTGGGAAGGTTTTCCCACTGATGAGCTAAATCTTCCTAAATCTTTTTCAACCCTCAGTTCACTAATTATATAAATTAGTTTATCATTATATAAAAAGAAATAGCACTGAATTACTCTATCCTTAATACATTTTATTAATTATTTTTCCATTTGTTCCGTATATACCAGAATTGAATGTCCCAATATGAATGCTTAGTTTTGTTACCTAAAAATATTTTACAAAATCAATTCTGTGTAGATTTGGTAATACAGTTAAATCTGTCCATAGCCCCCCTCTAAATAGCGTTTTCCTCTCTTTAGCACCCGATTTTAAATACATAGTACGATGCGAGATTTACATTAAAAGTGACCTGTCTATAGCACCCCCTCTCTATAGCACCCTATTTTGGTGAGTCCCAAGAGGAGGTGCTATAGACAGGTTTAACAACTGTATATGGTTTCCTGAATGATCTACACGTTTTATTGTTCAGCACTGAAGGAGGAGAGAGGAATTCTCCGTCAAAATATTGGTTATGAAAACAATTCGCCATATGTTCTAATGGCAAAAGTAGTGAAAAATAAACCCAATGTCTTAGCTTTTCACAAATTCTGGAAAACAGCACAGACAATAGGATCAACACAGATGATGGATCCAACTTGAAGAAAGGTTGATGTTATTCTCCACTTTTTGTAGATAACTGTTATGTTTACTTCTGTTTACCTATCTGGGAGAATCCTGTATGGGACGTGTGTCCTTAATAAAGGCTTTTACTCGTTTGTTGTTGTGGTTTACAGAAATATTAATAATTGAAACTCTATTTTTCAAAAAAAGCGTCACAAATAAAATTTGTTATCAGATTTGACAAATTCTTTATATCCCTATATGATTCCACAGATACCTTTTTTTAAAATTTATTTTGATATCATCATAAAGGGTTCCTACAGCGTATTCTAGCTATCTTCTCGGCAACCTTAATGGTATTAGTTGATAAATGGTAAAATTCTTTTAAACAGAATTCTTCTGTGTCTTCGATCGTCTCCTCGTCTATCAATGGTAGATGTCAGTCAATGCAGTAAATATTGTGCGACCGCCGTCACGACCTTTCACGCCATCCCGTGAGGCCAACCCGTCAACTATAAAAAAGTTTCCTCTCAGCAGCGAATGGTCCTGGAAGACTCCCAAATGTAGCCCTAATGTCGCGGACGTAATGATTATGACGCAGCTGCTGGTAAGGCACCGCTATCTTTTTTAATAGCCTCCGCTTAGGTCGGTTTTCCCCCCAACTTAATGTAGCAGGAGATCAATCCTTCTAAGACTGTCTCGCAAGAATTTCTTTGGACGCCATGTTCGAAAATCCACAATAACGGACGCCTTAATCTCTCTTTCTAGCTATCTTACTCTAAAATTTCCTTATAGTTTAACATTTATAAACGTTTTACCGTATATTGCCTTATTTTAGCTCGGTACTTACTTTGAATTGCTTTTTTATGACTTCCTAGATATAACGCTTTCCAGCTTATGGTATTCTCTTAGTCGTGAACCTCCGAAAAGCCTTGTTAGAACAAAGTAAATTATTCATTATCCCAAGATATCGGATTTTTCAACTCATTTTATTTATATTAATTAAAGGAAGTTTTTTTTTTTTGTCGAACTGATTTTCACCTGTGTAGATATATGGTTCACTTACAGTAAAAGCAGTCGCCTACTTCTACCCACCATGATTATAATGGCCTTCCAGTAAAAGGCTTGTTGCTTCTGTTGTATATAGTCACAGTGTAGAAAATACTATACTATACTTACTACATATAGGTTTCTCTCTGTATTCTTAGTTCTCTTCTCTTCAATTACTCTGTAAACTGGCGAATCCTTTATAGGACGAGAGGTCCTCAATAAAGGCTTTTGTTGTTGTTGTTGATTATAATGGCCTGTACCACGTGTACTAGGGATAAGCAACAAAAAGGAAGTTTTAGGGTAGGCCCTTCTTCAGTTAACTAATGTAAATAAAAAAGAGTTACGTCTTATAATTTTTGTAAATTAAGTTATAGTGTATGTAAATTTGTAAGGGATCATTTTAATCTGATCAACTCCCCCCTGTTTCCCAGCGCAAGCTAGAGTTATCGATAGCGCATGCGCAGTGTCATTTCATTTTTAACGCTGTTGCATGCTCATGGACAGCGCTTCCATAAATTCGGTTATTTTCATTATAGCTTTTAATGTACACTCATGGACAAACTTAAGGAAGTTGTACCTTTTAGTTTTGGAGGATAGAAGACAATAACTATTGGCCAATTATCCCGTAAAACAAAACTCGCGTACCTTTTAGCATGTATATAGGGATTCAGATAATAACTGAAAGTTTTTTGATACATGGTGACCTTTATTGAAGACACACGAGATAACCATGTGTGAACAAAATTACCTCTGTCTCCTTAAAAAAAAAAAAAAACGTGGCAATATCAAAGACTTTTCACTTCATTAAGTTTTGTCTATGAGTGTATTAGTTTGTATTTTCGAAAAGTTGCTTGGAGACTTTTTAATTTTTTTTTTTCGAGTAACACATACACACCTCAAATTTTCCATCGCATCTAGTTGAAAGAAAATCTATGAAGACAAAGCAGAATTCGAAGCTTAACTAACTTCCTTATATATCGAATTTCCATTTATATCAAACAATCTTTGAGAGCGCTAACATCCATAATTTATAGATGGAATTTTTGCCGGGAGGATATTGATCTAAAGAGACAAAGGTCGCCTCTCCCGTCAAAATAGACGTCAAAACGAGACGCCATCTATTGACCGTTGCCGCAAAATGGTCTCTAGGTGGACGCTTTTCAGTTTGCCAAAGCTGGTGTTGTGGCTTTTGTCACCGACCCGATGCCGCTAGTTTGCGGCGACGGTCAATAGATGGCGTCTGGTTTTGACGTCTATTTTGATGGGAGAGGCGACCTTTGTCTCTTTAGATCCATAATTTAAGTAAACCTTTAGTAGCAAGTAGCGATGATAACAAACTAAATAGTGAAAAATTCTCGGGTATCCCAAGTCGTTAAAGTTTCCTGGCAAGTCGAGAGAGAGCCAGGCTAGCCATGGCGGACCGCCCCGCTCTGAAACATTCCAGGCTAAAGGACTGAATGCTTCTTTGTTCGGATGTCAGTAACGGGGGACGTATTGTTGGCCTTTACAAAACCTTCAGGACATGTTCCATCTCTTCCTTTTTTTAGAAATTTTCTCTCGAAAACGTCTGCCATTATAGATATGCTAAATAATATCACAATTACTACCATATATCACGGATCAAGTTAAATAAACGTTTAATAGAAGACTTTTAATAGAATCTATGAAAACCAAACGGCAAAAAAGCATAAACAGATGCATAGAAATATCAGAGACATACGAAACATAATGGACAAATACTACCCCATAGATGTAGGCAGTTTTCTATATATACCACAATAGTTCTCGAATTTATTGGGTTTAACTTGAGATGTCGAGATATCATTCGACCAGCGCGTATCCTCCACCCATGCACGTATATTTACAAAAATTGTTTATAACACACAAAGAATGTAATATATATTTTCTCCTTCTTTCAATATCATTAACATTTAAAATATGTAAATAATAATGTGTGTATATAAAAATAGAATATATCATCAATTTATTATTGTGATACTCCTGTAGAAGGACTGACAAGTCCGAAAACTTGAAAATAAAAATTTGAACAACAAACTTAGCCGTGAATGCTTTATTTATTTTATAAAATAAACGTTTAGTTTTTTTTTTTTTCCACTAGATGGCGTTCTGCCATCTAGAAATTCTCATGTGAGCACGATCAGGATATATCTCTTTTATTTTTTAAATTATTACCATATACCATCTAGCGGTCGAAATCCATAAACGATATACAACAAGAAGTTTAAGAACAGAGAAATGCTTCTTTCATTATAGAACAACAAAAAGTTTTAATAAGACCTTCGAGTCTTGTACAGATTCTCCAAGCAGAAATGTAGGGTGCATACAGGAATCACACCCCTGGAGCAGATGGCCACCCAGACCTTTCGGTCCACAAGCCGGCAATTTACAGGAATAACAGTAATAGTAATCAGCAATGTTATTTACAGTGTATCACACACACACACAAACCTTTATTAAGACACTCAGGTCTTACAGAGGATTCTCCTTGGGGTTACAAGACGGAGAAACCCATGAAAGTGGGAAATATACAAAGGGGTAAAAATGGAAAAAGATTATATACACATGGTAAATATATACAGATTATTATTTGAATGATCCTATATTTACAGTGTATCAAAAAAGAAAGAAATGGCTTAGTATAAACTTATATACAAGCGGTTCTCTTTTTCTTAAAGAACAATAATTAGTAGTTGTTAACTTTTCTTGATTAATCAAGGATGGTTATTTAGATAATTCTGGAATAATTAAAAATCAACGAATAGTAGATATTTATTCCGACAGATGGAACAAGGGGTGGGCTCGAACCGCCAACCTTTTGGTTAACAGCCGAACGCGCTAGCCGATTGCGCCATGGAGACTTTTTTTACGCTACGGTGCAGTTGTTTGGGTTAGTCTGGGTTATCCCATTTGCGTACTTGTATTAGGGAAGTTGACTGGGTTGAATAGACGTCTTGGTTTGTCTTGGTCTTATCTTGAGGGGAGATAAGAAATGGCTCTGTGCAGGATACCTATTTATAGCGTAGGCGACAGCTTTACGAGTGGCCCCACCTTATCTGGCCACGTGATTCCTCTTTTCTCCGAACTTCCCGCCCTTCCAGGTTTATCTGATACCTACTGGATCCTTCCGTTTATAAGAGATTGTTGGAAGTTGTGAAACGTTAATTCGAACATGTGTTGGTGTGAAGACTTGAGCATACTTTGGCCATATAGATTCAGATGGCATTGATACAGTAGATCGCATATAAAGGTTGGCCGATTGAATTATCTCTAGTACCTGCGCATTTTCCTTCGCGGGATAGTTTGTTTTTTTATCCTTGGATCACTTGACGTTTGAGTCGCGCCTAGTCAAAGGTTAGAAGATCAAATTTGGTCAATTAATCTCAACTAAAGAACTCCCCTGTGTGCATTTGATTGATCTGTTGCTGCACGTATAGAAAATTTGACAATTAAAATAATTTTATTGACATCTTGTCAATACATGCAAAGTGCACAGTCTGTACTATTTTAAAAAGATAATATACATTATATACACTATGTACAATGAGTATGGCGCCTCTGCCAGCGCTGCAGAGTTTGGTGGAGCATCGCCAGTGGGTCTCCAGCGACACCACGTATTTCGCGATCTACGAAGAATACGTAGATCGTGTACTTCGCTGCTGAGGTGATGGCGTGGTCCTCGAGACCAACTGGAAAGATCCATGCATAGAGTGAACAACCTCTTTGTTTAGTTTTTCCACGGCGATCTCCTGTAAGAAAACATTTTTCGCTGAGAATGTTAAAGGGAATGACAAGTAGGGCGAGCCTGCCTGAATGGGCCCCCAGTCCTGCCAGCTTATCAACCCTCCTCCCCCCATTTTACACCATCAACAAACCTACGGAGAACTTGGGGCCCATTCTGTTTGTGTAGTCCTTTCCCTTTTCTCTTCGTCGAACCTTCGTCTAAACATCTGCGTAATATCCGCAGACATCTTTATGGCGTTTGTTTACTTTGGAATAAACAAATGAACCGGTTTCGTCCGAATATGCAATGGGGGGGGGGGTATGCAAATCAGACTGTAAATCGGACCAATTTACATATTCTTTGGTTAACACAATGACAATGACTTCTTCCAGGCCTAAATCAATATCGTAGCAAATTTTCTTCATCCGGATAGGTCTAATATGGTAGAAAACTTTCCGAAACAAACGGAATATGCAAATTAACTTGTTATCGGGCTAATTGCATATTCCGTAGTCGAAACTATGACTGCGACTTCTTCCAGATCTAACTCTATAATGGAAGTTTCATGGCCAAATATTGTAGAAACTTATATCAGGAACAAACACATGCACACAACCTGTTCTTTTCTATTCATATGGATTATAGATGAAGCCTTTCTATAGAAGAAAAGACATTCTTAGACATATGAACCATCTGGTAATCGTCTCTGCAAGTGAGCAGCTTATGGAACAATACCAACTTTGTTAAATAAAGAACGTCACAGGCTCTCTTCAATACAACAACAAAGCCTTTATTAAGGGCCTCTCGCCCTATACAGGATTCGCCAGTTCACAAGGGATGGGGAGAACACTATGTGGCCTTTTTCCGGGATATAATCCTGTGGAATCCAAATATCGCCACCGCTATATACCTATTCTTTAATATTTCATTAATTAGTGCCGGAAATGAAGGACAAAGTTGCCCCGTTTTATCATTTTGTTTTCGTCTTTCCTCAGAATTCTCATCAATACATCTAAAGAAGCTTGGATTTGCACGGATTCCTACAAGTAAACTGATGACACATCCCAATTCGCCAAAGAATATTTTCGCTGACGAAGTAGCCGGGTCAATTTTATGGCAAAAATATAAACGCGCTCTTTTCCTTTTATAGCTTTACTTCGCTTCCAGAGAGAAAAAAAAATCCTAACCAATTCTTAAGATATCCATCAACTGGGTCTATACACGCTCAGTTTGCATGCCAGAAAGTTTTTTTTAGATTCGACAAAAATATCTTATCAGGTATCAGCCTTTTTTTTTTCATATTCTCCCAAATTTTTGCTCCGCGTCTTTCAATTTTGAAATAATCGAAGCATTTTGATTAATTCTAAATATAGTTCCACACATACACTATTATCATATTGTAATGTTAGCATATAATGTGTTTTATAACGATAAACATAGCGATTTCATCAATTTAACGATACTTTTAATTAGCTTTCCCAACTAACATATGCACTCATGGACAAAATTTAAGAAATTTTTATATTTTGATGTCGCCGGTCCTCTCTTTATTTGAAGGAGACAGAGACAATTTTTTTCACACTTGGTTATCTCGTGTGTCTTCAATAAAGGTTACTGTATCAAATATCTTTCAGAGGTATTGTCTGAATTCCGATATACATGCTAAAAGGTACAACTTCCTTAAGTTTTGTCCATGAATGTATTTCGTGTGTGTTCAATAAAGGTCACCGTGTATCGAATATCTTTCAGAGTTATTGTCTGAATCCAGATATACATGCTAAAAGGTACAAATTCCTTAAGTTTTGTGCATGAATGTATCTCGTGTGTCTTCAATAAAGGTCACTGTAATATCTTTTAGAGTTATTGTCTGAATCCCGATATACATGCTAAAAGGTACAACTTCCTTAAGTTTTGTCTATGAGTGTATCTAGTATGTCTTCAATAAAGGTCACTGTAATATCTTTCAGAGTTATTGTCTAAATTTCGATATACATAAGTACATGCTAAAAGGTACAACTTCCTCAAGTTTTGTCCATGAATGTATCTCGTGGTCACTGTAATATCTTTTAGAGTTATTGTCTGAATCCAGATATTCATGCTAAAAGGTACAACTTCCTCAAGTGTTGTCCATGAGTGTATATAGTGTGTCTTCAATAAAGGTCACTGTAATATCTTTCAGAATTATTGTCTTAATCCCGATATACATGGTAAAAGGTACAACTTCCTTAAGTTTTGTCCATGAGTGTATTAGAGCTAACTGGTAGATTAAACTAATGAATCCTCTATGACAGTTCATCATTGATGAACCAGAAATTTCAATATTTTTCCATCGCAGTAAGGATAGTTGGAAGTTATTTTATATAAAAAAAAAAAAAAACTAGCGCTAAATAGTTTCAATATATTTTTATAATATTTATTTATAATGGAACCTAAATAGCATACGAAGACCTTACAATGGCTTATATATACACTTCTAATTTAGAACCAAAAAAAAGAAGAAGTTGTATTCTGGCAGCACAGTGCGACACTTTCTCTCAGTTTGGCAGAATCAGAATTTGGCAAAGGAATGGCCTCTTTTTCAGAGAGCTCGTTGTAGCATAGCCGTCAAAATATTTGGCGCATGTCAGCATCCTCCGCAATTGGCAAAAGAAAGAAGGCCTTAGTAAAATAGCTCAGCGTGTCGAAGAACATCCGTCAAAATATTGGCACGTGTCAACTTCTGACATTTTTCTACCATGGGCCTTAAGTCTAAGTGATGTGTAGGAAAGAGGAAGGACTTTGGTAAAAAAGAGCTTATCGCGCCAAGATATATGCGTCAAAATATTGGCGTAATAAACATTTCAGACATTCTTCCATGGATCCAAAGTGAAACTGCTGGAAGTTCAACTCGTCAAGTCTTATGTGGAAAAGAGGAAGACCCTTAGTTTTTATTATTATTATTATTATTCCTACTACACGTGGCAGAGGTCATGAAAATCGTGGTGTGGGGTAGTAAGCGACTGCTTTTACTGTAAGTGCACCACATGTCTACACAGATGAAATTCAGTTCGACTTTTGCACATACAAATCTGCCAAAGAACCCATTTGGTTTCTTGCACTCGCTGGTGGGGTTGAACTTTTGCAAGAATCGGGGGCCATTGGGGTATTTAGACCTTTAGTAAATTAGCACATCGCATTCAAGAATATTTCTGTCAAAATATTTGATGCATGTCAACTTTTGACATTCTTCCACGAGCCCGAAGTGCAAGTGCTATGTAGAAAAGAGGAAAGACCTTAGTAAGATAGTACACATCGAGTCTAAGAATTTCTGTCAAAACATATTTAACATTTCCACGTTTGACGTTTTTCCACGAACACTTGCTAGTCCAATGTGGAAAAGAGGAAAGAAAGCCCTTTAGTCGCGTTGAAGCATATCCTTAAAAAAAATACTGCTACAAGTCAACTTCCACAAGTCCAAATTGCTGGATAAGAAAATACAATAAAAGGGACTTAGTAACCGAAGGAACTGATGCAAATTTTAATAACAGTGGGCGATGGAGAGTATGTAATATGAGGCGGAGAAAATGAGGTTAGATGACAAAATAAGTAAGCAAATATAGCGAGACCAATACGATATGCAATTTCGATAGCGGGAGGGGAAAATCCAAAAATGGTCTGTAAAGATCAATTTTAAGAGAGGGAGAGCATCAGAAATGTACACAGAGCGAGAGAGAGAGAGAGACAAATTTGCATATGGGATAACGGGGAGGAGCTTATTGTGAGGCAGATAATGTCTTGGCAACCTTGATTTCTAGTGCCATCCTTCTTTTCTGTTTGCAGCTGCGTTCAAGGTTCGAATCTCGCCGAATGTCTTTTTTCCCCCCTCTCTTCCTTAATAGCTATTCTTTGTTTGAAGTATCTGTCGAAGTGGTTTGGAGACATCTATACCCGTTGTTAGGAAAACCTGGAATAACAAAATAAAATAGCATCTGTGTTTTTTAAATTTACGTTTTCAAAATAAAATTGACACGAATATATCAATGAAATTTGAACTTATTTTGTAGCGATTTTTTTTCTTTTATAAATAAAATAACTTTCTACTCTCCTTTTTCTGCAATGAAAAAAAAAAAAATATATCTATATATATAAAATTGAATGTCTGTGTGTGTGTCTGTGTGTGTGTCCTCTATGGATTCAAAAACCATACATCCAATCGCCGTGAAATTTTAGGATATTATTAGGCGTATCCCCGGAAAGGTTTACGAAAAATAATTTCTTGAATATCTTGAATATCCTTAGAGTTATTTGCAGATTTGTAGCTTTAACTCGCAAGCAACGCCATCTTGCAACGGAGATCTGCCCCTCCCCCCCGTCCGGTCGCCGGCCAGTTGGTTGGACAGCAGTCGAAGTTCCCACCGACCAATCAGAAGGATCGAGAGCCCCCCCCCCCCCCGTCCGGCCACCGGCCAATCAGAGTGATCAAGAGGTCCTGGCGCGCGAGGGGCGGGTGACCTCCGGGAACTACGTCCGGGGCCGGGAAAATATGTTCACTAGATAAAACGATGATTTTGTAATGTAGAAAATTAGGAAAGACAAAATTCAGGATGACACGGCACACAGGGACCGGGAAAAAATAATCACTTTATCTAGAGATTTTATTCAACTTATCGAGTATCTTTCAAGGGACCGGGAAAATATGTTCACTAGATAAAACTATGATTTTGTAATGTAGAAAATTATGAAAGACAAAATTCAGGATGACACGGCACACAGGGACCGGGAAAAAAATGTTCACTTTATCGAGAGATTCTAATTTACGAGTTTCAAATTATCAAAATATATCTTTTTTTTTTTATAAGTTTATAGAGAATTGTTTTAACAAATGTTCGTTAGACAAACCTTTACTCGGGTAAAACCTCGGGCGAAGCCGGGTACGTCCGCTAGTATATATATATATTTATGGCCGTGGCTCTTCAGTTGTGAACCCTCCCAATGGTTTCACCAGTTTACTGTCTGTTTTAGTTCCAAATTTCATGTAAAGATTGCGCGCTATGTCACAATATACACTCATAGACAAAACTTAAGAAAATTGAAAGTCTTGAATATCGCCGGCCTTCTGTTATTTGTTCACACTTGGTTATCTCGCGTGTTTTTAATAAAGGTCACTGTAATATCTTTCAGAGTTATGTCTCGCCGGTCGTCTATTTTTTTAAGGGAAAGAGGCAATTTTGTCCACACTTAGTTATCTCGTGTGTCTTCAATAAAGGTCACTATGTATTAAATATCTTTTAGAGTTATTGTCTAAATCCCGATGTGATTGCTGAAAAGTACAACTTCCTTTAAGTTCTGTTCATGAGTGTATCTTTCAGAGTTATTGTCTGAATCCCGATATACATGCTTAAAGGTACAACTTCCTTAAGTTCTGTTCATGAATGTATCTTTCAGAGTTATTGTCTGAATCCCGATATACATGCTTAAAGGTACAACTTCCTCAAGTTCTGTTCATGAATGTATCTTTCAGAGTTATTGTCTGAATCCCGATATACATGCTTAAAGGTACAACTTCCTTAAGTTATGTTCATGAATGTATCTTTCAGAGTTATTGTCTGAATCCCGATGTAATTGCTGAAAAGTACAACTTCCTTCAAGTTCTGTTCATTAGTGTATCTTTCAGAGTTATTGTCTGAATCCCGATATACATGCTTAAAGGTACAACTTCCTCAAGTGTTGTCCATGAGTGTATATAGTGTGTCTTCAATAAAGGTCACTGTAATATCTTTCAGAATTATTGTCTTAATCCCGATATACATGGTAAAAGGTACAACTTCCTTAAGTTTTGTCCATGAGTGTATTAGAGCTAACTGGTAGATTAAACTAATGAATCCTCTATGACAGTTCATCATTGATGAACCAGAAATTTCAATATTTTTCCATCGCAGTAAGGATAGTTGGAAGTTATTTTATATAAAAAAAAAAAAAACTAGCGCTAAATAGTTTCAATATATTTTTATAATATTTATTTATAATGGAACCTAAATAGCATACGAAGACCTTACAATGGCTTATATATACACTTCTAATTTAGAACCAAAAAAAAGAAGAAGTTGTATTCTGGCAGCACAGTGCGACACTTTCTCTCAGTTTGGCAGAATCAGAATTTGGCAAAGGAATGGCCTCTTTTTCAGAGAGCTCGTTGTAGCATAGCCGTCAAAATATTTGGCGCATGTCAGCATCCTCCGCAATTGGCAAAAGAAAGAAGGCCTTAGTAAAATAGCTCAGCGTGTCGAAGAACATCCGTCAAAATATTGGCACGTGTCAACTTCTGACATTTTTCTACCATGGGCCTTAAGTCTAAGTGATGTGTAGGAAAGAGGAAGGACTTTGGTAAAAAAGAGCTTATCGCGCCAAGATATATGCGTCAAAATATTGGCGTAATAAACATTTCAGACATTCTTCCATGGATCCAAAGTGAAACTGCTGGAAGTTCAACTCGTCAAGTCTTATGTGGAAAAGAGGAAGACCCTTAGTTTTTATTATTATTATTATTATTCCTACTACACGTGGCAGAGGTCATGAAAATCGTGGTGTGGGGTAGTAAGCGACTGCTTTTACTGTAAGTGCACCACATGTCTACACAGATGAAATTCAGTTCGACTTTTGCACATACAAATCTGCCAAAGAACCCATTTGGTTTCTTGCACTCGCTGGTGGGGTTGAACTTTTGCAAGAATCGGGGGCCATTGGGGTATTTAGACCTTTAGTAAATTAGCACATCGCATTCAAGAATATTTCTGTCAAAATATTTGATGCATGTCAACTTTTGACATTCTTCCACGAGCCCGAAGTGCAAGTGCTATGTAGAAAAGAGGAAAGACCTTAGTAAGATAGTACACATCGAGTCTAAGAATTTCTGTCAAAACATATTTAACATTTCCACGTTTGACGTTTTTCCACGAACACTTGCTAGTCCAATGTGGAAAAGAGGAAAGAAAGCCCTTTAGTCGCGTTGAAGCATATCCTTAAAAAAAATACTGCTACAAGTCAACTTCCACAAGTCCAAATTGCTGGATAAGAAAATACAATAAAAGGGACTTAGTAACCGAAGGAACTGATGCAAATTTTAATAACAGTGGGCGATGGAGAGTATGTAATATGAGGCGGAGAAAATGAGGTTAGATGACAAAATAAGTAAGCAAATATAGCGAGACCAATACGATATGCAATTTCGATAGCGGGAGGGGAAAATCCAAAAATGGTCTGTAAAGATCAATTTTAAGAGAGGGAGAGCATCAGAAATGTACACAGAGCGAGAGAGAGAGAGAGACAAATTTGCATATGGGATAACGGGGAGGAGCTTATTGTGAGGCAGATAATGTCTTGGCAACCTTGATTTCTAGTGCCATCCTTCTTTTCTGTTTGCAGCTGCGTTCAAGGTTCGAATCTCGCCGAATGTCTTTTTTCCCCCCTCTCTTCCTTAATAGCTATTCTTTGTTTGAAGTATCTGTCGAAGTGGTTTGGAGACATCTATACCCGTTGTTAGGAAAACCTGGAATAACAAAATAAAATAGCATCTGTGTTTTTTAAATTTACGTTTTCAAAATAAAATTGACACGAATATATCAATGAAATTTGAACTTATTTTGTAGCGATTTTTTTTCTTTTATAAATAAAATAACTTTCTACTCTCCTTTTTCTGCAATGAAAAAAAAAAAAATATATCTATATATATAAAATTGAATGTCTGTGTGTGTGTCTGTGTGTGTGTCCTCTATGGATTCAAAAACCATACATCCAATCGCCGTGAAATTTTAGGATATTATTAGGCGTATCCCCGGAAAGGTTTACGAAAAATAATTTCTTGAATATCTTGAATATCCTTAGAGTTATTTGCAGATTTGTAGCTTTAACTCGCAAGCAACGCCATCTTGCAACGGAGATCTGCCCCTCCCCCCCGTCCGGTCGCCGGCCAGTTGGTTGGACAGCAGTCGAAGTTCCCACCGACCAATCAGAAGGATCGAGAGCCCCCCCCCCCCCCCCCCCCCCCCCCGTCCGGCCACCGGCCAATCAGAGTGATCAAGAGGTCCTGGCGCGCGAGGGGCGGGTGACCTCCGGGAACTACGTCCGGGGCCGGGAAAATATGTTCACTAGATAAAACGATGATTTTGTAATGTAGAAAATTAGGAAAGACAAAATTCAGGATGACACGGCACACAGGGACCGGGAAAAAATAATCACTTTATCTAGAGATTTTATTCAACTTATCGAGTATCTTTCAAGGGACCGGGAAAATATGTTCACTAGATAAAACTATGATTTTGTAATGTAGAAAATTATGAAAGACAAAATTCAGGATGACACGGCACACAGGGACCGGGAAAAAAATGTTCACTTTATCGAGAGATTCTAATTTACGAGTTTCAAATTATCAAAATATATCTTTTTTTTTTTATAAGTTTATAGAGAATTGTTTTAACAAATGTTCGTTAGACAAACCTTTACTCGGGTAAAACCTCGGGCGAAGCCGGGTACGTCCGCTAGTATATATATATATTTATGGCCGTGGCTCTTCAGTTGTGAACCCTCCCAATGGTTTCACCAGTTTACTGTCTGTTTTAGTTCCAAATTTCATGTAAAGATTGCGCGCTATGTCACAATATACACTCATAGACAAAACTTAAGAAAATTGAAAGTCTTGAATATCGCCGGCCTTCTGTTATTTGTTCACACTTGGTTATCTCGCGTGTTTTTAATAAAGGTCACTGTAATATCTTTCAGAGTTATGTCTCGCCGGTCGTCTATTTTTTTAAGGGAAAGAGGCAATTTTGTCCACACTTAGTTATCTCGTGTGTCTTCAATAAAGGTCACTATGTATTAAATATCTTTTAGAGTTATTGTCTAAATCCCGATGTGATTGCTGAAAAGTACAACTTCCTTTAAGTTCTGTTCATGAGTGTATCTTTCAGAGTTATTGTCTGAATCCCGATATACATGCTTAAAGGTACAACTTCCTTAAGTTCTGTTCATGAATGTATCTTTCAGAGTTATTGTCTGAATCCCGATATACATGCTTAAAGGTACAACTTCCTCAAGTTCTGTTCATGAATGTATCTTTCAGAGTTATTGTCTGAATCCCGATATACATGCTTAAAGGTACAACTTCCTTAAGTTATGTTCATGAATGTATCTTTCAGAGTTATTGTCTGAATCCCGATGTAATTGCTGAAAAGTACAACTTCCTTCAAGTTCTGTTCATTAGTGTATCTTTCAGAGTTATTGTCTGAATCCCGATATACATGCTTAAAGGTACAACTTCCTCAAGTGTTGTCCATGAGTGTATATAGTGTGTCTTCAATAAAGGTCACTGTAATATCTTTCAGAATTATTGTCTTAATCCCGATATACATGGTAAAAGGTACAACTTCCTTAAGTTTTGTCCATGAGTGTATTAGAGCTAACTGGTAGATTAAACTAATGAATCCTCTATGACAGTTCATCATTGATGAACCAGAAATTTCAATATTTTTCCATCGCAGTAAGGATAGTTGGAAGTTATTTTATATAAAAAAAAAAAAAACTAGCGCTAAATAGTTTCAATATATTTTTATAATATTTATTTATAATGGAACCTAAATAGCATACGAAGACCTTACAATGGCTTATATATACACTTCTAATTTAGAACCAAAAAAAAGAAGAAGTTGTATTCTGGCAGCACAGTGCGACACTTTCTCTCAGTTTGGCAGAATCAGAATTTGGCAAAGGAATGGCCTCTTTTTCAGAGAGCTCGTTGTAGCATAGCCGTCAAAATATTTGGCGCATGTCAGCATCCTCCGCAATTGGCAAAAGAAAGAAGGCCTTAGTAAAATAGCTCAGCGTGTCGAAGAACATCCGTCAAAATATTGGCACGTGTCAACTTCTGACATTTTTCTACCATGGGCCTTAAGTCTAAGTGATGTGTAGGAAAGAGGAAGGACTTTGGTAAAAAAGAGCTTATCGCGCCAAGATATATGCGTCAAAATATTGGCGTAATAAACATTTCAGACATTCTTCCATGGATCCAAAGTGAAACTGCTGGAAGTTCAACTCGTCAAGTCTTATGTGGAAAAGAGGAAGACCCTTAGTTTTTATTATTATTATTATTATTCCTACTACACGTGGCAGAGGTCATGAAAATCGTGGTGTGGGGTAGTAAGCGACTGCTTTTACTGTAAGTGCACCACATGTCTACACAGATGAAATTCAGTTCGACTTTTGCACATACAAATCTGCCAAAGAACCCATTTGGTTTCTTGCACTCGCTGGTGGGGTTGAACTTTTGCAAGAATCGGGGGCCATTGGGGTATTTAGACCTTTAGTAAATTAGCACATCGCATTCAAGAATATTTCTGTCAAAATATTTGATGCATGTCAACTTTTGACATTCTTCCACGAGCCCGAAGTGCAAGTGCTATGTAGAAAAGAGGAAAGACCTTAGTAAGATAGTACACATCGAGTCTAAGAATTTCTGTCAAAACATATTTAACATTTCCACGTTTGACGTTTTTCCACGAACACTTGCTAGTCCAATGTGGAAAAGAGGAAAGAAAGCCCTTTAGTCGCGTTGAAGCATATCCTTAAAAAAAATACTGCTACAAGTCAACTTCCACAAGTCCAAATTGCTGGATAAGAAAATACAATAAAAGGGACTTAGTAACCGAAGGAACTGATGCAAATTTTAATAACAGTGGGCGATGGAGAGTATGTAATATGAGGCGGAGAAAATGAGGTTAGATGACAAAATAAGTAAGCAAATATAGCGAGACCAATACGATATGCAATTTCGATAGCGGGAGGGGAAAATCCAAAAATGGTCTGTAAAGATCAATTTTAAGAGAGGGAGAGCATCAGAAATGTACACAGAGCGAGAGAGAGAGAGAGACAAATTTGCATATGGGATAACGGGGAGGAGCTTATTGTGAGGCAGATAATGTCTTGGCAACCTTGATTTCTAGTGCCATCCTTCTTTTCTGTTTGCAGCTGCGTTCAAGGTTCGAATCTCGCCGAATGTCTTTTTTCCCCCCTCTCTTCCTTAATAGCTATTCTTTGTTTGAAGTATCTGTCGAAGTGGTTTGGAGACATCTATACCCGTTGTTAGGAAAACCTGGAATAACAAAATAAAATAGCATCTGTGTTTTTTAAATTTACGTTTTCAAAATAAAATTGACACGAATATATCAATGAAATTTGAACTTATTTTGTAGCGATTTTTTTTCTTTTATAAATAAAATAACTTTCTACTCTCCTTTTTCTGCAATGAAAAAAAAAAAAATATATCTATATATATAAAATTGAATGTCTGTGTGTGTGTCTGTGTGTGTGTCCTCTATGGATTCAAAAACCATACATCCAATCGCCGTGAAATTTTAGGATATTATTAGGCGTATCCCCGGAAAGGTTTACGAAAAATAATTTCTTGAATATCTTGAATATCCTTAGAGTTATTTGCAGATTTGTAGCTTTAACTCGCAAGCAACGCCATCTTGCAACGGAGATCTGCCCCTCCCCCCCGTCCGGTCGCCGGCCAGTTGGTTGGACAGCAGTCGAAGTTCCCACCGACCAATCAGAAGGATCGAGAGCCCCCCCCCCCCCCCCCCCCCCCCGTCCGGCCACCGGCCAATCAGAGTGATCAAGAGGTCCTGGCGCGCGAGGGGCGGGTGACCTCCGGGAACTACGTCCGGGGCCGGGAAAATATGTTCACTAGATAAAACGATGATTTTGTAATGTAGAAAATTAGGAAAGACAAAATTCAGGATGACACGGCACACAGGGACCGGGAAAAAATAATCACTTTATCTAGAGATTTTATTCAACTTATCGAGTATCTTTCAAGGGACCGGGAAAATATGTTCACTAGATAAAACTATGATTTTGTAATGTAGAAAATTATGAAAGACAAAATTCAGGATGACACGGCACACAGGGACCGGGAAAAAAATGTTCACTTTATCGAGAGATTCTAATTTACGAGTTTCAAATTATCAAAATATATCTTTTTTTTTTTATAAGTTTATAGAGAATTGTTTTAACAAATGTTCGTTAGACAAACCTTTACTCGGGTAAAACCTCGGGCGAAGCCGGGTACGTCCGCTAGTATATATATATATTTATGGCCGTGGCTCTTCAGTTGTGAACCCTCCCAATGGTTTCACCAGTTTACTGTCTGTTTTAGTTCCAAATTTCATGTAAAGATTGCGCGCTATGTCACAATATACACTCATAGACAAAACTTAAGAAAATTGAAAGTCTTGAATATCGCCGGCCTTCTGTTATTTGTTCACACTTGGTTATCTCGCGTGTTTTTAATAAAGGTCACTGTAATATCTTTCAGAGTTATGTCTCGCCGGTCGTCTATTTTTTTAAGGGAAAGAGGCAATTTTGTCCACACTTAGTTATCTCGTGTGTCTTCAATAAAGGTCACTATGTATTAAATATCTTTTAGAGTTATTGTCTAAATCCCGATGTGATTGCTGAAAAGTACAACTTCCTTTAAGTTCTGTTCATGAGTGTATCTTTCAGAGTTATTGTCTGAATCCCGATATACATGCTTAAAGGTACAACTTCCTTAAGTTCTGTTCATGAATGTATCTTTCAGAGGTATTGTCTGAATCACGACATACATGCTTAAAGGTACAACTTCCTCAAGTTCTGTTCATGAATGTATCTTTCAGAGTTATTGTCTGAATCCCGATATACATGCTTAAAGGTACAACTTCCTTAAGTTATGTTCATGAATGTATCTTTCAGAGTTATTGTCTGAATCCCGATGTAATTGCTGAAAAGTACAACTTCCTTCAAGTTCTGTTCATTAGTGTATCTTTCAGAGTTATTGTCTGAATCCCGATATACATGCTTAAAGGTACAACTTCCTTAAGTTCTGTTCATGAATGTATCTTTCAGAGTTATTGTCTGAATCCCGATATACATGCTTAAAGGTATAACTTATTTAAGTCCATGAGTGTAAATTTCAACTTCTTGCTATGTCGTTCTTCAGTTAAAGATTCTTTGTTTAAGATGGTCTTACTAAAGACGTTTGGCTTGCTGTAGGTCTATCCACATCGGTTTAGAGAAAGTAACTGTTTTATGTGTGATAACACCACTAAGAAGACGGGGAATTAAATCGGGGTACTTGAGTGTAATTTCGTTGGCATTGGATCGGCCACAAAACCGTAAATAGAATGTTATCATTAAATCATATTCATTTAATGAATGTTCTTTTAATCAAGCGCCATCAAAGTTTCTATCTGAAAGTTGCTGATCCTGGCCTTGTTATATCATTAAGACCTTTGCAGCGTAACACATGAAGGATTACAGTGAATAAATCTCTTATATTTATGCAAATTTAAATGGTTAAACCTTCAAACCTAGTGATGTGTTATTCGTATCTTCAACGTAACATATTCGGTGACCATCCAATATTGAAGGATTTGTCCAGAAAGAATGGCTCCACGAGATTGGGTAGCTTAACACATGAAAGATTACAGTGAAGAAATCTCTGATATTTATGTAAATTTAAATGGTTAAACCTTCAAACCTAGTGATGTGTTATTTATATCTTCAACGTTACATATTCGGTGACCATCCAATATTGGGGGATTTTTCCAGAAAGAATGGGTTCACGAGATGGAGCAGCTTAACACATAAGGATTACAGTAAATAAATCTCTATTTATGTAAATTTAAATGGTTAAACCTTCAAACCTAGTGATGTGTTATTCGTATCTTCAACGTTACATATTCGGTGACCATCCAATATTGAGGGATTTGTCCAGAAAGAATGGCCTCACGAGATTGGGCAGCTTAACACATGAAAGATTACAGTGAAGAAATCTCGTATATTTATGTAAATTTAAATGGTTAAACTTTCAAACCTAGTGATGTGTTATTCGTATCTTCAACGTTACATATTCGGTGACCATCCAATATTGAGGGATTTGTCTAGAAAGAATGGCCTCACGCGATGATGTTTACTGGAGCAGCGTCATAGCCTGTGATTAACTCCACGTGGCTTAGAAATTACTTCCTTTCCTGGCGCGGTATATTTCTTCTCCTCCCTTTAGAGAGAACGCTTCACGATTTTGAGTGTCATCTTTGCGTAGGGGCCATGCTAATCTTCTTTGTATTGTTCTTATTGTAGTAGTTGTACCATCGAACAAGTTTCAAAGGGCCATGCTAATCTTCTCTTTATCGTTCCTATTGTAGTAGATGTACCGCCGAAAAAGCGTGTACTCCCCCCACCCCTCATAAAGAAGTGGAGAACTTATGAAGCACCTTGGTACTTTTCTGTAGTGCATTGAGGCTTGTCTGCTTGCTATATTCATTTTTGGGCTCGAAAATCAGACACTTTGGTTAGTAGCCCGTGAAAAACCATATTCTCTTTATCAAAAACCTACCTTACCTTCCCTTCAAAACTCAAGTTTTGTCTTTGTCGTCTTTTCCCAATCCTCGCAACTACATGTACAGGTCCCTTTTCAAATTTGAAAACTATTTTACTCTTTTTTGCTTTTTTCACTCAACTCTGAAGAACTGCAATACACACACCTTGTACAACATATATTGAATATATTCAAATAATACCTACAGCTCATTTTACTTTCCCTTCAAAACTCAAAATTTTGTCCTTTTCGTGTTTTCCCAATCCTCGCAACTACATGTACAGGTCCCGTTTCAAAGTTGAAAACTATTTTTCCCTCTTTTGTTACTTCAATTCAACTCAGAACTTCAATAAACACACATCTTTTACAACAAATATTGAATATATTCAAATAATATCTACATCTATTTTTATTATTAAAAGCTTTTATTTAACTTGCCTCCCTGTCCGTCTGTCCTTCCGTGCGTCTGTTTATCTGTTAATTCATTGGACACGGCAACAACTAAAGACGTTTGGCTGGCTGTATGTCTTTCAACACATTGGTCTAGAGATAGTAACTGTCTTACGTGGGATAACACCCCACCGAGGAGGGGAATTAAATCGGGGTCCAGTTGTCGCAACGGTGACAACAACCGAAGACATCCGCCAAGGTGGAGAGATGCCAGCTACATGGACGGCCATCGTCTCACGGTTCAGCACTTTGGGCCAACATCCCGTCTCCTTTTTTTTTTTTTTTTTGTGGAGAATAATTTTTGCATCAATTTTAATATGCCCTAAACTTATTCAAAATATTCTATGATTATCCAGACCATCATACCAAACGATGGCTCTTAAACCTGTCAACCTCGATGCTTACTGTGAGATACCAAGTTCCGATATCTCTTGTTTCTCAACAACACATTCCTTAGGTTTCTTCTTTCTTTGCTCTAAAATATTTGGAATAACACTGCGTTCTATTAAGATGGTAGGTTCTTTAGATAGGTAAATCAATCGTTATTTGAGGAATTCAACACATCTTCTTTTATGGAACCACCTGAATATATATTGTTGCATCAATGCGCCCTACATTTATTCAAAATATTCTATGATATTTAATATTTATTTAAAACAGATTATTTAGATCATCATCATTCCTTTTTATAGTTTCATTCCTTTTGTAATATTTTATTGTACATATATCTTGATTTTGGTTATTGGAGCGAGAGAGGACCTAGACGAAGACTGCGGATCATGACCTACGAGGAAGACAACGAATAAATAAACGCAATAACTTTAAAAGGTAATTTGTTTTTATTTACTTTTATTTATTTGCTTTGAGTATGGAAACCCGCTCGGGAAACGTGTATAACACCAAGAAGGAAGAAACCAAGGTCGACGACCCTGCAAAGCTGCATCTTGGTGCAACAATATATACCTTAATTTAATTAAAAAGGTACATATAAGATCAAAAAATCATTTATTTTACCAATATTTCAGTTGGCTGAACGCCAACCTTTATCAAGGTATTATAACATATTAATGTATATCAATAACAAACTCAGCGCCACATAGCGTCATTGGAATTTAACGTCTATTAACGTTATGTGACGCTGAGTTTGTTGTTGACACACATTAATGAGGGACAACAGCCCGAAACGCGTCCGTGGTTAGCTTTTCTTGATTAATCAAGAATGGGTATTTGGCCAATTCTGGAATAATTAAAAATCAACGAGAATAGTTGATATTTATTCCGATAGATGGCGCAAGCCATCAGAAACTTTCAATTGCACTATAAGGAGATGCCTTTTTCTTAACATATTAATATGTTATGATACCTTGATAAAGGTTGGCGTACAGCCAACTGAAATATTAGTAAAATAAATGATTTTTTGATCCAATATGTGCCTTTTTATTTAAAGATTTATTTATGGATTGCTCTATTAAAAAAAATATACCTCAATGTAAATTCGAAACTATTATAGACGTGTATGATTCTTTTAAAAATGAAACAATTTCTACTGTCCTTACTGCAATAGAAAAATTAATGGAAGGGCCGATGACACGCAAAATCGTGAAGCGTTCTCCCTAAAGGAAGGAGAAGAAGTATACCGCGCATGGAAAGGAAATAAAGATAGTGGGCATTGCTGCTGCTGTGATAGAGATGCATGGGGACATCTGAGACTCTTCATTGGACACGACAACAACAACAATACAGTATACACACCCAAGATAGAGAACATTGCTGTGATAGAGATGTATGGGGACATCTGAGGCTCTTCATTGGACACGACAACAACAACAATACAGTATACACACCCAAGATAGAGAACATTGCTGTGATAGAGATGCATGGGAATATCTGAGGCTCTTCATTAGACACGACAACAACAACAACAAAGGAAATAATGCAGTAAAGGCAGTATAAATTGTTTAAATTTTAAAAGAATCATACGCGTCTATATTAATTTCGTATTTTCATAACAGATGGCGCGCTAATTTATCATAATACCCTAATATAGAAACTTTCCCAGTCCTATATGTAGAATGGATTCACCTTGATAGAGTTTGGCAAAGCCATCAAATTGATAGTATCTTTGACATGTAATCTAAAAACGAAATGGAATTTGATATGTCCATACCCTTTTCTATTCCCACTCATTTTGGACATAGTCAATATATATTACATCCATTTTATTATATATATATATGTTAGATAATAAAAGGCATATATTGGATTTAAAAATATATTTATTTTGCCAATATTTCGACTGGCTGAACGCCAACCTTTATCGAGGCATTACAATATACAAAATTACATTATACAATTACATTATACAAAAATGTAATGCCTCGATAAAGGTTGGCGTTCAGCCAGTCGAAATATTGGCAAAATAAATATATTTTTAAATCCAATATATGCCTTTTATTATCTAATGAATTAAGTATGGATTGCTCTATTTTCAAAACAAAATATATATATGTTATATGAAAATTTTATTGGGTTTTTAAATATATATTTTCTAGAATTGCTCTGTGAAGTCGACAGCTAGATACCGTCTTTTATTTATAAAATCTATTGTTGTTTCCCGTTGGCCGGCTCAAATCTTTTATAGATATGTAAATATGTAATATTTTATTTTATTTATTCTTCACGCCTTTATATATTTATATATTAAAAATAATGAAAGCATATCCTGACCAGGAGCACATGTGCTTTTTCAGATGGCAGAGCGCTATCTGGTGGAACAGAAATCAACTAAACATTGATTTAGCCTGTTTCCTGATATTTGGCCAACCCAATTTCTTGATAAATCAAGAAAAGCCATCCATGAACACGTTTCGCGCTGTTGGCACTCGTCAGCGTGGAGCAGGCTGTACCACTGCGACCAAAAATATTTTTAATCCCAGAGGCTTCTTGAGAAACCAAGAAATGGGTATTTAAGGCCAAACTTGCGTAAATACGCTTAACATGTGCTCATGGTCAGGATATGCCTTTTTTATTTTTAATATCAACACCTGACCTTTTTAATTTTTTCTATTGTTTTTTTTTTTTCATATATATATATCAGGTATTACTTTTCTCAAATTGTCTTATATATATTTTTTAACACTATTAAAGAAAATTGTGATTAAAACTTTTTTTTTTCGCGACTGAAATACCATTGAAAAAATACTCATGTACTCAAAAGAATCAGCTAAAAATATCTATTTCAGAAATATATTTAATATAACATATATATAATATGAAATTCACATGGAATTTAATGGAATCTTCGCAATCTGCCAAAGAGGTGTTTAGCTGGCAAAGTAGCTAGGCCAAATCTATGACCAAAATATAGATGGATATTTTAGATGGCGTCTAGTTTTGACGTTTATTTTGACCTTTGCATTTATAGATCAATTTTCCTCCTTGCAAAAATCTATATATATATTAGGTTACAGCCTACTCCACGCTGACGAGCGCCAACAGCGCGAAACGCGTTCGTGGATGGCTTTTCTTGATTTATCAAGAAATTGGGTTGGCCAAATATCACGGAGCAAGCTAAATAAACGTTTAGTACGTATTATATATTAAAAAATAAAAAAAGGTATATCCTGACCAGGAGCACATGTGCTTTTCAGAAGGCAGAGCGCCATCTGGTGGAACAGAAATCAACTAATCATTGATTTAGCCTGTTCCCTGATATTTGGTCAATAAATATTCGCATTTGATTGTTTGTCCCTTCACCTTTTCCTCTCAATGTATATATTGAGAGGAAAAAGTGAAGGGACAAACAATCAAATGGTGATTTATTTATGAAATTACAGAATGATTATTAAAAGAAATTAGCATATATTACATATATGGTGAACACTACTAGTAGTAATATGTAAATACAAAAGATGCACATATTGCATATAATGAATATTTTAAAACATAACAATGCTTTTATTATTGGTACTATTACTGTTATTCCTGCATGTACCCTATATTTATACTTGGAGAATCTGTATAAGACTGAAAGGTCTTAATAAATATTTTTGTTTTTGTTGTTGTTGAATATTTTAAAAGGTTTCTGATGGGTTTTTATGCAACTCAATTGAAGATGGTTATATCACATATTAGAACAAATTTTAGTCTATCAATATATATATAGGTTGGATTTTTGTCTGAATTTCCCAAAACTGGTTCTGTGGCCTATTTGTTATCACCTCCATTACGTTTTGTATTGAGATGGTAAACCAAAATGCAATGTTTTAAACCTTTTTAAAGGGAGAGGTGCCACTTTTAGTACATAAATAACATCCTGTTTTGTGCTTGTTATTAAAGTTTAAAACACATTTAAACTTTATATATTTTATTCAATGAAGATCAAAATTACATATAAACATCACATTTAATTATATATCATAACTATATAACATTAAGCCATCTATTTTTAGTTTGTTTTTGTCACCGGTCCAATATTTTTATTTTCACAGACTAAATAAACAACTATATACATCACATCCTCCCGTAACTTTATATTGTATAGTCTGAAAATCGGCTTTGCCATTTTACCAGCTTAAACAGCTTTTTGGTAAATTCGACCGATTTCGTAATAATTTAGGATATGAATTAGGAAATTTGTTGTATCGTTCTTGAGGACAACTCTCAGATTTATAAAATTAATTTATTAAACTTTAAACATTTTAGATATATATATATATATATATATATATATATATAGATAAACGAGTTAATTACCTCGTATTTAAGGTAACAAAAGAATCATCTAATTTACATACATCGTTCTAACCAGATTCAACTTGTGCAAAACAGACGACAAAGCAAAAAATAAACAAATTAATAATAGAGGGTAAGTTCCCATTTTTACAAGCTTTCACACTCAAAGAACATTCAACTTCTTGCTTCAAAATCGAATCCGCCCTGTATTTATGAAGGCAAAAGCTCAAAACCATGTTATACAGGTTGTTGGCTTTTTGGTTGAATTTGCTTAAACTGGTATTGTGGCTAATTCTTCATCCCCACTATTGTTTTGTTCTGTAGGTTAATAAATTAAAATACATTGTTTTAATGCATTTTTAAAGAGAGAGGTATCACTTCTGGTGAATATATATGTATATAAAATTTTTAAAAAGCCATCTCTTGGCAAATACCAACACCTGACCCTTTTTATTTTTAAATCATTTTTTCACATATATATACAGTTAAACCTGTCTATAGCGCCCCCTCTAAATAGCGCCTACATCTCTATAGCGCCCGATTTTAAATACGTAGTACGATGCGATTTACATTAAAATTGACTTGTCTATAGTACCCCCTCTCTATAGTACCCTATTTTGGTGAGTCCCAAGAGGGGGCGCTATAGACAGGTTTAACTGTATATATATTTTTATTTGATCAATAAGGAATCAAGGGTTTCGTTTCTTATTTCTTTCATTTATTGAGCTTTCGGGCTAAAATGTTTTTCAACACGGAGATACTGAAGTACAACTTCACGAGTTAATTTAATCAAAATGTAAAATCAGGGTAGAAGCACAACACACACACACAAAAACCTTTATTAAGACACACAGGTCTTACAGAGGATTCTCCTTGGGGTTACAAGACGGAGAAACCTATGAAAGTGGGAAATATACAAAGGGGTAAAAATGGAGAAAGATTATATACACATGGTAAATATATACAGATTATTATTTGAATAATCCTATGGAAAATAAGAAAAAAAATTGGAAATATGGATGGGAGAAGTGGAGAGCGAAAAGAGGAAAGAAAACAGGTATTTACATATGGAACATACATATAATGGAACAAGTCAATTTAAGCTCTTCTGCTCACACAGCACAGGTGGACCATGGCTTTTTTCAAGAAATCTTTAAGAGATTTTCCAGGAAATCATGGACGAATCTATATTATATATATATGTTATATAAAAATATTTTTATTTAAAATTATATTTCATTGATTCAAATATTCTGTTTATATCTACCACCAGATATCGGGGCTTTCCCTATATAAAACTGCTTGTTGTTGTTTCCCGATGGCCGGCTCAAATCTTTCGTACATTATGTAAATAAGTTTTCCATTTTTTTTATTCTTACGCCTTAAGCCAGGCAATACATTTCTCAAATTATGTTTTCTATATTCCATAAGCTCAAAGCTATTTCTAATCTTCATTATTTTTATTATTATACTTTCAAGATTTTAACCACGACTGCATTATTTCAAATTTCAAAAGTTTTTAAAATAGAATAAAGACAGTGGAGGATTCAAGTTGCTTTCGTGGTATTGAGGAACTACCCTCAAGACATCTACTGATCGATTGCCCAGCATTTCAAGATTATAGAATGAAGAATGAACTAGTTGTTTGTGAACTTAAATATTTTATTCCCGATAAAAAATCATATTTAAAGTTCAATTCATTTTGTAAATACATTCTAAACTTTCTACAAAATCCCGATCTCTAATGTTTTCATGCGTTGAATAATGTAAATAAACTTTTCTCCTTGTTTGGCGCAAGTATCCTTGCGGAATATAGCGCTTTGGAAATAAAATAATTGAATTGAATAGCATAAGCCACAAGATAATCAAAAATAAAGCAGAAAATATTTTATTTAAAACATATATATGCTTCATTAAAATCATTATGTTCCTCAACTTTAGCACAGTAGTATTATTCCTGATCTATAGTGTTCTTCAAACAATCTAACGCTAAATTTTATTTATCGTTATTCAATGATATGTGTGTTGTATTTATATGTTTTTTAAGTTTGCTGGTACTTTATCAGAACTTCTCTTTTAAACCGAAGAGTATTCAACGTGGCGCAGTGTTGGTTTTCAACGTTGGTTCGTTGACTCGGAATGAAACCAAAGGACGCTGATGAAATTCCTATGCGAGCAAATATTCTGGATTGATGTTACCATGGGCATCTTCCATTGCTTAGGAATGTCATGGTGGTTTGATGTAGGTACTGTACTTATCTCTTTCTCTTTGTTTGAAAGTCTTTTGGACCGAGACAAACTGTCCTTCAACCTAACGATTGAAATGTCCCCAATTATGTTCAGGAAAAACTTACATAATTGTCATTCAAAGAGAAAATAAAGACCTTGTATCTATATATATTTATATATATGTATATTTATCAATTATTTTATCTATATTTCTATCTATATTCATATATCTATCATTATTAATCTTATTTATTCATTTAATGTATTTAACCTTATATCTACTTATATAATTGCCTTATTCTGTCTGTGTGAAGTTCACTGTGTGAAGTTCACGGATAGATTTTGGTCAGAATGGATAAAATAAAAAAAGTGTCAAGGGATGGGAATCGAATCCACGACCTTCCGCTTACCGGGCAGATGCCATGACCACTAGGCCACATGACCACAATTTATAATTGTAACAAATAGTATTTGAATCAAAACATTCAATCGGGTAAAACACGGGCGTTGCCCGGGTCATTCGGCTAGTAATCTTATATGGACGTTATAATAAATCAGTTTTAATCTCAAAGAGAAAAATGTTTTCTAACCTCAATCTACATTTAAATCGATTTGAATCTACATTAGTCGAACTGCTTTTCAGATGTGTAGACATGTAGTGTACTCACAGTAAAAGCAGTCGCCTACTTCTACCCACCATGATCATCATGGCTTGTACCACGTGTACTAGGGATAAACAAAAAATATATATATATTTCAATGATTTAAAGAGAAGGAATCGCCAGATAACATCTTGAAGAAGGAATAAACGTTTACAGTGACGTGTTTCTTTTATTAATGCTGTGTAATCGGCAAGCTTTCGGATTTTGACGTCCTTCAACAGGAAACTATCCAAGAAACTAGAAGATAATATATAAAATATTCTAAATACACCTATCCCCCGATTTACACGGTACTTGTTTTACACGTTTTCGATTTTACACGGTTTTCCAAATAAGTTTTTTTTGTTGTTGTTTTTATCGTACTATACTAAATGCTACTGTAATTGAACACATTCGCTGTGTACACATCTCACGAGGAATCCCGAGCTTATGTGCTGACTTGTTGCACACGCACACTGTGTCTGTATTTCTTCGCATAAAAATTTCGCGAAAATATTTAATTTTCGATTTACACGTTTTTCTCAGGAACGTATCTACCTTGTAAATCGGGGGATAGGTGTATATATTATCATATAGTTTCTTGGATAGTTTCCTGTTGAAGGACGTCATAGTCTGAAAGCTTGCCGATTATACAGTACAAATAAAAGCAATTCGTCACCACAAACTGATTCCTTCTTCAAAATTTCAATGATTTCTTTTCTAGGACTAAGTGGCTTTTTGCCCTTTCTTTTCTGTCACGTTTGTCTGTAGTTAGATCCCCACGTTTTCTCCATTATTTGCCATCTACTGAAGAGATTCTTGCGTCTCTTTCACTTTCGAAATATTTCTCCTCTCTCAATTATCTTTCTGTTGAGAAACACTTTTTTTTTTTGTTTTAAAAAATGGTTGTGTGTTTGTGCTTGGATGTTGAAGTAGGACGATGTTGAAAACAACTTTCTCAGATACAACTGTTTTGTTAAGACTGTTAAGACCTTCAAACAATCTTATAGCTATACCTTTTTGGGAAAAATAGTTATAACTTTGGTAACAATTCCTATATTGCGTTTAACTTTATCTGTATTTGTTAATATAGAATCTTTAAGTGAAAGCCATTAATCTTCAAAATGCGTGCGATCTTTCTTTGTTCTAGAATTCCAAATTTCTGTTGAATCTCGATACTGTTTCTGGAAGTTTGAGGAAGCGATAATGCTTAGAGGAAATCTACTATCGAATGAACCAACCTGAGCCTACTTGGACTGAACTAAAGTTATGAACGATTTTCCTCTTTCTCCCAAACTCCCAGAGTTTCAAATGATGAGAAAAGATGAATTTTATTTATTAATATAAACATAATTTTTTGAAGATTCTTTGTTGGTTGGAAGTTTTATTTGGAAAATACATCTATATGTCTACATACAATATTCAAGATCACATTAATAGGTACCGCTCAGCAAGAGCAACCTAGTTCATGATAATTGAAACAGTGAATAATATGTGTGAAGGTTATTCACATATTAAACAAATTTTAACGTGGGATTTAATCCCGGTTCATGACTGTCGGGAATCGAGCGTGTTACCCTCTCATCCACCGACTTTTACATACAATATAGGATAACCAACTTTTTAAATTTAGTACCAAAAGTTTCAGTGACATGCTGTTACTCTCCTTTGGGGAATGGTTATTTTTGGAATCCGATTTAAGTAGAGAAGGTAAATGTAGAGCAGATTTCATCCTGATTGAAGTAATTCAAAGTGAATCTGTCTATTGAACATATACAGAATGTATTATTATGAATAACAATACACTCCCTTTCCAAATGTTAAGCACGAAACTAAAAAGTGAAATAATTTAATATATATATAGATGGAAATTTTGCCGGGAGAAAATTGATCTAAGGAGACAAGGGTCGCCTCTCCCGTCAAAACAGACGTCTAGAACCAGACGCCATCTATAGACCATCGCCGCGGTTTTGACGGGAGAGGCGACCCTTGTCTCTTTAGATCAAATTCCTCCCGGCAAAATTTCCATCTATATTTTAGCCATAGATTTGGCCCAGCCACTTTGCCAGCTAAACACATCTTTGGCAGATTGTCAAGATTCCATTAGATCCCGTGTGGATCTCATGGAATAAAGTCCGCCCTAGACTGACGAGGGCCATTAGCCCGAAACCATGGTCTCTAGGTGGACGCTTCTCAGTTTGCCAAAGCTGGTGTTGTAGCTTTGTCACCGACCCGAGGCCGCTAGTTGTGGCGACGGTCAATAGATGGCGTCTGGTTCTAGACGTCTGTTTTGACGGGAGAGGCGACCCTTGTCTCTTTATATATATATATATATTTTTTGTTAAACGTTTTAAAAAAGTTCATACAGTTTATTGTTTAAATCATTTTAAATTTAATTTCAAATGTTTTAATAGATACATATATTTTTACATTTATCTCTTAATGAATTATTTTTATGTACTTATTACAAATTTTTTAAATATAAAGATAGAACTCATTTTTTTCCTTTAATATTTTAATATATTTTACATATTTGATTGCAATTTTTATAATAATTTTTTCATTCACAAATTTCTCCCACCTACTCTGTATTTTAATTGATTTCAACTGTGATATTATAACACTATGCGGCGCTGAGTTTGTGTGTACAAAAATGTAATGCCTCGATAAAGGTTGGCGTTCAGCCAGCCGAAATATTGGCAAAATAAATATTTTAGTAAATCCAATATATGCCTTTTATTATCTAATATATATATATGAAAAAAAAAAACAATATTAAATATAAAAAAGGTTAGGTGTTGATATTAAAAACAACAAAAAAGGCATATCCTGACCAGACTCACATGAGCATTATCTTGATTTATCAAGAAATTGGGTTGGCCAAATATCACGGAACAAGTTAAATAAACGTTTAGTTTATTTTTGTTCCACTAGATGTCGCTCTGCCATCTAGAAATGCTCATGTGAATCTGGTCAGGATATGCCTTTTTTGTTTTTAATATATATATGGTTTCACATAATCTCTTTTTGTAATTTTACATTTTAAGTTACTTTATATAATAAAAAAACATATATTGGATCGAAAAGGGATTTATTCACTGTTGGCTGAACGCCAATCTTTATCAAAATATAGCAACGTATTTATTTTGTGTAAACAAGCTCAGTGTCACCACATAACGTTAATAAATTATAGTTAAAATTATGGATGGCTTTATTTTCAAAGTGATTTTAGCTTTCACGTAAAACTTTTATAGATATGGGTAATGCAATTCTTTTAAAATTTGTAAGTACAAAGTCGAAATGCTTTTCACATATGTAGACTGCTGGTACTGTGGCTTTGTCACCGACCCGAGGCCGCTAGTTGCGGCGACGGTCAATAGATGGCGTCAGGTTTTGACGTTTATTTTGACGGGAGAGGCGCCCTATGCTTCTATATGTAGACATGTGGTGCACTTACAATAAGAGCAGTCGCCTACATCTACCCACCATGATTATGATGGCCACGTACCACGTGTACTAGGGATAATAAAAAAAAATGATTTTTAAGATGAAAAATCTCGATAAACAACGACTATTGCTGACAATCCTACAATCTATAACCTTTCTAGAGAAGATATATAATATCTGGAGCATGAAAGATGGTCCTGTTACTTCAACCAAAGAGAAGAGGGTGGGCCATTCATTTTCCTCTATGTAGAGCCGTTAGAGATTCGCATCTTTTTATTAAACTTCGTGTGATCTGGAATTCTTTATCCTTTATATAAAAAGAAGAATTCACGCATTTATACTCTTTCTCTGTTTTTGTGTCAAAATTTTTAAAGGGATTTGATGTCTTATTTATATTTAGAGATCGTTTTCATCATTCTCCTTACAAAAATGTCTATTAATGTGATAGCTTTACTTTCTGTTTTGGATGATCAAACTAGCTTTTTGTGTATTTCTTCTTTTTTGCTTGGATAAAGAAGATGCATGTCATTTCCTACTTCTTTTACATTAAGGCTTCATCTTAATGTTGTAGTGCAAATGTGCTATTGCTCCTATTACCTTACATATATTCCTATTTTCATATTTTTACGTATATAGGTGAAATAGTTCCTAACAGTTAAAACATACATCTTTTAAACTTATTAAGATATGAAAAATAGTATAAAAATGAATTTGGATCAGGTGGATAAATTGCGAAAAAGGGCATTTCTTAATAATGTAACTAAAAATTGCTGATGACTTGCGTCATCTATCGGAAAAAATATCAACTAATCGTTAATTTTTTTTATATAATAATTAAAAATCAACGATTGGCTGATATTTATTCCGATAGATGGCGCAAGCCATCAGCAACTTTTAGTTGCACGATCAGAAAATGCCCTTTATTAAGATAATCACTATCTTTTTTGTTTTATACCATTGTATAGTTATATAAGGTCATGGAGAATGAATTCATGGATTAAAATCTTGATAGGATTGGAATATAGGTCCTGTCTTGAGGCTCCCATACATTCCAAGAGGTGGTCTGGTGAGGCCTCTTTGTTCTTGCAAATGGTACATTGTGGGAAGAAGGTCTTGACACCATCCTGGAAAGGGAGCGGTCTTGTATGGCCAGTTTTGAGCCTGGAAATACAGGTTGCTGCCTGTCGGTTTATCCCACATTCCAGAATAGCTACATGCTTTTAGTTTAGGTACCAATGATCAAAGCAATTTCATGATATCATAGTCGTTCCTATAGTACATAATTATGGCATAAAGGTAATCTTTGTATTTACTAAAAGTTGCTAGTATGGGTTAGTCACCTATCTAAATCCTCGTGATTATTATTTTTTTTTTTACAAAGAGAGGAAATAAAATAATTATTTTTCAAAACATTTATTCAAAATTAGTGATATGTTCGTTGTACAATGGAAAACTCAACAACAACAACAACAAAAAGCCTTTATTTAGGGTCACTGACCCTATACAGGATTCACCATAGGTATGCATAAGAACAAAGCAGTGAGACAAAGGAAACAACTATATAGACAGAAGAAAAAGAAAAAGAAAGAGGGAAGCAAGAAAACCAACACAAAAAGAGTAGCAGTAAGAAAGTGAGGAGTGAGTGTCACTTGGCCACAATGGAAAACTGAACATTGTGTAAATTAGATAACTGCAATGTGTGTGTGTGAACTTGAACACAGCTTGCAAATATAGGAATCATAGCCAAATTCTAACAAGATTTTTCTACATAGCCTTAAAAACTAAATTGTGTGCGACAATCATATAATGGGGTATGTAGACATAAGGCATTGTTATTAATACATTATGAGAGATATAATTTTATGAAGAATATCACAAGAGATTTATCTGTTATGGAAAAATATATAAAGTAATTATACTAACGCTGAATGTTGTCTTAAATCTGGAAAAATTGCTTCATTGCGTTAACAAGGTCCACATCTTGTCTAAGGATAGCAAGATGACGTGCCAAGTAAAAAAGTTTGATCGAGATGAAAAAAACAAAGAATTTGTTAATAATATTATTTGCAACAAATTCCAGACTTTTAGTCTCGATAAGTAAATAGAAAGGGATTTGTTAACAATGTCTCTAGTTTGCCGTAAAGAGAAGTAAAGAATTTGTAGATTCCCTAAAATGTATTTCTCAGAAAGAAAGGCCGTCGCAATAAATTGTGGTAGTCCACTCGCTGCTGTTTATCATTTTTTTAAATCGCGTTCCTCATCTCTTGATGACAAAATGAGGTTTATAAAGGAACAGCGGAGCAGCTGCTTGGTTCCATTAGGGGCGCGGGTTTATTTAGCTGTGGCACCGCACTTTATCACGACGAAGACTTGCCTGCCCACTCCAGCGGGTCGAGGGAAGTGGAGGGAAGGAAAATATTGGCTTTGCCCTCGTTGGCTCATCTGGCTGGGCAAACACCGCCAAATCTGGCTTTAAATCCTGATTACGGCGACTGGACGTGACACGCCGCTCATCTCTCCTAATTACGCCAAGCCCATTGTGCCTTGGCGTCGTAAAATGCTGGATGGGCCCTAACATAACCCGGGGAATCCACTATTGATTCCAATCAACCCCACCCTTTTCGTTTTAACCAAAATGGCGTCCTAAATAACTGTTGTCTTGTATTCTTCTTCTTTAACTACGGTATACGCCCATCTTTTCTCTAAGAACAGCGTTTTTATCTTTATCAACAACAACACTAATAAGATTTATTAAGCCACTCAATCATATTAAGGTATCAAGATTGTAAAGCTTGAGACAGTCAGTCTTATTCAACTACGGTATACATCCTTTTTTTTTTCTCTAAGAACAGAGTTTTCATCTTTATCAACAACAACAAAAAGCTTTCCTTTCTGTCGTATACAGATTCTCCGAGTATAAATGTAGGGTACATGCAGGAATAACAGTAATAATACCAGTGATAAGCATTGTTATTATTATTTTTGAAGCTAATCACATAAAGTTAATATGATATTTATATACATTTTTCTTTTGCTTATCCCTAGTACACATGGTACAGGCCATGACAATCATGGTGGGTAGTTAGCGACTGCTTTTACTGTAAGCGCACCACATGCCTACACATGTGAAAACAGTTCGACTTTGCACTTACAAATGTGCCAGAGCCCCGTTTGGTTACTTGCACTCGCTCGTGGGGTTGGACTTTTACAAGAATCGGGGGCCATTGGAGCATTTTTTTTTTTTTAACATAAAAAGTGTCCAATGCGGGAATCGAACCCGAGTCGTAGCGCTCGAAAACCAAACGGTTTAACCAGCCTTCCACCGACCCCCACATTTATATTCATGAAAACTTTTAATTAAGACTATCAAGCCAATAAATAGATTAATATGGGTACATTGGAAGAAAATAAATTTCTTATGCTTGAATTTACCCAGAAGTTTTCATCTTTATTTATTACAACTGTAGATAAGTTGATCAACATGTAGCAAGTTACATGGTGTTTGTTATTTCTCTATCTTTTACATATCTCTTTCGAATATCTAATTCTCTAATCAATTTAAGAAATATTAATCCTAAACACAAGGTAATAAGACCAAATCCAAATAAATAAATAGTGTGTGACGTTTCGGTAACAGCGTTGTTACCATCTTCAGACAAAAGTACTGAATCAAGACCAAATCCAAATAAATAAATCACGTCATTCACACACTATTTATTTATTTGGTCTTATTACCTTGTGTTTATAATCAATAATCCAAATTGTGCCTTATCAAATATTAATCCTTTTATAGCCTTTTATGTAACCATCAATTTTTGCAACACACATCTTTCTGAAATTCAAGACTTTGATATATTACGTGAAGGGATGTCTTGTTCAAATAGGAAACGACAAGATCGAAACGCTAATCTATAGAAATAAAGAAGAAAAGTTTGCATACACTTGTTTGACCTACATATAGGTTTCCATAACATTGACTGACTATGGTTAAACTTTGATACAGTATAGAGTTAGGTCCGAAAAGTGTCACTAACATGGTTTTGTCCTCGTAATATGCAATTTAGTCTTATATCAGGTCAAATTGCATATTCCATTTATTCCGCATATATTTCTACGATATTTGACCATCTCTATATTATTTCTAAGGCAATACAATATGCAATTTAATCTTATATCAGGTCAAATTGCATATTCAATTTATTCCGCATATATTTCTACGATATTTGACCATCTCTATATTATTTCTAAGGCAATACAATATGCAATTTAGTCTTATATCAGGTCAAATTGCATATTCCATTTATTCCGCATATATTTCTACGATATTTGACCATCTCTATATTATTTCTAAGGCAATACAATATGCAATTTAGTCTTATATCAGGTCAAATTGCATATTCCATTTATTCCGCATATATTTCTACGATATTTGACCATCTCTATATTATTTCTAAGGCAATACAATATGCAATTTAGTCTTATATCAGGTCAAATTGCATATTCCATTTATTCCGCATATATTTCTACGATATTTGACCATCTCTATATTATTTCTAAGGCAATACAATATGCAATTTAGTCTTATATCAGGTCAAATTGCATATTCCATTTATTCCGCATATATTTCTACGATATTTGACCATCTCTATATTATTTCTAAGGCAATACAATATGCAATTTAGTCTTATATCAGGTCAAATTGCATCTTCTGATCTTTTTAAAATAAAATAAACTTTATAATGTCCAATCTGTGATGGAAAATATGTTAGAAGGGTTTGTTTCATCAGTGATGAATCCTTCTAACTGTTTCACCAATTTAATCCACTAGACCAGGGGATCGGCAAACTTCTGAGTCGTAAGAGTCAAAAATTACAATTTGCAAAATATCAATGTTTTTAAAGAGCCACAATTTTTTTTCTTGCCATCAATAAATAGTACTCTCATAAATAATATTTACATATGGAACTATATAAAGAGCTTCACATCCAAAAAGCAGCATGTGTCTCGCTAGCCGCAGTTTACCGACCTCTACACTAGACTGTGTTTAGAGCTCTAATACTGTATTAGACCATTCTATATATATATATATGCAACATTGAAGAGGGTGGAATCTTGGTTATGGTACCTATACAAACTCTGAACATATGAAGATATTTGAAAAATAAGTGCTTAAAAGTTTTATTATTTTATATTTTTATATTGGTTGTACCAGGACGAGAGAAAATGTCAACATGAAAGCTGATGGAATACATGGTCTATCGCCTCTGCTATTTATTCATTGATGTTTGCTAGAAATCAAATAATCTGAAGTACAATAAAATATTTTACCTACACGATTTTTAAAAGTAAAAAAAAAAGTTATCTAAATGTAACACTTTAAGACTATATAGAGTTAGTAAGGCCCTTGTCATAGTTTCGACCCCGTGAAATATAGAAATGAGCCCGATAAGAGATAATTTGCATATTCTCTGGCAAAAAAAAAGGGTTCAGGGATAGGTTTATTGCATATCCATACAATTTTTGGTTGCTGTTACTTGGAGAAACAAAAAGGGGAACTCTTGGGTGATTTATTCTTGTCTCAATCCGATAATCAACAAATTTATAACTGGATGAATGCAATGATGTTTGATCAAGGTCTTCTTTTTGATTTATATAAATTCTACAAGGCCGCAGTCGCCGTTCGGAGGAGATTAATAGAATCTCCGAATGTCGTGGTCCATTTGGATGAGGAAAGTGAAGACTTAGAACGTGGCTGATTCCACACTTGCCTGTTCAGTGATTCGCTAACCATGACGTATGCACAAAGGAACGTGTGGCCATTGGACTTGCATCGGACCTAGAGGCTGTCGTTGGGTGCTGCGCTGCCTGGAGTATAGGAGCTCCATCTATTATTTCTTCTTGTGGTATTTCTGTATAAGACCGGTGGTCTTAATAAAGCTTTGTGTGTGTGTTTATTGCATATTCTATCACAGTATACCCGGGCAAAGTCAGTTCAATTCTCTAGTGGGGAATAAAAACACTTGGCACTCTCTTGGCAAGCTGAAAGGTAACACAATGTTATCACATTAGGTCTACATTTGCTGCTGCGACATTGGCTGATGACTCAGTTAGAAAACGCTTGAACGATTTTTCCAGGATTCTGAAATAGTTTTAGATATGGCCATGTGTTCAAAGTTTTTATTTGAACCTATATAGCTCACGGTGAGGAGCTGATTGACTATCTTGCATTATTTCTCTTTCAAAATGTGTAATGAATTGATTTTTTATACTCTAGTGTATTGAGACCCTTTTAAAATTAATATCGTCCTTTCTACTAGTGATGACAAAGAATGAGCCACAAGACCAGTTTCTTTCTCATCACTATTAAAGTTTTTATTTTTTACTGAAGTGATGCACAGTGCCATCGTTCTGATGCCTAAATAAAGGGAGAGGTACCTCTTTTGGTACTTGAATATCATTCTCCCGCAACTTTTATGTTCTATATACATACAATAAAACCTAATTAAGGCAATCCCATACACGAATTTGTATCATAAGTTCGAGGAAAACAAAAAAAGATGATGTGATAAAAATGCGTGTATTTGTATGTTTATATATGATACACCTTGAAAATAAAGATACTTCGGCCAGTAAATCTTTTTATTACATCGACGTTTCGACAAAAATATTTTATCCTCGTCAGGAGCAAACAAAAATGAAAACATTTGGCAAGGCGTTAAAATTCATTCTTGTTTTGTTTGCTCCTGACGAGAACAAAAGATTTTTGTCGAAACGTCGAGGTAATAAAAAGATTTACTGACCGAAGTGTTTTTATTTTCAAGAACTATGAATGCCGGCCAGGCAGCCTCTATATTTACGATAAATGATACATGTATACGAGGGCTCCAAGACAGAAGAAGAATCAGAACACGACTCGAGTGAGATTTTTGAGCCGAAGAATGACAATCAAAGAAGATCACGAGTCAGAGGTTGGACCGAAGAAAAACAATCAGGTCACGACTCTAGTTGATTGTTGTATATATCGTATATGTATACATAAGCTTTTATTAAGAATTTCGTCTAATGCAAAAATTCCTTAACTGAAGAACAGAGAGCTTCAAAACTTTCAGATGGGGGGAACCTATTTACAAAATTTTCAAGTTATAGTATCTATTGATATCTGTGAGGCTGTTTATGAGTTTATCACTCATTCCGTGATATCTGACCATCTTGTATATTTTGTCTGTTAGGAAGTTTAATATCTTGAAGTGGCTCGAGAAATTCTTCAGCTGCGACGTGTAGCAAGAATAAGTGTCTGACGCCCCGACCACCAAAATATCTTCGATATTTATTGTCCTGCAGAGACTTGCTGACAATTTTGGACGATGGTGGAGACACTGTCTCTCAAACCATCCTTCACTTTTTCTTGGTTATCATTTTTCTACACTCTCTCGTTAATTAAACCTGAGCTAAATTGATTATCAAGTTGAGAGAAAGAGAGCTCCCTTAAAATTACTTTGTTTTTGTCTCTTTCTCTGGTTGATCCTGCCAATAGTCATATGCTTGTTTCAAAGATTGAGCCATGCATGTCTATGTACATGCTTTAGAAAGTTGAAACTACGAAAGGCTCATTAAATCTGTTTTGGTTTCTTAGATTGTACATGTTTACTTGGAAAATTGTCTTTCTTTCTCTGGTTGATCCTGCCAATAGTCATATGCTTGTTTCAAAGATTGAGCCATACATGTGTAAGTAAACGCCCTTGCAATTTGAAACTACGAAAGGCTCATTCAATCAGTTATGGTTCCTTAGATTGTACACATTTACTTGGAAAATTGTCTTTCTTTCTCTGGTTGATCCTCCCAATAGTCATATGCTTGTCTCAAGGATTGAGCCATGCATGTTTAAGTAAACGCCCTTGCAAGTTGAAACTACGAAAGGCTCATTAAATCTGTTATGGTTTCTTAGATTGTACATATTTACTTGGAAAATTGTCTTTCTTTCTCTGGTTGATCCTGCCAATAGTCATATGCTTGTTTCAAGGATTGAGCCATGCATGTTTAAGTAAACGCCCTTGCAAGTTGAAACTACGAATGGCTCATTAAATGATTTATGTTTCCTTAGATCGTAAACATTTACTTGGAAAACTGTTTCTCTTTCTCTTTGTGGTTGATCCTGCCAATAGTCATATGCTTGTTTCAAGGATTGAGCCATGCATGTTTAAGTAAACGCCCTTGCAAGTTGAAACTACGAAAGACTCATTAAATCTGTTTTGGTTCCTTAGATTGTACATATTTACTTGGAAAATTGTCTTTCTTTCTCTGGTTGATCCTGCCAATAGTCATATGCTTGTCTCAAAGATTGAGTCATGCATGTCTATGTACATGCTTTAGCAAGTTGAAACTACGAAAGGCTCATTAAATCTGTTATGGTTCCTTAGATTGTACACATTTACTTGGAAAATTGTCTTTCTTTCTCTGGTTGATCCTGCCAATAGTCATATGCTTGTTTCAAAGATTGAGCCATGCATGTTTAAGTAAACGCCCTTGCAAGTTGAAACTACGAAAGACTCATTAAATCTGTTTTGGTTCCTTAGATTGTACATATTTACTTGGAAAATTGTCTTTCTTTCTCTGGTTGATCCTGCCAATAGTCATATGCTTGTCTCAAAGATTGAACCATACATGTCTATGTACATGCTTTAGCAAGTTGAAACTACGAAAGGCTCATTCAATCAGTTATGGTTCCTTAGATTGTACACATTTACTTGGAAAATTGTATTTCTTTCTCTGGTTGATCCTGCCAATAGTCATATGCTTGTTTCAAGGATTGAGTCATGCATGTTTAAGTAAACGCCCTTGCAAGTTGAAACTACGAAAGGCTCATTCAATCAGTTATGGTTCCTTAGATTGTACATATTTACTTGGAAAATTGTCTTTCTTTCTCTGGTTGATTCTGCCAATAGTCATATGCGCTTGTCTCAAAGATTGAGTCATGCATGTCTATGTACATGCTTTAGCAAGTTGAAACTACGAAAGGCTCATTAAATCTGTTATGGTTCCTTAGATTGTACACATTTACTTGGTTTTTATATCTCTCTCTCTCTCTCTGAGAAGAGGTCTGTCTGAAGCAATTCCTCGACATGGCAATAGCACATGTCGGGGAGAAATCCGATCTGTCAGACTTCAGGACGTGACATCATAACAAACGACCATCAATGGGATTCCTCTGATGAAAATTATATTTAATTTTACTTTTTCCCCCTATTAACCTTATTAATCTCATATGTATGGTCAATAAAAGTATATTCAATCTCAATCTCTCTGGTTGATCCTGCCAACAGTCATATACTTGTCTCAAGGATTGAGCCATTCATGTCTAAGTACACGCCCTAGAAAGACGAAACTACGAATGGCTCATTAAATCTGTTATGGTCCCATAGATTGTATACATTTATTTGGAAAATTGTCTTTCTTTCTCTGGTTGATCCTGCCAACAGTCATATACTTGTCTCAAGGATTGAGCCATTCATGTCTAAGTACACGCCCTAGAAAGACGAAACTACGAATGGCTCATTAAATCTGTTATGGTCCCATAGATTGTATACATTTATTTGGAAAATTGTCTTTCTTTCTCTGGTTGATCCTGCCAACAGTCATATGCTTGTCTCAAGGATTGAGCCATTCATGTCTAAGTACACGCCCTAGAAAGACGAAACTACGAATAGCTCATTAAATCTGTTATGGTCCCATAGATTGTATACATTTATTTGGAAAATTGTCTTTCTTTCTCTGGTTGATCCTGCCAACAGTCATATGCTTGTCTCAAGGATTGAGCCATTCATGTCTAAGTACACGCCCTAGAAAGACGAAACTACGAATGGCTCATTAAATCTGTTATGGTCCCATAGATTGTATACATTTATTTGGAAAATTGTCTTTCTTTCTCTGGTTGATCCTGCCAGTAGTCATATGCTTGTCTCAAAGATTGAGCCATTCATGTCTAAGTACACGCCCTAGAAAGACGAAACTACGAATGGCTCATTAAATCTGTTATGGTCCCATAGATTGTATACATTTATTTGGAAAATTGTCTTTCTTTCTCTGGTTGATCCTGCCAGTAGTCATATGCTTGTCTCAAAGATTGAGCCATACATTCCTAAGTAAGTACACGCTCTAGCAAGGCGAAACTACGAAAGGCTCATTAAATCAGTTATAGTTCCTTAGATTGTATACATTTACTTGGTTCTTGTCTCTCTCTTTCTCTCAGGCGTCATGTAAAACGTAGAACTCTTTTCCTTTTTTCTTATCTCCACTCAATCATATTAGGGTATCAAGCTTGTAGAGCTTGTTGATGTTGTCTGCTGGGGATGAGTAGAGCTCATCAATGGATGATCCAATACAGTCAATGATGTGGTGTTTGACAACTATCATGACTGGGTGAAGTAGAATGCGCTTGCTTTTGTCATTAAGACTGGGAGCACTACTCAGTGGCAGGCCGACTTAGCTCCAATATGAAATGGCTGTCTCTAACATGAGGAACAGATGCCATGTGTAGCCGCTCCTAACATGGAGTACAAACGCTGTTCATCCTGTATCCCTGGATCAGGAGACCTTACAGGGTACTATCAGCTGGGCCAGCTGAGCCCAGGTTTTTTAGCGAGCTTTTTCTGGGCTTGGGACCGGCAAAGGCGTAGTTAAAACGTAGAACTAACTTCCAAGAACAACTTACCATTCAAGTTTTATTTCCCCAGAGATATCATATGTTTGATTGCGTACACATATCTCTACAGTTACCTATTTTGATATCCGAGAGAATTCTTTAGTAGATGCCAATGGTAGAGAGAATCAACCTGTCAGAGAATATCGACGTCTTCCCCAGAAATTGTAGAGTACGTTCATTAATGAGTGCTGCAATAATTGTTTGTTTGTCCGACGTCTAATTGCAGGGCTGCCGCCTTCATTCTTCAAAATGTTCCCAACTCAGGAGGATAATCATTCCCGTCCTTCATTACAGCGTCCTACGTAATTAAATGGGACCCCCGATAATTGGGACCCCTTGTTGGACCGACACACCCCGTGCACTCACGCTCCAGGAGCTGCTTGCTTTCATACACACGTTGCGTATGATGGAAAATAATCGAAGTGTGAGAAAGCATACACAACTTGAAAGAATGAATAATTTGAATCGAGTTTTGTACATTGTATTTTTTAAAAATAGAACATACAAGTTGTGTCTATTATTTTGATATGATTATTGATAATATTAAAATAAGAGAATAATTTGTTAATAAGCAAAGAGAGCGTAACTTTTTTTTTTTTTTAGTAAGGCAAGCTTTAGAGAAATTTTCTCTTCTAGGGGTTTACGCTCATTGACAAAACTTAAGGAAGTCAAAAGTTTTTGATGCTATCATTTTTTTTTTTTGAAGGAGACAGAGGAAATTTTGTTCACACTTGGTTATCTTGTGTGTCTTCAATAAAGGTCACTGTAATATCTTTCAGAGTTATTGTCTGAATCCCGATATACATGCTAAAAGGTACAACTTCCTTTACGTCTTGTTCACACTTGGTTATCTTGTGTGTCTTCAATAAAGGTCACTGTAATATCTTTCAGAGTTATTGTCTGTATCCCAATATACATGCTAAAAGGTACAACTTCCTTTAAGTCTTGTTCACACTTGGTTATCTTGTGTGTCTTCAATAAAGGTCACTGTAATATCTTTCAGAGTTATTGTCTGAATCCCGATATACATGCTAAAAGGTAGAACTTCCTTAAGTCATGTTCACACTTGGTTATCTTGTGTGTCTTCAATAAAGGTCACTGTAATATCTTTCAGAGTTATTGTCTGAATCCCGATATACATGCTAAAAAGGTACAACTTCCTTTAAGTCTTGTTCACACTTGGTTATCTTGTGTGTCTTCAATAAAGGTCACTGTAATATCTTTCAGAGTTATTGTCTGAATCCCGATATACATGCTAAAAGGTACAACTTCCTTAAGTTTTGTTCATGAGTGTATCTAGTGTGTCTTCAATAAAGGTCACTGTAATATCTTTCAGAGTTATTGTCTGAATACCGATATACATGTTAAAAGGTACAACTTCCTTAAGTTTTGTCTATAAGTGTAGATCGTTTGCATTCTTGTTGTTCAAGATAGATAATAAGTGTCTATGTAGACCGACATTTTCGATGCAAATGATTAAGTCTTTTTATAAGGACAATTGAAGCCTCTGGCATGACTAACTGTTCCTCAGGTATGTACTAGATTGTCCTCCCAGCCGGCCGGCTTGACTAAATGACAAACGTGACCTCGGGAGACAGAATTATGTACTACAAAGGTATTGCAGCGTAATTCCACTCAGTGATTATCCTCTCTGCCCAAATTTGGTGCTAATTGGATATAACAGAGGTCGGGCCATGACTCGGAGCATGACTTGGACTCTTTTTTATACATATATAAAAAGATATGTTTCACTTAGCGACGTACCGTTTAACAAATCCACATTTATGTCGGACTCCATAACCTAAATTCTGATTCGTCGCTTCGTATTAGATATCTAAAGTTTAACGTTTAACAATTAAATTTACTAGCAATATTTTCCTTTTTAATAATTTTATAACGTATAAAATTAGGAAAAAGACAAACTTCAGGATGACACAGCGTTTTTTTTTTAAGTCACAAACATAAATTATAATTGATAAAATACAAAAGAAAGAATGCATTTTTTTTTTATATCAGAAAAAAAGTGCCCAATGCGGGAATCGAACCCTGGTCGTAGCGGTCGAAAACCAACAGTTTAGACCATCCTTCCACCGACCCCCCTTTATGTTCATAGTTTACTTGAATACCAATACTCCGTAAAAAGTTTATTTTCTAATTTATTATCATTGGTAAACTTTCGAGTTAAAGAACTCTTTTACAGGCATTTCTTTCAAGTATATACATTTCAAACTAGATATTTGTAAATCTTAAATGCGATAGAATATATACATATGCAGTGATTATTAATATAAGAAAATTCCTTTTGCCTTTATTCTTTGTCTTTTCTATAGTGAAAGTTCTGAGGTCACACATAATGTTCCTGGACCCTATATTCTGGAGCACAATGGTCGCTAGCACAGAGCAGGTCAATAAATCCTTTCCAGGAAATTGCTGTCGCCCTTCCCGAGAACATAATCTCGACACCGACTGATGTCTGGATTCTATTTTATATTTTTGAAATATATTCTTCCATTCTTTTTAGTGAGGATTGGGTTGTTGGTTAGATGAATGGTATGTACCGTTCATTTTCGATAGTCCTACGACTTGGAATCAAATTCCACGCATTGGGAATTTTTTCCTGAATAAAAAAAAATGCTTAAATGGCTTACGATACTCTTGTAAAAGTTTTACTGCTGTTACTAATTGTGTGTAATAAGAACTTCTTTAACTACATAAAGACAAAAGTCATATATACATACACAAAGCTTTATTAAGACCACCGGTCTTATACAGATTCACCACAGGAAGAAATAATAGAGCTCCTATACTCCAGGCAGCGCAGCACCCAACAACAGCCTCCAGGTCCGACGCATGTCCAATGGCCACACGTTCCTTCGTGCATACGTCATGGTTAGCATATCGGAAGGTGTATAATCTACGATGGAAATTCTGTGGAGAGAATCTGGAACTTGTAACTTTGTTCATTTTAAAATTTCAGCCATCATTCAGGCCTCAGCAAACATCCACAAAACTTCTCCTTTCTTTTTTTCAACCTGTCCCTTAGAGAGAAAGATAGAAATAGATGGCGTAAAAAAACAAATAATTTGCGATTAGGAAATAAGTACCAAAAAAAAAAACTTCTTGTGGCTAATAATTCAATACCAAGGACAAATGAGCAACAATTTCTTCGCCTTCATTTGCAATTGCGTTTAGTTTATCTTTGCCGAAGGGTAGGTATAAATACAAGGTGTCATTAGGGAGACGTGAGGCAAGGTAAGTACATACTCTCTTGTCAAACTCGCCAGTGCCAGAACAAAAGGAGTTGATTGGGAAGGCAAACATCGCCACCTACATCGAACAAGGTCCAATCCAAACAAAAGAACGACAACTACGGGCGTGACAAGCCCTCGACCCAGACGTGCCAGCTTGCCTCTTGATCGAGATGTTTCCCACCAAAGCCCTCTCTGTCTCTCTAAAGAGAACGCCCCTCAGCCTATCTAAATTGGCAACGGTGGAACAATCGCAGACCACGATAAGATGAACTCTAGTGCGATAGTTGGCCCAAAACCCCCGCCGGTATCCAAGACAATACCTCTTTAAACTGCTTTCGTGCAGTTTCGGTTGGGATGGTCGGAGGGAAAATTGGCTGTTGCTGCTGCTGCAGGCTCCTTTTATCTTTCTGGGTAATAAACTCGCCTACAATGCCTAGCAAAGTTTTTTGTTTGTTGGAATCTTCAGGTATAAGCTGCGTGGGTGGATACAAGAAATTTACATTCTTCTTACATGCTTGATAGAGCGCGGTATTTAGAAAATTTGGTCAGAGAATTTTGATGCTGTCGATTGCAAATTTATTATACAATATACGAAATTATAATTTTAAAGACACAAAGCTGTTATTTCTATTCATGATAAAATTGTGAAAAAAGTTTTAAAATTACAAAATATTTTCCCACAATGAGTTTCTTTTTATTACAAAACACTAGCTTTCAAGTGATAATCAAAAACACGCTGCGCGCGTATGTTTTGTAAATATTTCTGGTAGGGTATAGTCGATATTGTATTAAGCCCGTTGAAGAACGATTATCGCTTGAAAGCTAGCGTTTTTTAATAAAAAGAAACTCATTGTGAGAAAATATTCTATAATTTAAAAAACAAAGCTGTTATCTCGGGGTGTTGATGGATCCTCTTTCAGGTTGTGCCCCGTTAGCAGAAATCAAATTTCAAACAAAGTTGTTTATTAATTTTATTTCAATTTTAATTCTCCATTAGAAGAGCCTTTTACCTCGAAAGTTAGATATATTAAATATAATCTTTTACAAGAAACTCATCCCTGGAGATGGCTTAATTTTCTCTTTAATATCAAATTGGTAAAGATTTAAAAATGCTTCAATGACCCCCAATTCTTTCAAAAGTCTAACCCCGCCAGCGAATGCAAGTAATCAAACGGGGCTCTGGTATATTTGTAAGTGCAAAGTTGAATTGCTTTTCACATGTGTAGACATGTGGTGTACTTACAGTAAAAGCAGTTGCCAACTTCTACCCTCCATGTTTATTATGACCTGTACCACGTGTACTAGGGATAAACAAAAAAAAAAAAACCTTCATCCTTAAACCACTGATTGAGATGGTAGATTTGTAGACGTAGGTTGTCTGGTAGAATGTAGTTTGAAGCCTTGCCGAGCATGTGTAGACATGTGGTGTACTTACAGTAAAAGCAGTTGCCTACTTCTACTCACCATGATTATCATGGCCACGTGTACTAGGGATAAGCAAAAAAGAAAAACCTTCGTCCTTAAACCACTGATTGAGATGGTAGATCTGTAGACGTAGGTTGTCTGGTAGAATGAAGTCTTGCCGAGCTGTCAATCTGACCCCCACACACCAACCGATGAGTTCACTACTTCTATATTTACCAAGTCATTTTTTTCCCACTCCGCGCCACACGGTGCTGAAAACTGGAACGGCACCACCGCCCATGTCAACTATGCAAACAGACATCGTTCTCTTTCTGCTTGTTTTCTTCAATGGCAGCGATTTAGTCACATTTATTGAGCTATATATCCTACCCAATCACATCATACAACGAGATAAAGGAAAAAAATTAATGCCTATTATTACCCATTCAAAATATTGCTACCTGGAAAATTAGGGGAGACAAACTTCGGGATGACACAGCAATTTATTTTTGGCAAGAAAAAACTATGATAAACAAAAGATAAGCAATGAGGGAAGTTTACAGAATAAAAAATATAAACAAAAAATGATACTCTGTTAATAAAATAATAAATGCTTTGCTACAATACATTTTTAAAAAAGGATCTATAATGCAATTTAAATTATTTTAGTGATGAATATGTGCTAGTGGGATGTACATTAAGCATGTAGAAGGTGACTCCGCCAGATTTGAAGTGTTGGATTGAATTTAAGAAAAAAGATTTTCAATCTCATCGCTCAGCTGGTGTTCAAAGAAAGTGGACAATAGAATACTTGGTTGACGAGATGATAGCGTGGTCCTTTTATGCCGACCGCAAAGTTCCGGGATTGTATGCCCTACAGCCGTCCAATGGTCATAGCGGAGGACATCCATGTATGACAGACTTCGGTCTAGGCTAGGGGTTGGCAAACTGCGGCTCGAGAGCTACATGCGGATTATCTGGTCAACCTTGCGGAAGCCTGACCTTAAAGTCGAACGTGGTACATGAACATGCATCAGTTCTCATGAACTGGAATGTTGAAGGGTGTTGTAGGTGTTCCAGGGTGTTCCAAGGTTGTTGTTGTAGGGTGTTTCAAGATGTTTCAAGGTTGTTTTAGGGTGTTTCAGGGCGTTTTAAGGGTGTTATATGGTGTTTCAGGGTATTTTTAAGGGTGTTGCAGAGTTTTGTAGGTATGGCAGAGTGTTGTAGAATATTTCAGGGTGTTTTAAGGATGTGAAGCTGCGGTTCTTTATATAGTTCCATACGTAAATATTATATATGCGAGTACTATTTATTGTTGGCAAGGAAAAAAATTTGTGACTCTTTAAAAACTTTGAAATTTTGTAAATTGTAATTTTTGAATCTTCCGACTCAAAAGTTTTCCGACCCCTGGTCCAGGTACCCCACTATCCATCGGTGTATGGATTGCCGAGTGTGTCGTGGGAAACCAAGGGATGTATACAGTAATAGCACTCTCCGCTGTCTAGACAGTCTTGGCATGTTAACTGCGTACTTCAGAGAACCTTTCGTCAACAGATTAATGGTGGGCTGGTTATAAAATGGGTAGGGGGAGATAGTACGTTGGGACGTAGGATGGGTTCAACTCAGCCCAGTCAGGAGAGCCAGAACAGAAACCAGGCCGAGAGACTCCTTGTGGGTTGTCTGGTAAACCTTGCGGAAGCCTGACCTTAAAGTAGAACGTGGTACATTAGCATGCATCAGTTCTCACGAACTGGAATGTTGAAGGGTGTTGTAGGTGTTCCAGGATGTTTTAAGGTTGTTGTAGGGTGTTTCAAGGTGTTTTAAGGGTGTTATATGGTGTTGCAGGATATTTTAAGAGTGTTGCAGTGTGTTTTGAGAGTGTTTCGAGGTGTTTTAAGGGTGTTGTTGAGTGTTGTAGGTGTTGCAGAGTGTCGCAGGGTGTTGTAGGGTGTTTTAAGGGTGTTTTAAGGGTGTTGTAGGGTGTTATAAGGGTGTTGCAGAGTGTTGCGGCAACTGCCGTACAACCTTCGGCTTAGTCAAGATGTCCAAATATGCTGATTAAATCACGGTATCAATCACAAAGAGAACTTGTGTACCATTGAGGCGAAGTTCACTCAGCTATCTCCAGACAATACCTTCAATTATATTCCCTCTCCAGCTTTCAATATTTCCAAATTATCTTGAAGACTTCGGATTTATCTGTGAGGATCACAGGATTGTCCCTGTATAGTGTAGGATAGAAGAACTAAGAACCTGTACGGCACTCAACCTTGAACGATCAGTTTATAGCAAGAATCTTTATGGGGGTTGATGGACGAGTAAATCAACGATAAACCGTCCATTTCTGTCAGCCACAACTGCCCCAGAATATATGGTCCAGGAACATTATGTGTGACCTCAGAACTTGACTATAGAGAAGACAAAGAATAAAGGCTAAAGGAATATGTTATTATGAGTAATCACTGCATATGTATATATTCCATAGCATTTAGGATTTACAAATATATATTTTGAAATGTATATACTTGGAAGAAATGCCTGTAAAAGAGTTCTTTAATTCGAAAGCTTGCCAATGATAATAAATTAGAAAATAAAATTTTTACGGAGTATTGGTATTCAAGTAAACTATGAACATAAAGGAGGTAGGTGGAAGGATGGTCTACACTGTTGGTTTTCGACCGCTACGAACCGGGTTCGATTCCCGCATTGGACACTTTTTTTTCTCAATAAAAAAAAAATGCTCCAATGGCTCTCGATTCTTATAAAAAAGCCCAATCCCACCGGTAAGTGCAAGTAACAAAACGAGACTGTCACATTTGTAAGTGCAAAAGTTTAACTGATTTATACATATGTAGACATATGTAGTATCTATTCTGTTGTAGATGTTTGTGTACTCACACGGCTAAATGATTCTCTGGCACACTTGTAAGTGCATAATGTTGAACTGCCCATTCCATATGTGTAGATATGCAATGCACTTACAGTAAAAGTAGTCTCTATCTACTACCCACTATGATTATCATGGCCTGTACTTCATGTACTAGGGATAATTTTTGCTTTCTAACGTTGTTGTCAATGCTTCTCATTAGGTCGTTTATATTCTTTTGAGATTCTTCATCCTTTTTAAACCTCATCTTTCTTATTTCTAATCAATTTCATCATCGGATTTACATTCGAATACTTTCTTGGGCTTGATTTCATTAAGAAAACACGAATTATAAACATTTTTCTCTTTTTTAAAATATTACCTTCGTTTTAGACATTGGGACATGTTTCTAAACACTGTGTTTTTTTACTATCAGGTAAAAAAACGGTTATATTACATTAAAAAGTTTTATACCCTACCATTAAAACGCCGTAGTAAAGTTTAGTCTTCCCCACCTATTTTACTGTCAAATTTTAATTCCACTACAGAATTGGTGGATAGCGATGTTTGGCCTTTACGAGCTCGTATAGATTCCTGGAATAATTACTTTCATCCCTTGGCAATTTCGGATTCCAGTGTGAAATGAGCTTACATAACTAAACTAGTCAGCCATGTAAAAGTATCTTAGACACTTCTTCATATGTAAATATGTTAGTATAGTTAGATTATAAGCAATTAACTATTAATATTAGGTTTCATCCCTTGGCAATTTCGGATTCCTGTATGAAATGGCTTACATAACTAAACTAGTCGGCCATGTCTTCTTCTTCTTCTTTCTTATCTCCACTCAATCATATAAGGGTATCAAGCTTGTAAAGCTGGAGATCATGTCTGGGTGAAGTAGAATGCGTCTGCCTTTGTCATTAAGACTGGGAGCACTACTCAGTGGCAGGCAGACTTAGCTCTAAAAGAAATGGCCGCCTCTGACATGAGGAACAGACGCCATGTGCAGCCGCTCCTAACATGGAGTACAAACGCTGCTCATCCTGTATCCCTGGAGCCCTTACAGGGTACTATCAGCCGGGCCAGCTGAGCCCAGGTTTTTTTAGTGAGCTTGTTACTGCTCCCCCTCCTCCTTTTTCATCTGGGCTTGGGACCGGCAAAGACGGAGTAAAAGTATCTAGTACACTTCTTCGTATGTAGGTATGTAAATATGGTAGTATGGTTAGATTATAATCAATTAACTATTAATATTGGTTAGTGAAAGAGTGGTATAAACTGTTGCTTTTCGACAGTCATAACCCAGGATCGGATCTCGCATTGAGCTTTTTTTTTTTTTTCTGAAGGAAAAATTTGCTTCAAAGCCTTTCTCTTCTTGTAAAAGTCCAACCCCACATGTGAGTGCAAGTAATCAAACGGGGATCTGTCACACTTGTAATCACAAACATCGAACTGATTTCTACATGTGTAAATATGTAACACTTACCGTAACCGCTAATTACCCATCATCATCATCATGTCGTATTCTATATACAGTTACGAGCGTCATGCGTTCTTAATATTTTTTTCATCTCTGTCGCCGTTTGCTTTTATTTTTTTTTGGAATGGCGCTCTCCTATTGGTTGGCTACGATCACGCCACCTTTGCCCCCCACCCCCGCTCGCTTTTTGTAACTATTGTGTTGGAGCGGGTCGCTCTTTAAATAAATGCATATATTAGTTAATAACTAAATGGAATCCTCTCTTTCTTTTTCCCAGTAAGAGACGCCTACGGAAGCCAACAGTACATAGACAGATAAAGCACATAGGCTATAGTTATTAACTAATATATGCATTTATTTAAGGCGCCAATTTATAATTGTAACAAATAGTATTTGAATAAAAACATTCAATCGGGTAAAACACGGGCGTTGCCCGGGTCATTCGGCTAGTTTAAGATAAGTACCACCACTACCACCCAAGAAACTAGTAAAAACTAAGAAAGAGGAACATTTAACTCCAAGGAGAATCCTCTGTAAGACCTGTGTGTCTTAATAAAGGTTTGTGTGTGTGTGTGTGAAAAAGGAACATTTTAAGCTGCTGTCTTTATTCCAATATTCAGATCCTCTACTGGGGTATACAGGAGTACATGACTCTCAGGAGTATATTATACTCCTGTTGGAGGGTTTACAATACCTGAAAGCTTGAAAGAATGCATAAATAAAGCAAGAAAATTATCCTCGGGCGCAGTTTTTTTTTTTTTTTTATTATTGCTAACATTTCAGAGGTTTCTATTTTTCGAATATATATATGTTGTAATATATTCCAATATATATCTATGTCTCCATGTGTTGTATAAATGTATATGTAATTGCCAAAGTGACATATAAAATCGAGTGAGTCACAGTGGCGCCGGAAAGCAGGAAAAGGGTCCGAAAAACAAGTCGGGAGACACAATGCTTACATACCCCTCTAGACAGAGATCTCCTCCTGACCGGCGTCGGCTAGACTGGCTCTCTCGCCATCTCTATGCTGACATCCAACATGTCTCGTCCTTTTGTGTAATCCCAATCTCGCCTGAAACCACTCTAATCATTGTGGCCACCACGACTGCAAATCAACATGCCACACTGCATTCATCCAACAAGATACAACACCTATATTACTACATATATTTTCTAGAAAAAAAACCGTATTGAGTTGAAGTTGTGAGGCGGCAAACCTCCGTCGCCGTTTCGCGTGATACCATCGCGATCAATCGCCACAACTTTGTCAGGAGTTACACGAACTTCCTCAACGCCTGCCTACCTTCCTGGGCGGCTCTCGTGCTGGGCCAAATTCTTCCTCGGTGTAGTGTGAACACCCTGTCTTCTAGCCCTACAACACACAGTAATACAAGAACAGCTATATTACTAATCTATGTATTAATACAAAGCAATAACGCACCATCTATATACAGTTAAACCTGTCTATAGCGCCTCCCTCTAAATAACGACTTCCTCTCTATAGCGCCCGATTTTAAACATTAAAATGTAAAAATTTTACATTAAAAGTGACCTGTTTATAGCACCTCCTCTCTATAGCACCCTATTTTGATGAGTCCCAAGAGGGGGCGCTATAGACAGGTTTAACTGTATAACGAATGAAGATGCGAACATTAAGATGCGAAGGTTTCTTTTCACAAATAAATCAAACTTCTACTGTCCTTACTGCGATTTAAAAAAAATGTTTGGAGAGCTTGGTTCATCAGTGGTGAACCCTCCCAGCGGTTTCACCAATTTAATCTACCAGACCGCTTCCTCAGAGCTCTAATACTATATTGGATCATTCTGATTTTATATGCTACACTGAAGGGTGGAATCTAAGATTCTTCGTAGAAAGTCTGGTTAAAAAACACTGTCTATTTACGCAATATTTACATTCAGCACACAATAAAAATAGATATAGTGTATGTTTCTAATAAATATATTCTAAATATCTCTAGAAAGCATCTTTCTTGGAAAGTTGTCTGTTAAAGGACGTCAAAGTCCGAAAGCTTGCCGATTATGACAAAATAAATAAAAGAAAATCATCACCGTAAACTTTTATTCCTTCTTTAAGATGTATGTTTCTAATAAATATATCTTAAATATTTGTAGAATGCATCTACAGAACGATTTTTTAAGAAAGCAGGTCACATTATTGTGGAAGGGAGTGCTGTGGAGATTCTGACAGCAACCTGGCCCGCATCTCTGATATCAAGATTAGATTTGTGCCAGCGTCGCTAGTTGAAATTCTGACTAAGTACGAAGCTCTTTTTTTTTCTTTTTTTTTTTATTCAACCACGTTGACCTCTCTCTCTCTTATTTATTTTGAATAGAACTGTTTTTTATAGAAATTCCAGACATCCGTTTGTATAATCATCAGATTTCAGTGAAAATCTTGCAGAAAAATATCGATAAAAGATACGCTTCGTTTCTATATTGATTGATAACAGTATTCCAAGAATATAAAATTGTTCTTATATATTTTTAAAGAATGTTAGCTGATAAAAAGAGCATGTTTGAAAGTTTGGTACTATTTTTGTGTGTAACGCTACTTTTTTCTTTAAATATATTCTTTAAATATTTGGATGATTTTCGCCCGAGAGATTGTGAGACGCCCGTGTCTCAAGTGTAACGCGCGGCTTGCCGCGAAAAGGGATGAGATCCTAGAAAAAGATGGTCGTTTAGCCCATCGAAATATCGGAAATAAAAAGATTATTTATTGAATCCAAGATGTGCCCTTTATGAACAAATATATATATGTAAAAGGTATTATATTTTACCGATTTTATACCCGTTTTTTTTTCTTATCCCTAGTACACGTGGTACAGGCCATGATAATCATGGTGGGTAGAAGTAGGCGTCTGCTTTTACTGTAAGTGCACTACATGTCTACGCATGTGAAAAACAATTCGACTTTGCATTACAAATATGCCAGATGTTTGGTTATTTGCACTCGCTTAGGGGGTTGGACTTTTGCAAGAATCGGGAGCCATTGAAGCATTTTTTTTTATTCAGAAAAAAGTGTCCAATGCGGGAATCGAACCCTGGCCGTAGAAGTCGAAAACCAACGGTTTAGATCACTACTTCAGTGAACCCCATATTTTATGCTGTAATGGTTAAAAATTGAAAAAGGAGATTTGAGCTATTTTTCAATATATCTTATAGAAAACGCTATATCTATAGAATTTATTACTTGCAGTATAAAAGGTCTGAAGATATAGTTTTCAATTCTATGTATTCATTAAAAAAAAAGTAAAATAAAAAAGGTGCGTTGAAATTAGTTCTAATTTTTATCGAAAGATGGCGCTAAATTGGTAATGATAATATTTGAAATCTGTAGAAATAAAGGTTACTTATCCCGTTAAAATAGACATCAAAACTCGGCGTCATCTATTGACCGTATTTACATACTAGCAGACTCAGGTCGTTGACAAAGTCACATCAACTTTGGTAAACATGAATGGCGCCTAGTTTTTGGGGTTTATTTTTTTAACGGTAGAGAGATGATTTTTAATTTTATAGATAAATGTTCCTCCGGTAAAATTTGCATAAAAATTCGAAATTTAATATATTGTTTCTATGAAAAATAGACACTTCGGCCAGTTAGTAGAGTTTTTATTTTTCTCAACGTTTCGACAAAAATATTTTGTCTTCGTCAGGAGAAGTAAATAAAGCATTTGGCAAGGCGTTAAAATTGTTCTGAGGTTGCAAGAGCGTTCTCACGTGATTTTTCGAATGCAACCTCAGAACAATTTTTAACGCCTTGCCAAATGCTTTAGTTTTATTTACTTCTCCTGACGAAGACAAAAGATTTTTGTCGAAACGTTGAGAAAAATAAAAAAAACTCTAACTGGCCGAAGTGTCTATTTTTCTTAGAAATATGAATGCTGGCCAGGCAGCCTTTATCTTCAGGATATATTGTTTGTGTTTATATCGACAATGTGAGGGTTTGTGTTGAAAGAATCTTGAAGACATTGGATCAGTTATTCAATCTAAGGTTTAGGCGTCCACACTGAATTCCCACTTTGCCTATTTTTTTTCCTGTAATGTAGGTCAGATGTCTGAAGGATGGGATTTGTCTTTGATTGCGGTAATCCACTTGGTTCTGGGCCGTTCCTCACTGTCCCCAATTCTGGAAGACACTGGAAGTCTCGTTCATCTTTTCAACATGTCAACAACATTGGTGACTGCTTTTTTGGATGGTTACTTGAAAATTATTGTCACCAAGTTCTTGTTTTACTTTCTCATTTGATTTTATCTTCGAGTTAGTATACTCGTTTTTTTACTCAGTTTGTTCAATCTGCCCTATATTCTCAAAGATTATAGATAACTCTCCTGGTTGCCATTATGATCCGATGGAACTGTGATGAACACCAATTTGCATGCTGTGTTACATATATACATACTAGCCGAATGACCCGGGCAACGCCCGTGTTTTAATTTAGACACGTGGACCTGTTGGATCATTAACGCCCGTGTTTTACCCGATTGAATGTTTTTATTCAAATACTATTTGTTACAATTATAAATTGGCGCCTTAAATAAATGCATATATTAGTTAATAACTATAGCCTATGTGCTTTATCTGTCTATGTACTGTTGGCTTCCGTAGGCGTCTCTTACTGGGAAAAAGAAAGAGAGGATTCCATTTAGTTATTAACTAATATATGCATTTATTTAAGAAGCGACCCGCTCCAACACAATAGTTACAAAAACCAAAAAGCGAGTGGGGGGGGGGGGGGGGGGGGGGGGGGGGGGCAAAGTGTCTCGCGCAGTGGCGGCGCCATCGTAGCGAACCAATAGAAGAGCGCCATTCCAAAAAAAAAAAAAGCAAACGGTGACAGAGATGAAGAACGCATGACGCTCATAACTGTATATAGAATTGCTCTCATACCACCAATATACTTGTTTTATAAGTAGACAATACACTCCCGTGTTGCCATTATGGTCCGATGGATATAGACTGTATTGAGACACCAATTTGCATACTGCAGGTGATTTGAGCCAGAGTGTGTGTGTTACATATATACATATTGCTCTCATACCATTAATATACTAGTTTAAAAGTAGACAATACACCCCCCTCTTGTCAATATGATCCGATGGATATAGAACTGTATTGAGACACCAATTTGCATACTGCAGATGATATGAGCCAGAGTGTTACATATATACATATTGCTCTCATACCATTAATATACTAGTTTTTAAGTTTTCAATACACCCCCCTGTTGTCAATATGATCCGATGGATATAGAACTGTATTGAGACACCAATTTGCTTACTGCAGATGATATGAGCCAGAGTGTTACATATATACATATTGCTCTCATGCCATTAATATACTAGTTTTATAAGTCAACAATTTACTCCCTGCTGCCATTATGATCCGATGGAACTGTGATGAAACATCAATTTGCATACTGCAGGTGATATGAGCCAGAGTGTCTCCCATATACTTGTTTTATAAGTAAACAATACACTGAATCCCTTCTTTATGTTGAGAATGGATTTAAATATATAGAGAACAATTATTATAAAATAAATAAAGTTTCCAGGGCTAATACAGGGTTTCCAGGGTTTTAATACAACTTTTTGTTGTTGTATACCCGCATCATACTAAGAATAATAATACTGTTACTGAAGAATATTAGTTATTCCTGTATTTATCCTATATTTCTGTTTGAACCTTTATCAAGGTATTATAATATGTGTCAACAACTAAAAGGTTTTAATAAAACTATTTTTGTTGTTGTATACCCGCATCATACTAATAATAATAATACTGTTACTGAAGAATATTGCAGTTATTCCTGTATATATCCTACATTTCTGTTTGAAAAATCTATACTAAAAGGTTTTAATAAAATTATTTTTGTTGTTGTGTACCCGCATCATACTAAGAATAATGATACTGTTATTGAAGAATATTACTGTTATCCCTGTATATATCCTACATTTCTGAAAGTTTAATTAAAAAGGCATATATTGGATCAAAAATCATTTATTTTACCAATATATCAGTTGGCTAAACGCCAACCTTTATCAAGGTATTATAACATATTAATGTGTAATTATGTGTATTGTAAAATATTAAACTTTTTGTTGTTGTATACCCGCATCATACTATTTATCAAGGTGTTATAACATATTAATGTGTGTCAACAACTAAAAGGTTTTAATAAAACTTTTTGTTATTGTATACCCGCATCATACTAAGAATAATAATACTCTCACTGAAGAATATTACGGTTATTCCTGTATTTACCATTTCAGTATGAAAAATCTATACTAAAAGGTTTTAATAAGACTTTTTGTTGTATACCTGCATCATACTACGAAGAATAAGAAGAAAAAATGTGTATTTCCCCCCAAGAGTTGCTCTAATCTATGAAAGCTTGAGTCAGCAACTATGACGACTGAGCTACGCCTGGGGCATTTCAATGGCCGACCGCCCGCTTCCTCTCTCCGAGAATTTAATCCCCCAGATATGTCTTTCTCTCCTGACGTCAACTGACGTTTCCTTCCCGCAGCATCTTCGGCATTTCGATCATCTTATCTCCTAGTCGACACAACTTTAGCACACATCGTCTTAACTGCTGGAAGGATTCCATTGGTAGCTTCTTCATCCCTAGGTTTTGTGTGGTTAAAGAAGAATCTAGTATGTATATAGTAGTAATAGAGAAAAATTCTTCAAAATATATATTTATATAGCTAATGTGTGTGTTTATATCATTTATTCAATTTGAAAAATTACATGATTGTCCTAAAAATTCGTAGACACTTGCAAAAAAATTGTAATACAAATATTATTCACCGTTATGTATAATGGCTTTGTATTATGTAATGGAGAGAAATTCTTCAAAATATATATTTATATAGCTATTGTGTATGTTTATATCATTTATTTAATTTAAAAAAATACACGGTTATCCCAAAAATTCGTAAGCACTTGCAAAAAAATTGTAATACAAATATTATTCACCGTTATATATAATGGCTTTGTATATTATATATAAAGTAATTGTATTATGTATTGTGTTATGTACTCGCCGTAATAATATTATTCGCCAAGTAATAAGAAAAACAAAATTTATTCCTCAAAATTCCTCGAACTTTTGGGGCAACCTTATATATACATCCCTGCATCATATCATTTGGAGAATCTATACTAAAAGGTTTTAATACAACTTGTTGTTGTTGTATACCTGCATCATACTAAGTATAATAATACTTTTATTGAAGAATATTAGTTATTCCTGTATATATCCTACATTTCTGTTTGGAGAATCTATACTAAAAGGTTTTAATAAAACTATTTTTGTTGTTGTATACCCCCATCATACTAAGTATAATAATACTTTTATTGAAAAATATTAGTTATTCCTGTATATATCCTACATTTCTGTTTGGAGAATCTATACTAAAAGGTTTTAATACAACTTGTTGTTGTATACCCCCATCATAATAAGTAGAATAATACTGTTACTGAATAATATTACTGTCATCCCTGTATATACCCTACATTTCTGTTTGAAGAATCGAAGAATAAGTTATCTTTATAAATCTTTTATTAACCCAAACATAAAGTTAATGTCTAAGAGGATACGATATATTTAGTCAGCAATACTCCTGTGTAAGGGATCCAAGGCCCGAAAACTTGAGTTAATAGAATATTCTTACAAGAAACTTATTCCTGGATGCTTTTTTTAAATGATGTATTTAATTTTAGACTTTATTTTCCGGAGACCCCCTCTGTCACCCTTCTTAGAGGAATTAATTCTTGAATTCTAGAATCAAAGAACTATATATATATATATATAGAATCCAAGAACTCACTATCTAGAATCCAAGAACAAAAATTCAAGAACTCACTAGCTAGAATCCAAGAACAAAAATTCAAGAACTCACTAGCTAGAATCCAAGAACTCACTAGCTATAATCCAAGAACAAAAATTCAATAACTCACTAGCTAGAATCCAAGAACAAAAATTCAAGAACTCACTAGCTAGAATCCAAGAACAAAAATCCAATAACTCATTAGCTAGAATTCAAGAATTCATTTCCCTGAAAAAGATGACAGGGAGTCACCAAAACGTCTGAAATCAAATAAATAATAGGCGGTTGATGGACAACTTCCAACCATCAATTGATTTATAAAATGGAGAATTTATATTGAATATATCTATATATCTTTAGAAAGATTTTCTCAATTCATAACGTTAAAAATGTGGATTTTTTTCTGGTTAATTTATTATAAGTTTGTCATAACAAGATTAATCAGAATCTAGTCAATGGTAAACTCACTCAACCAATATGTTCCTAGGATTGATTATAAGACCTGATTGAAAAATGTATTTTTTCCCTTCGTGGAATCTTTAATTTTTTTTTCAGGGGGATGTGGGGGTCATGAATGTTGCTCCCGTGACCTTAATTACACATCAGCGCTGTATTATCATAATAAATGAAGCATATCGGATAATTTTACGAATTTCTCAAACAATGTTTCCCACTTTCCAAACCCTACTTCAAAGGGGAGGTCAAGCGTACTGAAGTAAATATAGGCAAATTGATAAATGAAGTTTAAAACCTTGAGGTCTCTGAGTGTAGGTGATGTTTTTTTATTTGAATCATCCAAGGATACATGAGTATGACCCTATCTATGTCTTTGGTTATGAACCACCCAAGTTCTGACATTTGAGTGATTCTATTTCTTGGGACGATAACTTATGTATTCAATGTGGTATAGCCGAGGAGATCTCATGTCTTAGGCTTTGAACCACCTAAACTCTGATAGCTGAGTGTGACCTCATTTCTTGGGACAATAAACGATGTCTTCAATATGGTATAGCCGAGGAGATCTCATGTCTTAGGCTTTGAACCACCTAAACTCTGATATCTGAGTGTGACCTCATTTCTTGGGACAAAAACTGATATCTTCAATGTGGCATGGTCGTAGGAGATCCCATGTCTTGGGTTTTAGACAACACAAGTCTTGACATTTGATGAGACTCCATGTCTTTTTTTGGAGGATTTTGAATAACCCGTGCCTGTACATCTGTGTGCGAACAGTCTTAGGCGCTCTTTGGACAATCAATATATTTTTTTATTATCCCTAGTACACGGGGGGTAGTAGTTGGCGATTACTTTTACTGTAAGTGCAACCACATGTCTACACATGTGAAAAGTAGTTCGACTTTTGCACTTACAATTATGAAAGAGCTCCGTTTGGTTATTTTTACTCGCTGGTGGGGCTGGACTTTTGCAAGAATTGGGAGCCATTAAAGCATTTTATTATTATTATTTATTTATTATTATTATTATTTTTTTTTTTTTTAAGTGCCTAATGCGGGATTTGATTCCGAAACATATATGTCGAAAACCAACGGTTTAGACAACCTTTCCACCGACCCCTATCAATAATTGTAAATTATATACCATACCCATATTTTATATTTTCCTTTTTTTTCTCTAATTTTTACACACAATCACACACATTAGAGAGAAGTGCATTTTTAATTTTTTTAATATATATTCCGATATAATAAAAAAATATATAGCAAGCATTAATTTAAAGATATATTTCAACTTTTCTTGAAAACGTTCTCCGTCTAATAAAAAGAAGAAATGAAGCAATTATTAAGAAGGGTCGGTCCCTCTACTGGAAATTTTCCGTCCACTCTCCTCCAACATTTTAAACTGCCGAGATATATTTTCCCCGGGTATTCACGGCGGTTCTTTTATTCGGAGCTCCCAGTTGGAGCATGCTCCTCAACAATGGGTTTGGACATTGTACCCCGCGGTCTCCCAGGAGACCCTCCCTTCCTTCCCATTGGAGATGACCTGACTGGGGCAATGCTAAGCAGGTTGCTCCTTCTTTATTGAAGTAGGGATTCTTCTGATCGATAACAACGATGTGACAACCTCTATGTGTCCCCCCATCATAGAATTCATTAGCAAGCAAGCCATAGGAGCATTAATAATCCCTCAGTCACTTTATCAAGGGATCGCCTCCCCTTCTTTCTTTCAATTTTTTTTTCTTCTTCTCCCAAGTCGTGAGGATGTAAACGGCCATTATAAATTATGGGAGGGAGCGAGCACTATGAGTCGCGTGACAGCAGGTTCACGTCAGACCACCTGGCTCCTCTCCCGCCTGGACATTTCCATTTCTACGTTTCAAGATAGCGCTCCTACATTTATTCATCAGTCGGCCGGAGTTGTTGGAAGAAAATCTGATTAGGAAATTATAGAGTCTTCTCAACCCTAGATGTGGATGTGCATTTGATTAGAGTTTGAGATAATGTTAAGGCGCAAAGTCTTCTTATGATTATTCCTACCTTTTTTTTTTTCACTTGTTGTTAACTGTTTGCCTATATTCTCAAGTCCGCCAATGGCCACCGCAGCCTTGCAGAAAATTTACATATACCCAGAACATCAGCTTTACACACCCAAGATAGGGAACATTACTGTGATAGAGATGTATGGAGATATCTGAGGCTCTTTATTGGACACGACAACAACAAGAAGTCATTATAATTGATATGGACCCAAAACAGCAGCTTTACACACCCAAGATAGAGGACATTGCTGTGATTGAGATGTACGGAGACATCTGAGACTCTTCATTGGACACGACAACAACAAAAAGTCATTAAAATTGACATGGACCCAGAACAACAGTTTTACACATCCAAGGAGGACATTGCGACTGCTGTGATAGAGATGTACGGAGACATCTGAGGCTCTTCATTGGACATGACAACAACAAGAAGTCATTATAATTGACATGGATCCAGAACAGCAGTTTTACACACCCAAGATAGAGAAAATTGCTCTGATAGAGATGTACGGAGATATCTGAGGCTCTTCATTGGACATGACAACAACAAGAAGTCATTATAATTTATATGGACCAAGAACAGCAGTTTTACACACCCAAGATAGAGGACATTGTGACTGCTGTGATAGAGATGCATGGAGACATCTAAGGCTCTTCATTGGACACGACAACAACTGTTTGCCTAAGTATAGAAGAATTCTATGTAACAAACGTCGTTTTCTTCTTGTTCCAAAATCACTTTATTAGGTACAGCTCAAAAAGAACAACCTAGTTTATGATGTTTTCAACAATGAATAATATGTGAAGGTTATTCACATATTAAAACAAAGTGTCAAACGCGGGATTCGATCACGGTTCATGACTGTCAGGAACCGAGGGTGTTACCTACTCGTCCACCGACTTTTTACGTTGTTTCCTTAAAGTCGATAACGATATTTTTTATTTAAGAAATCTTAATGGTATATAGCGTTATGCTTCTTGGATCGACGAATAAATAGCGATGTTTGCGGTCTGCAAACCTGGTTTTTATTTGTTTATACAGCCGGGATCGCGGCACAAGCAAGTAAATATTTGCAGAGGCCAAGGTCATTTAGGAAGGATTATTTATGCACATAAAGAAATATATTTTTATATATAAATTCTATAGCTTACTGGATGTCCTTTAATCTTCAATCTGAACGATGGTTGATGCATCTTTGGCTGCTTCGTTCTTCTATTATATTGGATCCCACCTTTCTCTTGAACATGTTGGGGACAAAGACCCATTTATAACCAAGGACCTATCCCAATTCAGGATGTCTTGTAGTCCTTGATCTAAACCAATGAATCCTGTATAGATTTCATTATGTATATTCATCCTTGTTATTATTTTCTTTAGGTTTCATCTGTTACCATAGAATTTTATGAACGATGTAATAAAAGTTGATTCAATCTCAATCTCTCTCTCTCTCTCGGAGGAGGACTCTAGCAAGATGGTGGAGCCTTCCTCAATCATAATTTCACTGTATTATATCATTATTTTTAATCCATAATTGACTAGTAGTCAATAAAGTATGTTTAACCGTCTCTCTCTCTCTCTCAGAGGTCGGCAAACTTTTGAGTCGGAAAAGTCAAAAATTATCATTTTTGTTGTTTTAATTAAAATTATAATCCTATATCTCCAGGCTTAAAACTGGCCCTACAGGACTACTCCTCTTCAAGGATGGTGTAAAGACCTTCCCACAATGCACCATCTGCAATACCAAAGAGGCCTCACCAGACCACCTCTTGGAATGTATGGAAGCCTCAAGACAGAACCTGTATTCCAACCCTACCAAGATTGTGAATTTGATCAATGAATAAAGTCTCCATGACCTGGGATAATTATACAATGGGATAATAATCTCTCTCTCTCTCTCTTTGGCTGATGTTTCTTTACGCCGAAACCTGTATAAACTTGATCTACTAGTACTAAAAGCTTGATCATATAATAATGTGAAAAAACCTATGTAAAGACTGTGCAGCATTAAAATAATTCAACGCCCCATAGAGTCTTTAGTTATATATCTCTTTATCTGTAGTTAAAATATCAGCTTGATCATATAATAATGTGAAAAAAAACTATGTAAAGACTGTTCAGCATTGAAATAATTTGGTACCCATTGAGTCTTTAGTTATAATCCTTTATCTGCAGTTTAAATATCGGTTTCATCATATTATAATGTGAAAAAACTATGTAAAGACTGTGCAGCATTGAAATAATTTGGTACCCATAGAGTCTTTAGTTATAATCCTTTATCTGTAGTTTAAATATCAGCTTGATCATATAATAATGTGGGAAAAAAAACTATGTAAAGACTGTGCAGCATTGAAATAATTTGGTACCCATTGAGTCTTTAGTCATAATCCTTTATCTGTAGTTTAAATATCAGCTTGAGATCATATTATAATGTGAAAAAAACTATGTAAAGACTGTGCAGCATTAAAATAATTTGGTATCCATAGAGAGATTATAGTTTTACGCGCTTCTAACCAAAGTGTATTATTTTCGAGCCCAAATGGCACCCATAGAGATATGTCTTTAGTTATAACCCTTTATCTATAGTTTAACTATCGGTTTCATCATATAATAATGTGAAAAAAATCTATGTAAGGATACTGTGTAGCATTCAAATAATTTGGCATCCATAGAGAGAATATGGTTTTACGGGCTACTAACCAAAGTGTATTATTTTCGAGCCCAGATAGCATCCATAGAGGGTTACCTTTAACTGTAGGTCAAATATCAGCTTGTTCATATAGTAATGTAAAAATCTATGTAAAGATACTGTGTAGAGATGAAGATACGTATGGAGGAACAATACCTTAGATTACGGAAGCGAATTAACGATGTCTTAAATGAAGGAAGATTACTATGCTCGCCACAGCAGGAAAGTCTGGTCAGCCTTGGTAGAATGACATTTATTATCAAGGTATCATGTTCGCAAGGCTTTTCCTCCAATGTATACGGCTTAACCATTCCACGTTGAACGTACTGGCATACAGATTGGCCCTGTAATAAACTCACGAGCGAGGCAACAAATTAGAATATCTAACCGTATGAAAATGTAGTATAAGGTACGATGTGCTTGTACGAGGTAGTGTACAAATGTCTGAAAATATCTAGGATTGATTCAATCAGATCAAAACATGCCTAACTAAAGAAATATAGAGTACAAAGTAGAATAGATTGTAACCTAATGCTAAAGAAATAGTGGTTTTGCAATAATGCCTGAACTAGAATCACTCAGACATTTATTATCAAAGTATCATGTTCGAAGGCTTTTCCTCCAATGTATATGGCTTAACCATTTAGCGTTGGAAGTTATGCCTACTGACTATAATAAATTCACGATATAGGCAAAAAATTAGAATATCTAACCGTATGAAAATGTAGTACGAGGTACTTGTACGAGGTAGTGAATGAATGTATGAAAATATCTAGGCTGAATTCAATCAGATCAAAACAGCCCTAACTAAAGAAATCCATAGTACAAATTAAAATGGATTGTAACCTAATGCTAAAGAAATAGTGATTTTGCTATAATGCCTGAAGTAGAATCACTCAGACATTTATTATCAAGGTATCATGTTCACAAGGTTTTTCCTCCAATGTATATGGCTTAATCATTCAACGTTGGAAGTTATGCCATTCTGACTGTAACAAATTCACGATATAGGCAACAAATTAGAATATCTAACCGTATGAAAATGTAGTATGAGGTACTTGTACGAGGTAGTGAATGAATGTATGAAAATATCTAGGCTGAATTGAATCAGACCAAAGCAGCCATAACTAAAGAAATCCATAGTACAAATTAAAATGGATTGTAACCTAATGCTAAAGAAATAGTGGTTTTGCAATAATGCTTGAACTGATGCCTATTATCAAAGTATCATATTCGCAAGGCTTTTCCTCCTATGTATATGGCTTAACCATTCTACGTTGGAAGTACTGGCATACTGACTGACCCTGTAACAAACTCACGAGCGAGACAACAAATTAGTATATCTAAAAGTCTAAATCTGTAGTACGAGGTAGTGTACGAATGTCTGAAAATATTTAGGCTGAATTCAATCAGATCAAAACTTCCCTAACTAAAGAAATCCAAGTATAAACTAGAATAGATTGAAACCTAATGCTAAAGAAATAGTGGTTTTGCAATCATGTTTGAAGCAGAAGTACTCAGACTTTGAACAACCCTCGCTGGAGAATAAGAGAAGACAAACCTGAAATGTCTGTAGGAATGGATAAACTTGGAACAAACCAACCACCAATCGAGAGACGACAAACTAAAATAGTATGTCTGAGATGAATTCATTAAGAACAGAAATAAAGGACAAACTAGAATGGCATGTCTGAAATCGATCAAATTGGAAGAGAAAAGTCCCCACTAGAGAAAGAGATATGACAAACAACGGATTAGAATTTTACACAAATAAATTTACTGGCAATGCGTTTCTTTTTTAAATCTCTACAGACCTTACTGCAATGATATGATTTAATGAATGAGAGGGCTTGGCTCATCAGTAGTGAACCCTCTCAGCGGTTTCGCCAAATTAATCTCTAGACCGCTCTACTATTGTATTGGACTGGTTTTGTTATATACCCTGCATTTTCTATGGAAGGCAGCTAAATGGTGTTTAGTGAACTATGGACATAAGCTTATAGGTCTGTAGAGGTACATACATATAAATTTCAAGGTATTGCATCGAGCAAAGCTCTTCCGCGCAAAACATGTTTTCATAACCATTATGCATTGCCGCACCGCATTGCCAATAAATTTATTTGTGTAAAATTTTAACGATAGAGGGCAATAAAATTTAATTTACTAATATATAATGGTTATGAAAACATTTTTTGCGCGGAAGAGCTTTGCTCGATGCAATACCTTGAAATTTATATGTATGTACCTCTACAGACCTATAAGCTTATGTCCATAGTTCACTAAACACCATTTAGCTGCCTTCCATAGAAAATGCAGGGTATATAACAAAACCAGTCCAATACAATAGTAGAGCGGTCTAGAGATTAATTTGGCGAAACCGCTGAGAGGGTTCACTACTGATGAGCCAAGCCCTCTCATTCATTAAATCATATCATTGCAGTAAGGTCTGTAGAGATTTAAAAAAGAAACGCATTGCCAGTAAATTTATTTGTGTAAAATTTTAACGATAGAGGGCAATAAAATTTAATTTACTAACGGATTAGAATGTCTGGGATGTTTTCACTAAGAACAGTACAGACATTACTAGAGAAAAAAAAAGGACAAACTAGAATAGGATGCTTAGGATGGATTCATTAAGAACATCCTTCAGTGGAGAGACGACAAACAGAATGGTATTATGGGATGGATAAATTTGGAACAGAATAGTCCTCACGGGGTAAAGAGACGCCAAACCAGAACGAGATGGATTCACTAAGAACACTAGATAAAGAGACTCTAAACTACAAACAGGATGGACTCACAAGAACACTAGATAAGGAAACAACAAACCAGAACGAGATGGACTCACAAGAACACTAGGGAAAGAGACGACAAACCAAAAGAGGATGGATTCGCTAAGAACACTAGGGAAAGAGACGACAAACATAAACAGGAAGGACTCACTAAGAACACTAGAGAAGGACACAAAAAAATTAAAATAAAAACACAGCCAGAATGGATTCACTAAGAATACTAGAGAAAGAGACGACAAACAGGATGGATTCACTAAGAACACTAGACAAAGAAACTACAAACCATAACAGGATATATTCACTAAGAACACTAGAGAAAGAGACGACAAACAGAATGGTATGTATGGGATAGATAAATTTGGAACAGAACAGTCCTCACCGGGGGAAAGAGACGACAAACCAGAACGAGATGGATTCACTAAGAATACTAGATAAAGTGACTACAAACCATAACAGGATATATTAACTAAGAACACCAGAGCAGAGAAAGAGACGACAAACAAAATGGTATGTATGGGATAGATAAATTTGGAACAGAACAGTCCTCACTGGAGGAAGAGACGACAAACCAGAACAGTATGGACTCACTAAGAACACTAGAAAAAGAGACGACAAACCATAACAGGATATATTCACTATGAACAACAGTGAAAGAGACGACAAATAGAATGGTATGTATGGGATAGATGAATTTGGAACAGAACAGCCCTCACGGGGGGAAGACGGCAAACCAGAACAGTACGGACTCACTAAGAACACTAGACAAAGAAACTACAAACCATAACAGGATATATTCACTAAGAACACTAGAGAAAGAGACGACAAACAGAATGGTATGTATGGGATAGATAAATTTGGAACAGAACAGTCCTCACCGGGGGAAGAGACGACAAACCAGAACAGTACGGACTCACTAAGAACACTAGACAAAGAAACTACAAACCATAACAGGATATATTCACTAAGAACACTAGAGAAAGAGACGACAAACAGAATGGTATGTATGGGATAGATAAATTTGGAACAGAACAGTCCTCACCGGGGGAAGAGACGACAAACCAGAACAGTATGGACTCACTAAGAACACTAGAAAAAGAGACGACAAACCATAACAGGATATATTCACTAAGAACACCAGAGAAAGAGACGACAAACAGAATGGTAGGTATGGGATAAATAAATTTGGAACAGAACAGTCCACACAGGGAGAAGAGACGACAAACCAGAACGGACCAAGGCTGTTCCACAAGGTGGAGACAACAAAGCAGGAGATCAATAACCATTTTGCCGGAACCCTCAAATTAATTGCACCGCTGCATAGACGTGTCGATAAAACTATTGGGAAAGCAAAAACACGATTCTCCTCCCCACGTCGAAGGAAAAATAGATTTACTCCACCGTCATAGAATAGTTACGACGGAAAAGAACCTCGCTACAGCGCGATTGTTAGAAAAAAATATATATTCGGGGAAAATAGAACTCTAATAATTACGAATCTCTCCTTTATAACATAAAAGGTATTTAATACAAAGCACACACACAAAGCTTTATTAAGACCACCGGTCTTATACAGATTCACCGCAGGATAAAATAATAGATGGAGCTCCTATACTCCAGGCAGCACAGCACCCAACAACAACCTACTGGTCCGATGCAAGTCCAATGGCCACACGTTCCTTTGTGCATACGTCATGGTTAGCGAATCACTGAACAGGCGAGTGTGGAATCAGCCGCGTTCAAGTCTTCGCTTTCCTCGTCCAAATGGACCAAGGCATTCGGCGATTCTATTAATCTCATCCGAACGGTTAACACAAACCATTAACGGGCCATCTATTGGAGCTCTAAAGAAGAGGTCTGGTAGATTAAATTGACGAAACCGCTAGGGGGGGTTCACCACTGATGAACCAAACCCTCCCAATATTTTTCATCGCAGTAAGGACAGTAGAAGTTCGTTTTATTTGTGAAAATAAAAATTCGCGTCTAATGTCTTCATTCGTTATTTAAAATGTATTTCATAAACAAAGAAGGACAATAGATTAAAGAACTTAAACAAGATAAAAATTATATACACTAGCAGCTTACGCCTATCAGCGGCCTGTCTTATCCAAAACCCCTTAACAAACTCTAATCAAGATGCTAACAAAGATACAAATTAACATAGACAACATTACAATATGCAAATTTTAAAAAGAGTATTACATCGAATAGAAATATTCTAGAATTAACACTTTCAACACCGATCGTGGAATTCCATACCGAAAAGTAGCAATTTCAAGCCTGGCACAATTTAACAAAATCGCATAGTTCTTGTTTTAAAAAATTTAAACACGCCATTTATATTATTAGTGGTATATACAAAAAAAAATACCACTGTTCTATATATTAACATTGTCCCCATTTTACCAAACCTTACAATTATTTGTTGGTAGTTTGAGACAATGAAGTGTGTGTTTGCCAACAGTAGAGTGATTGTTAAAGAAACGAAATGGTTGATTTCATGGTTGTTATTTGAAAATAAGGCTCTGACTTTTTTCACTGTATTTTTAAACAAACCAAAAATAATACCAGTAAGATGACAAAGGAATCAAACTAGCGAGAAAATATTGAAGAGTGATCGAGGAAAATAACCTTAGCTTTGAGATATAATATATATTTCGCAACAAACTTTTCACAGGACTTGATAAATTCTTCTTCTTCTTTTTTTTGTGGCCCGAGGAAGTTTACTTAGTTGTTTGGTATAGGACACTTGATTTATTAAATCTTGGCCGCGCCTCTTAGTGTGGGTGGGCTGGGATTTCTTTCAGCCACCCACAATCTACTGTATATACCGCATACATAACTACATATACCTGCATCTACATCTATACATATACCTGCATATACCTATTTACATATACCTACATATACCTATTTACATATACCTGCATATACATATTTACATATACCTGCATATACATGTATATACATATATATCGACTTATATTCTTCACATCTAAAGATAGGTATAAATACCACATAAAAAGGACAATTTTCAATAAGCTTCTTCATTCAATGATCGGCAAGCTCTCGGGCATTACCTCTTCCTCAACCTGAGGAATTACATATAATTACCTATTCATATATGTAAATATAATTTACATATATACATTATATTTATATATGAATTGAAACAAAATTATGATAGCTATATTAAACTAAAATTTCTAATATGCCAATATGTTTACACCATATGCCTCAATATATATATTAAATATGAGTAAATATATTCCATTTATATATATAATATAAATATATATTAAAACAATAGACCATCACTTGAAGTGAAGCCACATATATGAAGACAATCGTAATGAATGAAGCCACATATATGAAGACCATCATTATGGAGTGAAGCCATATAGAAACAAATAGACCATCACCTAAGGTAAAACCACATATATGAAGACCATCATTATGGAGTGAAGCCATTTATATAAAGATCATCATTATGGAGTGAAGCCATATAGAAACAAATAGACCATCACTTGAGGTGAAACCACATATATGAAGACCTTCGTAATGGAGGGAAGCCATATATAGAAACAAATAGACCATCACCTGAGATGAAGCCATATATATGAAGACCTTCGTAATGGAGGGAAGCCTTATAGAAACAAATAGACCATCACCTGAGATGAAGCCACATATATGAAGACCATCGTAATGGAGTGAAGCCATATAGAAACAAATAGACCATCACCTGAGATGAAGCCACATATATGAAGACCATCGTAATGGAGGGACGCCATATAGAAACAAATAGACCATCACCTGAGATGAAGCCACATATATGAAGACCATCATTTTCTTATATATAGATATCGCGTTATTGCCTCATATTTAATTTATGCTTAACTGGCCTTTGTATAGTTTGTGGAAGAGCTTTACTCGCGATAAATATTTATATATAATTCTACTGTCCTAAAGTTTTATGTCCATTTTTTCCCTTAAATATCATTACCAAGATTCAGCCTTTAGTATTGCATATATACGAGCTCTAAAAAGCAGTCTGGTGGATTAAATTTGTGACACCGCTGGAAGGATTAACCACTGATGAACAATACCCTCTAATATTTTTTTCATCGCAGTAAGAACGGTAGGTATTTTTATTATTTGAAAAGAAAAATCCGTACACACACACACTTAATCGTTTTATTTTATACATATATAGATGGCGTGTTATTGCGTCTTATGTTTAATTATAAATTAACCTGATGGCAGCCTTCGTCAATCTTACAATGTTTTTTTTTTCCCCCAACAACCCAGGTAGTTGGATGGATTCACCCATGTGGTGTACCGTCTTAAAATAAGCAGAGGTTAGTAGAGAGAGAGAGTCCACGCTAATTTTGGAGCAAGTTTCAGCTGTGCCAAGCCCCCGTCTGGGATTTTCTCTACATTGCTGTTCTTTTCGTTGTTTAGAAGAAGGAAATATGTGGGAACTCTAATTTAAGAGCATTTTTCTCGAGAATTAACTATAAGGGAAAGTTTTTCTTACAAATACTGTTTGTACTCGACATGTTACCTTCTTGTTAGATAGTTAGGGAAACTTGATAACTCATCGATATAAACTTCCTTTAAAATCAGCCATTGGGGAAGTATAGGTTATGCAATAGAGATGTGAATCTACTGTATATTAATTAAATACACACACAAAGCTTTATTAAGACCACCGGTCTTATACAGATTCACCACAGGAAGAAATAATAGATGGAGCTCCTGTACTCCAGGCAGTACAGCACCCAACAACAGCCTCCTGGTCCGACGCGTGTCCAATGGCCACACGTTCCTTCGTGCATACGTCATGATTAGCGAATCAGCCTCGTTCTAGTCTTCGCTTTCCTCATTCAAATGGACCACGGCTTTCGGCGATTCAATTAATCTCCTTCGAACGGTGACTGCGGTCTTGTAGAATTTGTATATGAATTAAATAAGGAAATAGGTTTCTGGAGATGTGAGTTTCTTTTCATTTTTATTGAAATCTCAAACTTTCGTGCATTACCCCCCTTCTACAGGAATACAAAAATGAACAATAATAAAACGCCGTTAGATACTCTAACTAAAATATATAATTTTACGAAAAAGGCATCTCCTTATCGTGCAACTGAAAGTTGCTGATGGCTTGCGCCATCTATCGGAATAAATATCAACAGAATAGTTTATATTTATTCCGACAGATAGCGCAAGCCATCAGCAACTTTTAGTTGCACGATAAGGAAATGCCTTTTTCTTAATTTATTCACCTTATCACAGTAAAAATTCACATTTTTACTATTTTTTCATATATAATTTTAGTTGATATCTAACGGCGTATCATCATTCTTCATTTTTGTACTACCTTAGAAGGGTAGTAATGCCTGAAAACTTGAGATTACAATAAAAAAGAAAAGAAATTCATCTTCAGAAACCTATTGTCTTATTTAATTAATAAGTATAGGTTATGGGGCAGCTTCTCGCGGCCTTGTTCTGTCATGGTAAGGTTGAAGTAGGAATTGAGCTGCAAAACCTTTGGGTGAAAAGTAAGATGACCTTCGTTTTTTTCAAATCGATCTAACGTTTTCTTTGTCGATGCTTTGGATTCTTCTATCCAAGTTTCTAAATAGGAATACGTTAAAATTTGTTTTAAATGGGGACCTGTGTCAAAAGCGGTAGTGTCAATGTGTTTCTGCGATTCAATCCTATATTGCTTTTCTCCCAGCAGTTTTTTTAAATTGACCAATTTGTAAACAAAAATAGAATTAAATTAAAATCGATATATTTGTTCAACAAGTCATCAAAGTGAGCGATACCGAAAATATATTAGGCTCCTCAAATGAAAATCATATTACGTATTTTTAGCCTTGTTAATATTTTTCACATTTTAAAACCAACAGTAAAGACACTGTCTTATGCGAACCCTGTCTTGAGCAGACCATGTCTAAAGCGGACCCTGTCTTAGGCAGACCATGTCTTAAACGGACCCTGTCCTAAGCAAACCCTGTCTTAAGTGGACCCTGTCTTAAACGGACCTTCTCTTTAACGGACCCTGTCCTAAGCAGACCCTGTCTTAAGTGGACCCTGTCTTAAACGGACCTTCTCTTTAACGGACCCTGTCCTAAGCAGACCATGTCTTAAACGAACCCTGTCTTAGGCAGACCATGTCTTAAACGAACCCTGTCTTAGGCAGACCATGTCTTAAGCGGACCTTGTCTCAAGCGAACCCTGTCTTAGGCAGACCATGACTTAAGTGGGCCATGTCTTAAGTATACCCTGTCTTAAGCAGACCCTGTCTCAATTGTACCCTGTCTTAAACAGACCCTGTCTTAAGTACACCCTGTCTTAAGCAGACCCTGTCTCAAATGTACCCTGTCTTAAACAGACCCTGTCTTAAACAGACCCTGTCTTAAACAGACCATGTCTTAAACGGACTCTGTCTTAAACAGACCCTGTCCTAAGCAGACCATGTCTTAAGTGTGCCCTGTACTGCCAGCCATTTTTCCACGGTACCCTCAGTGGCCTCTTTCGACAGATTTTACTGTAATAATAGCCAATATGTAATTCTAAAAGTTATTCCAATAGTTTCAACGAGTATATGTATGCAAATTATTTCTTCCTAAACAAAATTACAATCAAGACGGTCTTCCTTATTTCAGAAATTTCCAACCATTTCCCGCTAGCGACAATCCTCAGTTATCTCTAGCAACACCTCCATATACCTATCTACATATTGGTAACTTTTTTGAACTCGGTCAAGGCGAGGAGGATATTTGAAAACAAAATTTTGGAGGTATATCAGCTTTCCAGCATTATTACATATATATATTTTTTATAATTAAAATTTTTGACGTGAATCATTTGTTAAACAACAACAAAAAGCTTTACTAAGACATTTTAATCTTATACAGATTCTCCAATAGAAATTTAAGATACATGCAGTGTTAGAAACAATTATTTAATATTTCCTAATATAGTTTAAAGTAATATATTTGCGCTTATTTACCGTGAGTTCCAGTAATATCTGCCTTGAATAAACTATTATGAACAACAACTACATCGCCACAAAATGTCAACGAATGACAAGGCGGGTTTCTAAGCCCAAAAATGGCTGTCACCACCATGACGAATAGACATGTCGCATCTGGATGTCGCCTGTACCTACGTCTCGATGGCTTACAATAACCCTCACTGTATATCGGACGTTGAACATAGTATATATCATGATTATCATGGATCATTATCTTAAGAAGTCGAATTATAATAAGTAGAGTATGCTATGTGAACACCCCATAGCTACACCTGTAAAAACAGTTCGACTTTTAAACTATCAAGTTGTCAAAGCCCCTATTTCATTGTCTTTCATTCACTATTGTGGATAGACCTATGCACGAATCACACACAAAATTCTTTATTAGGGACTTGCCCCATACATATTCTCTCAATTGGGTAAGGTAATAATCATCTTGTGTTATTTACATAGAAATTGAACTGGCTTTTACTCTTCGTCTCAAAGTCATTCACTTGTTGACTTGTCCTTACATAATGATGATCTAAAAAATTTATAATAAACTAATGCAAACGATTTGTTTGCTGATATTTTTGAAAGCAATACGTAGGGTGAAGTGTTGGTATATTTAATTTGTTGATATAGGGCCTTCCTCTCTGTATCAAGGGCTGTACAATTAAGCAGGTAATGAGGGAGTTCTTCAGAAATTTCCTTGTCACACAGTGTATATATTAAGTTTTTGGCCTCAAACGTCAGAACGTGGGTATACACGAATCTAAAGATCATTGAAGTCACTTGTTAGCAGGACTTGTGCCACAATCCATAATTATTTCTAAACAAGATACATGTAAATAGTCTCCATGACATTGTGTAATGTCACAAGTGATAATAAAAAAAACTTGTTATTTCTATTCATATTCTTAACGTTTTCAATACGTTTTTAAACAATGATACTAACTGTACGTAAATTAGACTCCTGGAGCGTACAAGTTTTTAGCAATAATCCTAGTGTCCTAGCCTAAATACAACAACAAAAAACTTTATTAAGAACTTTTAGTCTTATACAGATTCTCCAAGCATAAATATAGGGTACATTCTGGAATAACAGTAAGAGTACCAGTAATCAGCAATGTTATTTACAGTTTATCAAATAAGAGGTAAAAAAGAAAGGAAAGGTTTAGCATAAACTTACATACAAGCAGTTAAGAACATAAACAGTTCTTAAATAACAATAATTAGTAGAATTAACAGAAATATACATAATTATCAAGTATTTTCATAGTTTTATACACGGATGGATTAAGAGTCTAGCCTATATACAACAATAGCCCATCAAACGTGACAAAAACATGACGTCGCATTCCTTCACACCCGTCTATTCCAGATTCTCTGTTTTAGGAAGATATAAAAATCATATTTTTATAACTCCCTCCAGCTATAATCCCAATATGTTGTAAATCATGTTTCAATTTTATTATACTCGATAGCTTTATACCTCCCTCTCTCTCTCTCTCTCTTGAGTCACATTCCACGCACAATTTTAGCTCCGTCGGAAGAACTGATTCCTTTTTTTTTTGCTTATCCCTAGTGCCTATATAAGGATAATAAATGTCTGAAAGCTGGCCTTACCAATAAAGAAACACATTGATAACGTTTTTATTTTATATTTTTCTAAAATGTGTCTTTTTGTTTGTAGATAAATCACAAACTTTCACGTAAATTCCTTATCTGTTGACTAAAATGAAAACATCTTTGATAAACTGAAAAAAAAATCGCTCATCTTTGGTATATGAAAAGAAACGATTACAAAATCTTAAATAGGGGAGGCAAAGTCAACAATCACCAAATTCAATAATGGACACCTCAATTATTTTGTGTTTCCAGGCAACATCAAGACATTCCCAACATTCTTAAAGTGTAAAACTTTTATTATTATTATTATCCCTAGTACATGTGATACATACCATGATAATCATGATGGGTAGAAGTAGCCGACTGCTTTTACTGTAAGTGCACTACATATCTACACATATGAAAAGCAGTTCGAACTAGTAAAACTGATAATAACCAAAATCTCTTTGATTATATCTAATCCACAGAGAACAGGATCTTTGGGACAATCCAGGATAAAAAAAATCATCAAGCTCCTTATGAAAGATTTCACCAGTATACCATATGTATACACATGTGAAAAGTGACTTTTGCACTTACAAATGTGCCAGAGCCCACGTTTGGTTACTTGCACTCGCTGTTGGAGTTAGATTTTTCCAAAGATGCACTGAATCCTTATTGAGAACATTCGTTAGGGCTGGATTTATGTCCAATTAAAACTGTGGAACTTAACACCCCTCTAAATATATTCCACAGAGAGAGAGAGAGAGCCAATTAAATAAATACATTGCTGAATCTCTTATCTTTAAAATGAATCTTCAAATTAAATCATCCTATATCCTTTTATAATCTCTAAGTTATCTATCTCCCGTGTTCCGTTAGAGATACCAAGTTTTATCGTTCTCTCTAACCTTACTTACAAGTTTGGATAATTATAAGGAAGGCCAACCATATTTCATAATACGAAAATCTTATGGAAGTAAGTAATAATAGTTTAAATTGTTATTTTTGAATCCTATATTGAAGCATTTTTTTTATAATAATGATTTGTTTAAATGTTTTTAGAATTAAGAGGCGGGGGTCGGTGGAAGGATGATCTAAACCGTTGGTTTTCGATCCCTACGACCCGGGTTCAATTCCTGCATTGGGCACTTTTTTTATGATTTAAAAAAAAAAAAAATGCTCCAATTTCCACCGATTCTTGCAAAAGTCCAACCCCACCAGCGAGTGCAAGTAACCAAACGGGGATATAGCACCTTTTGTAAGTGCAAAGTCGAACTGTTTTTCACATGTGTAGACATGTGGAGTACTTACAGTAGAAGCAGTCGCCTACTTTTATCCCCCATGATTATCATATGAATAATATAATTATAGCGAATACATAATAATACAATTACTTTAAACATATAATACAAAGTCATTATACATAACGGCGAATAATATTGGTATTTCAATTTTTTGCAAGTGTTTACGAACTTTTGGGATAACCTTGTAAGTGCTTTTGTAGAATCTCTTCTGATTGATCCACTTTTCCAGGAGAAAAAGGAGGAAATTGCTGTATTCAGTTGAAAATTTCTTACTTTTAACTGAGACAAATAGTGTCAAATAGTACATTTTTATGTGAAGGTAAGGGAGAGGGGGATTAAAAGATTTCTACGGGGATTCGGCCAGTTGTCCTAGCAACAAGACTAATCCTTCTTAATCCTTATACAGACCTTGTGTCCTTCCTCAAGTTAGAACACAGACTTCAATCTCTTCAGTCGAATAATAGCAAAACCTACTTCATATTGATTGAAACATGAGAACTATATCGATATTGTTATCGATCAGTTATAAATTGCCAAAATGTCAAGAAAAATCAGTATCAACAACAATCTTTTTACAGAATTCGCCCAGATATTGATATTTAACATAATTTTATTGACATATTGTCAATACAAACAACTACAAAAAGATTTATTAAGACCTTTTAGTCTTATACAGATTCTCCAAGCAGAATTGTAAGATACATTCAGGAAAAAGGTAATAGTACCTTAATGGTAATATGATATTTATAGACATAATGTCAATACATGTAAAACGTAGAATCGTAGAGGAAAACGTAGATTGCGTGCTTCGACACTGAAGAGATGGTGATGTCGTGGTCCTCGAGATCAAATGGAAAGATCCAGAACTGCAGGTCCGGCCGATGATGGAGAACATCTCTCGGATGACAGAGCGAACAACGCTGTAGGGATATTGCTTAGAAAAGATTAGTTATTTACAGATGATCGTTCATTTTACAAATCCATTTACATACAGGCTCGGGGGTCGATGGAAGGCTGGTTAAACCGTTTGGTTTTCGACCACTACGACCCGGGTTCGAATCCTGCATTGGACACTTTTTTCTGTTTAAAAAAAAAAAAATGCTCCAATGGCCCCCGATTCTTGCAAAAGTCCAACCCCACCAGCGAGTGCAAGTAACCAAACGGGGCTCTGGAACATTTGTAAATGCAAAGTCGAACTGCTTTTCTCATGTGTAGACATGTGGTGCGCTTACAGTAAAAGCAGTCGCTAACTACCCACCCTGATTATCATGGCCTGTACCACGTGTACTAGGGATAAGAAAAAAAAAAAACATACAGGCTCTCTTTTCTTAGTGTTTCTTCTCTTGAGCAACCCTGTAAAACATGTACAAGGACAATGCATTTAATTTATTCTTTGTCGTTCTATACAGCAGAGTCTCCAGAGCAAGATGTTTTGATGAAAAAAAAAAGCAATATCAAATAGGATAGTGTGTAATATGGTCGTAAGAAAGAGATAAGTCTCCCATTCTCTCAGCTGAAGAACAAGGATGAAATGACTTTACTAGCAGTTATATAACAGATGGAAGGTACTATCTAGATCCTTTTTTAACTGGATTCCAAGTAAACGTCGTACAGTCCATGGTAAGTTACACCACACTGTAGTAACTATAGTTATACAACATGTCTATAGAGGGCAATTAATAACGATATAGTTAAACCTGTCATTTTCCGAATTAAGGAGGCCTCATGAAGAGCTATCAAGGATATTCTTGGTCAACTAGATTCATGGACAAAACTTAAGGTTATTTTACCTGTTAGCATGTATATCGGGATCAGACAATAACTCTGTAGAGATATTTGATACACAGTAACCTTTATTGAAGACAAGAGACTTAAGGAAAATGTACCTTTTAGTATGTATATTGTGATTCAGACAATAACTCTGAAAGATATTACAATGACCTTTATTGAAGACACGAGATAACTAAAGTGTGAACAAAATTACTTCTAGTTTATTTTAACTTTCGACGTTTTAGTGACTTCATGTCAACTCTCTTCAGGGTCGGTTGACTGTTTTTTTCTCTGAATCAACTTCTAACAAACAAATAATCTTCATAAAATTGCCTCTGTCTCCTTAAAAAAAAAAAAGACGACAGGCGATATCATACTTACAACTTCCTTAAGTTTTGTCCATCAGCGTAGTTCAGATCTACCAACCAGAAGTGATTAGAACTTTATACTAAATTACTAAACAAACCAGGTAGTTGGTATTCAGAAACCCAGAGATTATGTCTAGTTTTCTCTTTGCATTAAGTTTTAGCGATCGTTTATTGATGATTAGTCAAACTTTTGATTCACAGCTAGGTTGAAAGATGTATACCCTCCTTGGTCAACTCAAGAGAAAGGAATAATCACCGGAATGAATGATTCACACCAAATGATTAGACTTTTAAATGATTCCCGCGGCAGCTGGTAAAGGATGTGATGATCCCCGGATATTTCCCCAACATGATTACAAAATGCCATGTCCATCTCAAAGTATTCAACATGTTTATTTAATTCTATATACAGTTACGAGCGTCATTCCTCATCGGCCTCTGTCACGGTTTGCTTTTTTTTTTTTTTGGAATGGCGCCCTCCTATTGGTCGGCTACAATCACGCCACCTTTGCCCCCCCCCCAACTCGCATTTTCGTTTTTGTAACTATTGTGTTGGAGCGGGTCGCTCCTTAAATAAATGCATATATTAGTTAATAATCAAATGGAATCCTCTCTTTCTTTTTCCCAGTAAGAGACGCCTACGGAAGCCAACAGTACATAGACAGACAAAGCACATAGGCTATAGTTATTAACTAATATATGCATTTATTTAAGGCGCCAATTTATAATTGTAACAAATAGTATTTGAATCAAAACATTCAATCGGGTAAAACACGGGCGTTGCCCGGGTCATTCGGCTAGTGTAGTACTATAGACAACTAAAATAATTTTATTGACATCTTGTCAATACATGCAAAGTGCACAGTCTGTAATATTTAAAACTTTAAGGTCATATTCTGCAATATATTTATAACAATAATAAAAAATGGCATATCCTGACCAGGAACACATGTGCTTTACAGAAGGTAGAGCGCCATCTAGTGGAACAGAAATCAAAAACAGAAATGGCTTTTCTTGATTTATCAAGAAATTGGGTTGGCCAAATATCAGGGAACAGGCTAAATCAATGTTTAGTTGATTTTTGTTTCACCAGATGGCGCTCTGCCTTCTGTAAAGCACATGTGCTCCTGGTCAGGATATACCATTTTTATTTTTGATTTCAACACCTGATCTTTTTATCTTTTATTTTTTCTTTCATTTTTTCTTTTATAACAATAGGATAAAACATAATAGCGTAAATTTCAGAAAGTTCAATCAACACGTTAACAATCTGTAATCAATAATGGAGGTGAAGGCTGTAGAACTAGAGAGAATTTACAGTTTCCTTCTTTTTTTCTCAATCATTTTAGCATACGCACGCAAATTTGTCCTTAACTACCATTTTTCTTCATTTTTCAGGAAGTCTTTAGGACCAACCTTTTTTTTTTTTTTTTTGGTCCTTGAGGTACAGCTTTGTACCACGCTGATGAGAGTCAACAGCCCGTAATGGTGTATGTCATTAGATTTTCTTGATTCAGGAGGTTGTCTCAAAATTTCGTAAATATATTGCCACGTGGAAAATTAGGGAAGACCAACTTAGGGTTAAGATAACAATTTATTTCAGGCAAGAACAAACTATGAGTGATAAACAAAAGATAAAATTTTACACAAATAAATGTACTGGCAATACGTTTCTTTTAAATATCATCAAATATTATCTCTACAGACCTTACTGCAATGATATGAGTTATTGGATGAGAGGGCTTGGCTCATCAGTAGTGAACCCTCTAGAGATAATATTTGATGATATTTAAAAGAAACACATTGCCAGTAAATTTATTTGTGTAAAATTTTAACGATAGATGGCAATTAAATTTAATAAACAAAAGATAAGAAAAAGAGGGAAGTGTACAGAGTATAGCAAAATATAAACATAAAATATAATACTCTGCTAATAAAATAATAAATACTTTTTTAAAAAGGCATCTCCTTATCGTGGAACTGAAAGTTGCTGATGGGATGAATCAGTTGCACGATAAGGAGATGCCTTTTGAAAAATGTATGCACCTTATCCCAGTACAATATTACATTTGTACTATTTTTTCGCAATAAATACTTTAAGAAAAAGGCATCTCCTTATCGTGCAACTGAAAGTTGCTGATGGCTGGCGCCATCTCTTAATTTCTTTTTCTTAATTTATGCACCTTATCCCAGTACAATGTTACATTTGTGCTATTTTTTTTTTCACAATAAATACTTTGTTACAATAATATGATTATGATTTATATTTGCAAGTGTTTACAAACTTTTAAGACAACCTTGTAATTCTGAAGCCAACCTGATGATTAGCCACCCTTGATAGAGAACATCAGAGATTAAATCATTCTTCTATAAGAATTCTGTTATAATTTTACCAAGGTTACCTATATTACCAAGGTTGTCCCAAAAGTTTGTAAACACTTGCAAAATGTAAATCATAATATGTTTACGAACTTTTGGGATAACCTTATATAAAAAAAATGGGTTGGCCAATATTATTGAATAAATTTATATCCACGTTTGATCGATATTTATTCCGATATATTATATTACAGTTACGAGCGTCATGCGTCATCTCTGTCACCGTTTGCTTTTTTTTTTTTTTTTTGGAATAGCGCTCTCCTATTGGTTGGCTACGATCACGCCACCACTACGCGATACACTTTGTTTTTTACTTTGCCCCCCCCCCCCCCCCCCCCCCCCCCCACTCGCTTTTTGGTTTTTGTAACTATTTTGTTGGAGCGGGTCGCTCCTTAAATAAATGCATATATTAGTTAATAACTAAATGGAATCCTCTCTTTCTTTTTCCCAGTAAGAGACGCCTACGGAAGCCAACAGTACATAGACAGATAAAGCACATAGGCTATAGTTATTAACTAATATATGCATTTATTTAAGGCGCCAATTTATAATTGTAACAAATAGTATTTGAATAAAAACATTCAATCGGGGGTAAAACACGGGCGTTGCCCGGGTCATTCGGCTTGTATATATATATGTGGCACAATATATGTGAATCTCAATTTAGGAGCTATGGAAGAATTGTGTGATGAAAACAAGGAAGTAAACATCCATTAGTATTTGCATATATGCTTCATCTATAATCGCTAAACGAACATCAAAAACTTCCATTCATCATTTATAATGTTATATGGAATGGAGAAATATCTATATATTACTCCATGCTGTTGGGGAGTCTAGTTTATCATTCTATATAGATGAAGTAATCTCTTATCCCTGTTTGACGTGGCCAGAATTTACCCCTCACAGTAAATCATTTCCCCATATCTTTTATTATAAATTAATATACATATACACACACACAGCTTTATTAAGACCACCGGTCTTATACAGATTCACCACAGGAAGAAATAATAGATGGAGCTCCTATACTCCAGACAGCACAGCACCCAACAACAGCCTCCTGGTCCGATGCATGTCCAATGGCCACACGTTCCTTCGTGCATACGTCATGGTTAGCGAATCGCTGAATAAGCTAGTGTGGAATATTATAAATTAATATATTAAAAACAAATTAGGCATATCCTGACCACAAAAATGAGCGTTTTTTAGATGGCAGAGCGCCATAAACGAGTGAATAACACCCTCGATTCCTGACAACCATTAACTGGGATCGAATCCCCGCATTGGACACTTTGTTTTAATATGTGAATAACCCTCATATATTATTCATTGTTGTAAATATCATAAACTAGGTTGTTCTTTTTTCAGCGGTACCTAATAAAGTGATTTTGGGACAAGAACAAGAAGCAGAGCGCCATCTAACGTAACAGAAATCAACTAAACGTTGATTTAACCCAGGCCTGGCCAACCCGCTGCCCGCCGTAAAAAATGTTGCGGCTCGCCATTTAACTTTATATTTCTTTTGTAACTTTCATTTCTCGTCTGTATATTCAAAAACAGAAAATATATTGAAATAATTATAATATTTTTTTATTTAAAATATGTCCCACAATTTTTAAAATACATATTTGATTCCATAAAAAGGAAGAAAAAGTTAGGAATAATGGTAATTAATAGAGAAATAGTTTTTTTATTTTAAATTGTTATTATTATTTTTATTTTAAAAAAGCAGCCGAAAATAATAAATAAAAACATTAAGCATCAAGGAAGCATTAAGTTTTTTTTTAATACACATTTTAAAGTTAAAATTTTGATATAGTTAAAGTTTTTAGACCTTGTTTACGATTCCGTGCGGCCCGTGGCGTCATTTAGGTTGGCCAGGGCTGATTTAACCTGTTCCCTGATATTGGTCAACTCATTTTCTTGGCAAATCAAGAAAAGTCAACACGAACGCATTTCGGTAAAGTAATATATGTGTTTATCAGAAGAGGCACCTCTACAGTTAAGCAAAAAAGCATTAAAAATAATGCAATTTGGTTCATTGGTACAGTACGTTTTGGTAGAGATGAAGAATGTAACGCCAGTTTTATCAACTTTAAACAAAAGCAGCCAACTTGTATGCCATGGTTTCGGGCAATGTACCTCTATTTAGTTCATTAAAGACATATACTGTTTAGATCAAGAATGGGTATTTGGTCAATTCTGGAATAATTAAAAATCAACGAGAATAGTTGATATTTATTCCGATAGATGGCGCAAGCCACTTTCAGTTGCACGATAAGAAGATGCCTTTTTTTTCATAATTTATGCACCTTATCCCAATACAATATCACATTTGTACTTTTTTTTTTTACATTGTGTCGCGGTCTCACGCAATTCACAGCTTGCACCACGCTGATGAGGGCCAAATAGCCCGAAACGCGTCCGTGGTTAGCTTTTCTTGATTAATCAAGAATGGATATTTGGCCAATTCTGGAATAATTAAAAAATCAACGAGAATAGTTGGTATTTATTCCGATAGATGGCGCAAGCCATCAGCAACTTTCAGTTGCACGATAAGGAGATGCCTTTTTTTCATAATATAGTGTTTACGTTTGGCTAATTTATTTATTATGTTGTAAGATTATTAACTCAAAAGGAGCTTCTTCTATAGAACATGTTTATATAGAAGAATCTCCTTTTGAGTTAATATCTTACAATATAATTATGATAATCAAAAGTTAATGTCTACATCCCAATTTATTTATTTCTACAATATTACATCAGCATTCTTAAAAGACGATCAACTTCACATCATCAAAAATGAAACCATTTATTGCAAGCTTTGCATAATGAAAACTACAAACGAAATGTCCCACTATCTATCCGATTGTATTTATAGTTAAACCTGTCTATAGCGTCCCCTTTTGGGACTCACCAAATAAGGGTGCTATAGAGAAGGGGTGCTGGTCACTTTTAATGTAAATCGCATCGTACTACGTATTTAAAATCGGGCGCTATAGAGAGGAAGGCGCTATTTAGAGGGAGCGCTATAGACAGGTTTAAATGTATATGGAGGAGGAAATGTTGAAGATCAATAAACAGAACTATGTTGAACCAGTTCAACTGATTAAAATCTCATCATAAAACATAGCTATAGAACTGTATAACTATCATAAAGCGGTCTTAGGGAAAATATCCTTACAAAATAAAAGTCAAAACATGTATATATATAAAATGAAAGGATTTAAAAGCACGAATGTTTCCTTTATACATAATACAAACTTCTACTGTCCTTACTGCGATGAAAAAATATATTGGGAGGGCTTGGCTCATCAGTGGTGAACCCTCCCAGCGGTTTCGCCAATTTAGTCCACCAGACCGCTTCTCAGAGCTCTAATACTGTATTGGACGATTCTGCTCATATACGCAGCACTGAAGGATGGAATCTCAGAAATGGTTTTCAAGAAAACTATGGACATAGGCTTATAGGACAGTAGAATTACATTCAAATGTATATATAAAATAACTCTCTTCTCATACCCTTAATTATGTAAATATTTGGTTTATGTTTTCCTTTTTGTATCGAGAATCATTACAAGTTGGAATGTCTTAACAAACCTTTTATTATACAATATAATATAATGTGACTTGTGATTGTAAAACGACATTTGAAAATTATACCGCCTGTGTTTCTTTTCAACGAAAAATCAAGATTTATTTTAAAAAGAAATAACGATTATTTCTAACCTTAGGGATGAAGTATGAAAGGATGAATTGTGAAGAGTAATGATAAACGGAAAAATAAAAGTGTCCAGGGATAGGAATATTTTATTGTTGTATTACTACAATAATAAACAAAGGCGAAAAGATAAGCTTTCAGAGAATCTTCTTCATATACTTAACAAAAGATTTCAATGCATTTATTAACTATTAGGTTGATAAAAACATATTTACATATCTCTATATTAAACATAGGTCGATAAAGTGCCATCTACATATAATAAATAAAGCTTATAAATAGATTCGATTGGGTTTGTAGGGTTAAATAATTCCAATTGCCACACCTAGATGGTGCTGTGTTAAACTTTGTGTGTTATAAAAGTTACATCATTTTTGCAAATGTAAATATTTAATTATTCTTTATTCTTATTTATTATATTTTATTGTAAACAATATGTTATATTTCTTTGTTGCTAGAATACCATTTAACTAAAATTTGTATGCCTAAATAAGTCGAGAGACTTTTGGAAATAAAAACCCTTTTAGTGGTTAACCGTGTCTGTGGTGATTAATGATCCTACAGGTAAATCAGAGGAAAATAAATTCATAGGAACTCAAAGCTATTTAGGAAAAATGGAAGATAAAGAAAAATATACAGATGAGTTTATTAAGAAAAAAAATATGATGGTACAACTGAAAGTTGCATAGCTTCTGTCATCTATGGAGTTTTTTTAATTATTATTTTATTATCCCATTGTATAATTATACACGGTCATGGAGATTATATTCATAGATCAAATTCACAATCTTGGTAGGGTTGGAATATAGGTCCTGTCTTGAGGCTCCCATACATTCCAAGAGGTGGTCTGGTTAGGCCTCTTTGGTCCTGCAGATGGTGTATTGTGGGAAGGTCTTTATACTATCCTGGAAGAGGAGCGATCTTGTATGGCCAGTTTTGAGCCTGGAAATATAGGTTGCTGTCTGTCGGAGTAATACAAATGAATATACTTATAGGTGTGGTTTTATTTGTACGATATATTCACAATGTAGTTACATATTGTTAAGGATTTTGTTAGTTGGAATGAGAATTATATCAACAACAACAAAAAGCTTTTATTAAGGGCACTCGTCCCATACAGATTTTTTTTTAGATGGATAAACAGAAGTAAACATTGTAGTTATCTACAGAAAGTGGAAATTAAGATCAACCTTTCTTCAAGTTGGATCTATCATCTGTGTTGTGACTATTGTCTGTGCTATTTTCCAGAATTTGTGAAAAGTGAATGCATTGGGTTTATTTTTTATTACTTTTGTCATTAGAATATATGGCGATTTGTTTTTATAACTAACTAGCCGAATGACCCGGGCAACGCCCGTGTTTTACCCGATTGAATGTTTTGATTCAAATACTATTTGTTACAATTATAAATTGGCGCCTTAATTAATTGCATGTGTTAGTTAATAACTATAGCCTATGTGCTTTATCTGTCTATGTACTGTTGGCTTCCGTAGGCGTCTCTTACTGGGAAAAAGAAAGAGAGGATTCCCCATTTGGTTATTATCTAATATATGCATTTATTTAGGGAGCGACCCGCTCCAACACAATAGTTACATAAATAGCGAGTGGGGGGGCAAAGGTGGCGTGACCGTAGCTAACCAATAGGAGGGCGCTATTCCAAAAAAAAAGCAAACGGTGACAGAGAGAGATGACTGATTAGGAAAGACGCTCGTAACTGTATATAGAATATTTTGATGGAGGATTTCTCTCTCCTCTGAATCACCCTACGTATTGCTTTCAAAAATATCAACAAACAAATCTAAGGCAATAGCTTACTATACATTTTTTAGATCATCATTATGTAAGGACCAGTCAACAAGTGAATGACTTTGAGATGAAGAATAAAGCCAGTTCAATTTCTATGTAAATAACACAAGATGATTATTACCTTACCCAATTGGGAGAATCTGTATGGGGCAAGTCCCTAATAAAGGCTTTTGTGTGTGTGTATCTTCTCTTCTGAATGAGAATGGCATCATCTACTAAACTTTAATTTATTTTTTTATTTTTTTTCACACACATAAGCCTTTATTAAGACACACAGGTCTTACAGAGGATTCTCCTTGGGGTTACAAAACGGAGAAAGTGGGAAATAAAAATGGTGAAAGAATATATACATATGGTAAATATATACAGATTATAAGAAAGAATAAAGAAATAAGAAGAATTTTAAAAAATAAATAAAAACTTTAATTTATAAGAACATCTACTTGTGTGTCTTTGTAGATTAGGATTGTAGTTTCATATTCGACAGTCTATTCACATTTCTGCAAGGTATCGTCGAGTTTTGGGAATCGCTATTATGAGTGTGATTGGTGGATTTGACGCAATCAGCTTTTATCTCAAATGAATTCATTCTTTTGTTCATTGAACACACCCTCTAAATATGATTTCCACAAAATTTTGACGTTTCTCCCAAGATTTAGCAATTTTTCAAAACAAGTTCATCATTTCTTCAGTTGAAGAGTGGTTAATAAATACAAATCACAAAATCTTATCCAAGATGTCAAGTCTTTTCTAACTGTTAATTAGTAAAGTAAATGTTTCAACGATGGTATGTTGTTTGAGAGGTAGGTTCCACCCACACGTTCCCACCCACCTTGGCATCCCTATTGTTCCTTTACTCTTGTTGCTGACATACTTCTACGTCATGTTTGCAATATCTATTTTTCCCTTCCTCGTAACCACGCCTTTGCATGAAGAGGACGTTCAAGCAAGGGCACACTAATCATCAAGAATGGTACTTCTTATCCCCCCCCCCCCCTCTCTCTACGTTATCTAGGTGGGACATTCCTCCCTTCCTTCAGGGCATGTGTTCTGACATCCCCAGCAGTGGCGCCAGGCCCGGTGCTATGATCCTAGTTGGCCCACCCATCCGCCCAGAAAGAAAGGGGAGACGACGCCTCAAGAAAAAAAAAAAAGACCCCATCTTCTCACCCCTATTCCCGCATGACTACTTCAAAACAATCCTTGGTATTCTCAGTCTTACTCTTCTAATCAATCTCTACAAATATCTTTCATATCATTTTACATTCTGTAGAAAATTTTTCGCGCCTTTATTTATCGTCTTGAAAAAATCGTCTGAAACGTTTTTACTCCCCAAGCTTTCTCAAAACATATAAATGGCTTACTACAAAGAAGAAATAGGAATCCACCATACCTCAAATAGTATCTTATTCTATTTATTATATTTATAGGTGGAAGGATGGTCTAAACCGTTAGTTTTCGGCCGCTACGACCCGTGTTCGAATCCAGCATTGGGCACTTTTTTTTCTAATTAAAAAAAAAATGCTCCAATGTCCCCCGATTCTTGCAAAAGTACAACCCCACCAGTGAGTGCAAGTAACCAAACCGAGCTATGACATATTTGTAAGTGCAAAAAGTCGAACTGCTTTTTACATGTGTAGACATGTGGTACACTTAGAGTAAAAGCAGTCGCCTACTTCTTCCTACCATGATTATCATGCTATGTACCACGTGTACTAGGGATAATAATAAAAAATATATATTTATATTTCTGAAAATAGAGCAATCCATTATATGAATATTTAATAAAATAAGGCTTATTTTGGATTTAAAACGTTTTATTAATCCAATATTTCGATGGACCAATCGTCCATTTTTTTACGAGGTTTTTGTTAACGCGACATGCTGTGTGCTTCATAACAAAAGCCTCGTAAAAGATGGACGATTGGTCCATCGAAATATTGGAATAATAAAACGTTTTAAATCCAAAATAAGCCTTATTTTAAATATATTTATATATCGTGACTTTGAAGTTGACCAACCTATTCCAGATTTAACCAAGTATGTTCAGCTTAACGACGTTCCGATTAACGACCATTTCACTTTAACGACGAACTTTATTAAATATTTTCAGAATCTTCACTCTTAGTTATAAACCAAAAGTCTGATTACTTTGATTCACTGACATTTATTGTCTGTTTTCAATTTACCTATAAATATATTAATACTATACAAGCTGAATGAATTTCATCCAGAATTATCCAATTGTATTTCAGCTACATTTTGTTAAGGCACCTAATCAGTTAAAAAAATTTCACTCTATAAAACCTGTAACAAAAAGAGGAACCAATCAAATGTATTTATTAAACCTACCAGTGAGTAAAAAAGCAAAACTACAGAAAATTGGTTTTCGATTTATTAAAATTACTACATGGATTTTTTTTTAATATCGTATATGTTGCATTATATTTTCAGCTACTTACTTATATGTAAAATTTCTAATAATTGAATCAGCAGTTTTGATGGAGTAGAGTAATAAACATTGTTTTAACCTTTCATGTTTAGTATAAATTATTTCTAGTATAGTATTTAGTATATAAAGTAGAACGTCCCTGTAAAGGACACCTAATTGCAGAGCCAAAGTGTTGCTTTAGGTAGAGGTGTCTTCTTATCGGAGAGTTGCTAAATAGTAAAAATGATAATTTTGAAAATTAAAACTGTCCTTTGTGGAGTGCTGTATGTATATATATGTAATATAGGTATATGTATATATGTAAAATTTCTAATAATTGAATCAGCAGTTTTGATGGAGAAAAGTAACAAACATTGCTTTATCATTGTATGTTTAGTATATAGTATAGTATTTGGTGTAGTATTTCTAGTATAGTATTTAGTATGTACATTAGAAACTTCCTGTAAAGGACAACACCTAATTACAGAGCCAAAGTGTTGCTTTAGGAAGAAGTGTCCTCTTACCGGAGAGTTACTAAATTGTAAAAATGGTAATTTTGCAAATGAAAACTGTCCTTTGTGGAGAGGTGTCCTCTTACCGGAGAGTTGCTAAATTGTAAAAATGGTAATTTTGCAAATGAAAACTGTCCTTTGTATAGAGGTTTCCTCTTACCGGAGAGTTGCTAAATAGTAAAAATGGTAATTTTGCAAATGAAAACTGTCCTTTGTGGAGAGGTGTCCTCTTACCGGAGAGTTGCTAAATAGTAAAAATGGTAATTTTGCAAATGAAAACTGTCCTTTGTGGAGAGGTTTCCTCTTACCGGAGAGTTGCTAAATTGTAAAAATGGTAATTTTGAAAATTAAAACTGTCCTTTGTGGAGTGGTGTCCTCTTACCGGAGAGTTGCTAAATAGTAAAAATGGTAATTTTGCAAATGAAAACTGTTCTTTGTAGAGAGGTGTCCTTTTACCGGAGAGTTGCTAAATAGTAAAAATGGTAATTTTGCAAATAAAAACTGTCCTTTGTAGAGAGGTGTCCTCTTACTGGAGAGTTGCTAAATTGTAAAAATGGTAATTTTGCAAATGAAAACTGTCCTTTATGGAGAGGTGTCCTCTTACCGGAGAGTTACTAAATAGTAAAAATGGTAATTTTGCATATGAAAATTGTCCTTTGTGGTGTCCGCTAAAGGAAGGTTCTACTGTATATATTCTATAGGGATTGTATAATAGCTCTTGTTTATATCGACTACCTATAATTACATGTACTTCCTTAAGTTGGCTTTATGTTCGCTTAACAACATAGTCGTATAACGACTTCTCTTTCAATCCCTCTTCCCATCGTAATCACCTATATTTATTTACCTATATAAATGATAAAGTTGTTGGGGTTAATAGACGAATGGTTAAAACCTTCGATTTTCGAATGTAACGACCTGGGATCGAATCCCGCAATGGACATTTTTTTTTTTTTTATGAAACAAAAAAATTGCTCTGATGACCCTCGAATTTTGCAAAAGTCAAAACTCACCAATAAGTGTAAATAACCAAACTTGGCTCCGGTGACACTCGTAAATGCAAAAGTCGAACTGCTTTCCGCAGGTGTAGATATATATTTAAAAAATAAGGTTTATTTTGGATTGTAATAAGATTATTTATTAATCCACTATTTCGATGGACCAATCGTCCATCTTTTACGAGGGTTTTTGTTATGAAGCACACAGCAAGTCGCGGTGAGCCACGGACGTCTTACAAGCTTATTGGGCGATAAACCATCATATATATACATTTTAACATCCAAGATTACTCCACCAGAAATCTACGAAGATTTGCTGCTACCCCGAAACTACTCCTCCAAATGCTTCGAAACATCAAGCATGGATCTACCTCCACAACAATCCTGACCGGCCATGGTTACATTCAGGCAGACCTTGCAACGGTATCGAAAGAAGACCCAATTTGCCCCCACTGCCAAGATGAAGACCAAACCGTAGACCACCTCCTCTTCACTTGCCCAACCTTCCAATACCAAAGATTCCAGACAGCCACTCTCCTAGGTATCACCAACATATGTCCAGCATCCCTAGAAAATCTCCCAAGAAAGAAATCTGCCTGGCGACACCTCATTAATTGGACTTCCACTGGCATTGTATATAAATCCAAGAAGACTTAGGTCAGAAGGACATCCCGGGTAGTTGGTGACTTCTGTACGCTCCAGGAACCTGGGTTACTTAAATAAATAATATACATTTTAAACAAAGTAAATATAATCAAAAGAAAAACAGTGTAATATATATAAATAAATATAGATAATTAAGAGATTTCGAATAAAAAGGTATAGATATGTGGTGCACTTACAGTAAATTAAATAACATTATCATGGCCTGTACTATGTGTACTAAGGATAATAATAATAATAATAATGAAAGGTGTTACTATTGGTCGTTTGTCTATTCTTCTATTTGACTTCCAGCTTATCTTCAAGAAATCTCAACAATTTATTTTTGCAAGAGACAACAATAATAATAATTAATTTTAATATCTAATAGAATTCTAGCTATTCATCAATATCTTATTGTTTTACCAAGTTGCTGTTTGGCTAGTATATGTTAACTTTATTCATCCTTCACTCGTACCTTTCCCGAGCGACTTTATGTTATTAAAAAGTCAAACAAAAGAGCGCAATTACTTTTAAATTTATTTCCTTGTGCGCGTGATGTGGTTCAGAAGTCTTCGATGATTCTTCTAAAAGGTAATGGACGGTTTCTAGGTTAATTTTATATAAATTTATTATTGTATGTGTTAATTACATTGATTGTAATTATATATAGAAATATGATTGAGAAACACTTCATCTATACCGCTGTTCAACAAACACCTCACCAGTTGTGTTCAGTAATTGATGTAAAGGCCATTAGTTCCCCCGTCTGGCCACACAGCTGTAGAGGTACCCACCCCGACGTTAGGAAAGGGCCTCGGGGGGTTAGGTGAGGACAAAAGCTCTATGCATCAAGTCGAGCTTGCGGCCAGACAGCAGCTCTGAATGGTTGAATAATGAAGGAGGCCACCGCCGCTGCTGTATTTTGGGACATCATTGGGTGCGTGAGTGCTATTAGCTGGGCCGACGGACAAAACCTTCTTTAATGGAAGGTCCGCGTCACGGCACGGCTGGTTCCTTAATGTCCTGAGACAACTGCCTCCATTCTGTGCAACGTCTAGCTCCTTCAGACTGATCCTGGAGACAACTGCCTCCATTCTGTACAGCTCCTTCAGACTGATACTGGAGACAACTGCCTCCATTCTGTACAACTCCTTCAGACTAATCCTGGAGACAACTGCCTCCATTCTGTACAGTACCTTCAGACTGATCCTGGAGACAACTGCCTCCATTCTGTACAGTTCCTTCAGACTGATCCTGGAGACAACTGCCTCCATTCTGTACAGTTCCTTCAGACTGATCCTGGAGACAACTGCCTCCATTCTGTACAACTCCTTCAGACTAATCCTGGAGACAACTGCCTCCATTCTGTACAGTACCTTCAGACTGATCCTGGAGACAACTGCCTCCATTTTGTACAGTTCCTTCAGACTGATCCTGGAGACAACTGCCTCCATTCTGTACAGTTCCTCCAGACTGATACTGGAGACAACTGCCTCCATTCTGTACAGCTCCTTCAGACTGATCCTGGAGACAACTGCCTCCATTCTGTACAGTTCCTCCAGACTGATACTGGAGACAACTGCCTCCATTCTGTACAGCTCCTTCAGACTGATCCTGGAGACAACTGCCTCCATTCTGTACATCTCCTTCAGACTGATCCTGGAGACAACTGCCTCCATTCTGTACAGTTCCTTCAGACTGATCCTGGAGACAACTGGCTCCATTCTGTACAGTTCCTTCAGACTGATCCTGGAGACAACTGGCTCCATTCTGTACAGTTCCTTCAGACTGATCCTGGAGACAACTGCCTCCATTCTGTACAGTTCCTTCAGACTGATCCTGGAGACAACTGCCTCCATTCTGTACAGTTCCTTCAGACTGATCCTGGAGACAACTGGCTCCATTCTGTACAGTTCCTTCAGACTGATCCTGGAGACAACTGCCTCCATTCTGTACAGTTCCTTCAGACTGATCCTGGAGACAACTGGCTCCATTCTGTACAGTTCCTTCAGACTAATCCTGGAGACAACTGCCTCCATTCTGTACAGTTCCTTCAGACTGATCCTGGAGACAACTGCCTCCATTCTGTACAGTTCCTTCAGACTGATCCTGGAGACAACTGGCTCCATTCTGTACAGTTCCTTCAGACTGATCCTGGAGACAACTGCCTCCATTCTGTACAGTTCCTTCAGACTGATCCTGGAGACAACTGCCTCCATTCTGTACAGTTCCTTCAGACTGATCCTGGAGACAACTGGCTCCATTCTGTACAGTTCCTTCAGACTGATCCTGGAGACAACTGCCTCCATTCTGTACAGTTCCTCCAGACTGATACTGGAGACAACTGCCTCCATTCTGTACAGCTCCTTCAGACTGATCCTGGAGACAACTGCCTCCATTCTGTACAGTTCCTTCAGACTGATCCTGGAGACAACTGGCTCCATTCTGTACAGTTCCTTCAGACTGATCCTGGAGACAACTGCCTCCATTCTGTACAGTTCCTCCAGACTGATACTGGAGACAACTGCCTCCATTCTGTACAGCTCCTTCAGACTGATACTGGAGACAACTGCCTCCATTCTGTACAGCTCCTTCAGACTGATCCTGGAGACAACTGCCTCCATTCTGTACAGGTCCTTCAGACTGATCCTGGAGACAACTGCCTCCATTCTGTACAGTTCCTTCAGACTGATCCTGGAGACAACTGGCTCCATTCTGTACAGTTCCTTCAGACTGATCCTGGAGACAACTGCCTCCATTCTGTACAGTTCCTCCAGACTGATCCTGGAGACAACTGCCTCCATTCTGTACAGTTCCTTCAGACTGATCCTGGAGACAACTGCCTCCATTCTGTACAGTTCCTTCAGACTGATCCTGGAGACAACTGGCTCCATTCTGTACAGTTCCTTCAGACTGATCCTGGAGACAACTGCCTCCATTCTGTACAGTTCCTTCAGACTGATCCTGGAGACAACTGCCTTCATTCTGTACAGTTCCTTCAGACTGATCCTGGAGACAACTGGCTCTATTCTGTACAGTTCCTTCAGACTGATCCTGGAGACAACTGCCTCCATTCTGTACAGCTCCTTCAGACTGATCCTGGAGACAACTGCCTCTATTCTGTACAGTTCCTTCAGACTGATCCTGGAGACAACTGCCTCCATTCTGTACAGTTCCTTCAGACTGATCCTGGAGACAACTGCCTCCATTCTGTACATCTCCTTCAGACTGATCCTGGATTCTTTGAACTGCACTGGAGATGATTTAATCTGACACAGATGGAGCCCAGAACAAAATCTTATGCTCTTAATATTCACATTTTTATCGCAATTTTTTAGTAGATCAAACTCTGAAACGCAATACCCTCCATTCATATTAGTATCCTACAAAATGAAGGAAATATAAATCCAAAGATAGATTCTTTACTTTTTTTTTATTATTTAGGGTTTTTTCAAATTTTATTTAGTTCAAGAATCTTGTTTTCGTCGCTTGTGTATGAAGACCTTCACGCGTCATATATAGGTACAAGTATTCTCTCTATTTTTAAAAAAAAAATTTCTTTGAATACAGTGAAAGCTATATAATAATAAAGTTTTTTTTTTTTTAACAAAAACTCTATATTAACACAAAGCAATAACGCGCCATCTATACATATAAAATGAAAGGATATAAAAGCACGAATGTTTCTTTTATACATAATGCAAACTTCTACTGCCCTTACTGCAATGAAAAAAAATATATATTGGGAGGTCTTGGCTCATCAGTGGTGCCCAGCGGTTTCGCCAATTTAATCCACCAGACCGCTTCTCAGAGCTCTAATACTGTATTGGACGATTCTGCTTATATACGCAGCACTGAAGGGTGGGATCTCATAAATTGTTTTCAAGAAAACTATGGACTATAACTCTATATAACAGGGAGGGGTTTCTGTTCCTTTATTGAAAACCTTTGAGAAACGAAATTTTACTTGAATAAAAACATTCTTCAATTCACATATAGTTTTCACTGCTAGTTTCCAATGAAATTGTTTTGTTTTAGGAACTACAGTAGAGCCTATCATGTGAGACAATCTAAAAATATAGTCGTCCTCGGTCTCTCCTAGAGGGATTCTCTTATCAGAAACTCAGCTGATTTATAAAGAATCTTTCAACTTAATCAGAATCCCTGATAAGAGATTACCTCCAGGTTTAGGTATGTTTTTCGACAATGACCCTATTCTAATTATTTTCACGGATTTTTATGTTTTATTCAATCTGAAATAATACAGTAAGGTGTCTCATTGAGAAGCCATAACCTAAAAACATAGATAAATCAAGTCTTTCCTGGAGGTAGTCTTTTATCAGAGATTCTGATTAGGTTGAAAGAGATTCCTCATAAGTTTCTGATACCATACTTATTTCCTTAACTATAAAATTTTATTTGAGAATAAAAGTTTTTTAAACAAATTTTATAGTCAGAAAATATAAGTATACGAATAATAAATTCCTCAAAAAAACATTTTTTTTTTTTTGTACCATTTTCAAAAATGTGCATATGTACTATGCGAAAGCTTAAATGTGTGACGTTAGAGAAAGAAGTACGTATAATGAATGCAACGTTCCTTGAATCTCATTGTTTGTCGGTCGGCAGAATTGTTTCAGCTACGGGAATATTCCCAAAAGAGGCAGTAATAAAGATTAGAGAACGTAAGGGAAATGCCCAAGCTTGCTGTCGTTGCAGCTCTAAGTCATAAATGATCTTGTTTGGAAATATTGCTTTTACGCCAAATGGTGGCTCGGGGACATTTTCCTGAAACTTGCTGTTTCGAAATAGCCTGATAAAATCAAGACATAAAATGTAAGAGTGCCATAAAAGTTTTGCCTCTAAAATATTACCACTTCGCATATAAGGTAGATTCAGATTTGCATAGCGCGCTCACGCTCTCTCTCTCTCTCGTTAATTTGCATACATCTTTCCTATAACAATCGATCTTTTAACTTGGTGGTGATGGAAGATTTCAATTAAAATAGAGATCGTTTAAAAAAAAAAACTGAAAATTTCCCCTGACGGAGTGCATACCAATAGAGATTGTGTCTTAGTTAACATCTTTTTTTTTTTTTTCTTCTTCATTATTTTACTAATTGGGTTCATTAATTGGAAGCCAAGTTTGGATGCTGGAGCTCCTATTGTGTTGTTCTCCCCCCATTTGCAAAATACTTCCCACATTTTGGAAGTCTTTCCCCTCCAGACCTAAAATTTTTCCTCAATCAGATGACACGAAATATGTAAAAATGGACATTCAACTTGAACGGTGGATTTCTAATGATCGGTGTGTTGACCACATTTCTTTGGAAATATAAGTGGGGCTCTGGTACACTGATAAATACAAAATTCAAGCTTCTTTCCACATGTGTAGACATGTGGTGCATCTACAGTAAAAGCAGTAACTTACTCTACCCATGATTATCATAAAGTACTTGGGATGAGTACTACCAACAATCACTCACAATATGTAAATATAGGTGATTCAAATCCTATGCAAATTATGCCAATAAGTAAACTAATTTGCATATTTTGTGATTATAAAATGATGATTTATTAATGACTTCCCATCCCACTTCTTCCATCCATATTTCCAATTTTTTTCTTTTTTTTTCTTCCAGATCCATATTCTTATTTTCCATAGGATCATTCAAATAATAATCTGTATATATATTTATCATGTGTATATAATCATCCATTTTTACCCCTTTGTATATTTCCCACTTTCATAGGTTTCTCCGTCTTGTAACCCAAAGGAGAATCCTCTGTAAGACCTGTGTGTCTTAATAAAGGTTTTTGTGTGCGTGTGTTAATTACTTCCCATCTTCACCATTTCTACCTTCATGGTGGGTTAGGACTGCTGTTGGTTATAAAAAAGCTGGAGATACTCACTGTAGCAGTTCTGAGGGAGATCGCCCCTGACATCTTTGTACTCAATCCTCACATGGATGCAGACAGTGCCCTAGGCAGTACTGGGTACTGTCAGCCCAGGTTATTTTATAGAGGTATTCTCTTCTGAAGATTCTTACCCGCAATAACACCGTTGTGACATCTTCCACTGTTATGTTGCCCGTTGACAGAGGTCCATTAGCATCCATAATTTACAACAACATCAACAAAAAGCCTTTATTTAGGGTCACTGACCCTATACAGGATTCACCAGAGGTATGCATAAGAACAAAGCAGTGAGACAAAGGAAATAACGATATATACAGAAGAAAAAGAAAAAAAAAAAGAGAAAAAAAAAACAAGAAAGAGGGAAGCAAGAAAAACAACACAAAAAGAGTAGCAGTAAGAAAGTGAGGAGTGAGTGTCACTTGGCCTTCTTCTGAGATATGGACTTGTGGAAACCATAAAACGCCGTAGCAATATACTTATTCAGCATCCATAATTTATATACTAAACCATGGAAGATCCCAAGGTACACGATTTTTGGATTTTTGATTTCAACCTTCATGACCTGTTGTAATCTTACCCATGGAATAATAATAAAAAATAAGAATAAATAAAAACTATTTATACAGTACTATCTGTAATGCAGTACAATCTATTGCTACAGTATAGTCTCCCATCAAAAACCATATCTTAAAAACATACTCAAACCCGATCTCTCCTGGAAGTAGTCTCTCAAAAGAGAGTTTATCACATCATATCAAGTCATAAGGATACTTCGACCAGAAAATATTTTTGTTATCTCGACGTTTCGACAAAAATATTTTGTCCTCGTCAGAAGCGAACAAAATTTGCTTAATTCTTAACGCTTTACCAAATGTTTTAATTTTTGTTCGCTCCTGATGAGGACAAAAGCTTTTTGTCGAAACGTCGAGACAATAAAAAGATTTACTGGCCGAAGTATTTTTAACTTGAAGAACTATGAATGCCGGCCAGGCAGTCATAAGGAGTCTTTCAACCGAAACATCTTTGATCAGAGAACCACCTCCAAGGAGAAGATCGTATTTAGCCATGTTTTTAGCCGTTTATTCAAGAACCTGGACAAAGTTAGGTCATTCGGCAAGAGAGAGAGAGAGAGAGAGAGAGAGAGAGTTTATATATATATATATAAATAAAGTTATTTGTTATAAACGTATGCTAAAGGTTGATCAACGCATGCCATTTTAGATTATTTATAAAAGAAAATTTCAGCTTTAAGGACCAATTACAGCGGTTTCTAGTTGGATTTGAGGTGCTTTTCGCTATTAAGGAGGACATTGTTCTAAAGGCGAGAACTTGATATTTCTGAAAAGTGGTCTTTAATCCGAATAGGTCGTTAAAACGGATGGTAGCAAAGTTTCCTGTATCAAGCCAAGAATCCATAAATTCTTGAATCTTTCGAGATACAAAAGGTTAGGAAGGACTACCTCCACATTGTTCTATATGCGAGAACTTTAGATTTCTGAAAAGTGATCTTTAATCCGAATAGGTCGTTAAAACGGATGGTAGCAAAGTTTCCTGTGTCGAGCCAAGAATCCATAAATTCTTGAATCTCTCGAGCTACACAAGGTTAGGGAGAACCACCACCATCACGTAGAGAAGATTTCATATTCCAATCCCGTGTAGATCCCTCGGATTTCTTCTTTTTTCTTACCTCTCTCTCTTTCTTTGACCAAACGTCATCTCCCTCTCTTTCTTTCTTTTCCGCGATGTTTTCTAGATAGGACACATAATGAATAATCACACTAGAAACAGATAACAGTGGCCGAAGTACATAATATTCTTTAACACTAGATATCAAAGTATATATTTCACTTAATTATAGGACATTACTTAGCTTTATATTCGTAAATGATAGGTTTCTGTTTAAGACAAGGTCCACTTAAGACAAGTTTTACTATCAAAAAAAGAAAATCTAATAACCCTTCGGTCAAAAATTATTAAAACTATGTGTCATTTATCTCAGAAAACTGGTCTCCTTACTCAAGCTTAAATTGAGAATGGACTGTATCTATTTGAATTAATAGGGCTTGGAGAGGATTGCGAGTATATTATGAAGTCCTGTAATGTCCTTCATGAAGCTTCATTCTTAAGATGAAAAACATCTGGCTTACAGAGATAAAGTAAAAGGCATCTCCTTATCGTGCAACTGAAAGTTACTGACATCGGCAACTTTCAGTTGCATGATAAGGAGATGCCTTTTTTATTAATTTATCCAGCTTATCCCAGTACAATGTCACATTTGTACTATTTTTTTACATTCCAGAGATAATTCTTTTAAAAAATTTCAATTCAAAAATCTCTAACTTTCCTTGAAAGACTACCGAGTTTACTCCTGTAGGGAGGCTTCCAAAGCCCAAAAGGTATACATTTGAATTTAAAATGTCTAAAATAAATTTATCCTTGGAAGCCCCTGATATTTTTCACCTTAATATTGATAAAATTTTATTGAATTGTAAAACTACACTCTGCTATCTTGTATGAATCACTATTGAACTCTTTTTTTTTTCATCCTAGTTATTCAACGATATAACGAAAAGTATACGAACGAAAGAGAATTCGTTTATTATAACGATAAAGAGCACAAGCTTTCATACCAAACGAATCTTCTATATACGTATAACTGTAATAAACGTTAAGAGAAAGGACGATATTTTAACATATTATATTATTTGCATATATCTTTATGAAATATCTCGTAATAAAAAAAATCGCCTTTCACTAACCGTTAATTATAGTTATACGTGTATAAGAACCGTGTGGTTTGAAAGCTCATGTTTTTTATCGATATAATAAAAAATGAAACTTTTTTTATATAAATAAAATACATGGTGGATTCTTTCTGTGACCATTGGACATACGTCCGACCTGGAGGCTGTTGGGTTCTGTGCTGACTGGAGTATAGAAACTCCATCTATGCTTCCTGTGGTGAATCTGTATAAGACTGGTGGTCTTAATAAAGCTGTATGTATATATACAACAACAACAGCAGCTTTATTAGGACATTTCCGTCCTGTAAGGACTCGCCATACATCATTTTCATGGAGAAAAGGAAAAAAAGAAACATAAACAAAGGAGAGAAGGGAAAATGAAATCAAAGTATTCAACATAACTATACAAATTAACTATGGAAGGAATTTGTTCTGTAATTTTAGTTCTTAGATATTACCTTGTTGTCTAACGCTTTATGAAAGTTAAACAACTCTATCGCTATATATTTTTTCACGGACATTATTCTGATTAGCAGAACTGGATTCACGTAGACTTAGATAATGTTCTTTAAGATCTTATTCCGTTCCTCGTTAACAATAGTGCATTCAGAGATGTAGTGGGTCATTTATTCTATGCTTTCAGTTTTACAGAATTTACAAATTACATCTTCCTTTTTAATTATGTATGTGTATATATAAATAAAAGAAAATTCGATAAGGGAAGAGTTTCTTTATATAAGGGCAATACAAGATTTCGGTCTCAACAGCCCTTCGATAGGTAGAACTACGCTACTGAAACTTTTATTTATAAATTTACCGAGGAGATTAAAATATTAACAATTAGTTTTCCTTCTCTTTATTAAGTTGGGAATTTAAAAGAAACTTATCCTTGAAGTTTGATGTTTCCATCAACTTAATATTGAGATACATGGGGATTATTTTATTGAATTTTTCTTTCTTATAAACTTTTCGATATAAGAGACCGCTGTAATTGGTCCATAAAGTGGAACTTTTATAAATATTCCGAAATAGCATTCGTTGATCAGTCTTTAGCATACGTTTATAACAAGTAACTTTGTTTTATATATATATAAACTTGCCGAATGACTTAGCTTTGCTCAGGTTCTCGAATAAACGATTAAAAACATGGCTAAATAAATCCGGCCTTCTCCTTAGAGGTGGTTTATCTATTTTCATATTAATATTTATTACATTTTGTTGAATACAAATAGACAGAATGTTAATAGCATGGTCTTAAAGTTTTCTCAGTTTGTCTTGAAATTTTAAGAGTTTCTTGGACACTTAGAATTTCCTTCTTTGATATTTATAACTTGGAAAGTCAAATAAAATTTAAGCATTTTCCCATCGTGTTTTATTTCGGCACATTCAACACACAAGCTTTCTTTATCGGCCACAAAGGAAGATTTAAATACATGTTGCAACAGCTGTTTGTATAACTGGACATCTACGATTTGATAAGAGTTGTTCTGCAGCGTAGTTCGAAACCTAAAACATTAATATCAAAGTGAGAAGCAAAGATTGAAGAGAATTCCGTAGATGTGATTAAAGGTCTAATTACTTTTTAAAGATAATTTTCCTTCTGCTTCTTCATTTTTTTCCCCTTTCCTCTTTTACCTAAAGAAGGTAAACACTTGATTGAACTCAAATGACGTCTTCTTTAATCCATGCGTAGTCCTTTCGAGCACCTTTCCACCTCAGCTGTTTTCATTTTTGTACCCAGAGTATTCGGTCAAATTGGACTTTTTTTTTTTCCAAATGACATCCCTTCTCTTCACAATATGATGCTTCATTCGGTACTGGTTATATTAACAACAAAAACAAAAGCCTTTATTGAGGACCTCTCGTTCTATAAAGGATTCGCCAGTTTACAGAGTTATTGAAGAGAAGAGAACTAAGAATACAGAGAGAAACCTATATGTAGTTGGTATAGTATAGTATTTTCTACACTGTGACTATATACAACAGAAGCAACAAGCCTTTTACTGGAATCAAAGTCCCATACAGGATTCGTCATTCTAATCCTGACAAAGATTATTTACATATAATTATTTACATCAATTAGATTATGTATATAGCTTTCCTTTTTCTTCAGCCGTCTTCCAAAATTTGAACAACGCAAAAGCTCCAGCTCTGTTTCTCACCACCTCCTTCAACAGGAACTCCAAAGAGAGTCCCTCAAGGTCTATTTCACTGAGGAGCACTTCTCGTTTGTGGTACTGGTTATATTAACCATTAGTTTATTTTGACCCCCGAGGTTTCAGTAACTTTCAGTCACTTTCCCCTTTCAGGGGGATGGTAACTTTGAAACCTAGTTCTGTAACCTTTCCTCTGAAGAGAGGGTCAGGAAGTCATTGAAATGTCGGGAGTTGAACTATAGGTTGATGTGGCTGTGTTTTTCTCTGAATCAACTTCCAACCAACAAAGATCTTCAAAATGGTACTGGTTAATTATGTTGTTTGCTATGTGTATAACTGAATGTTATCAATGATCCAACATGTGAATGCCGCTTAGATGTTGAATCACCAGAGCATCTTCTTTTAACTTGCCCTCTGACTAATCAAATTGTATGTAGATACTTTGAAACATTACCAAATTCTCTTTGTGTATATACTCTATCTTATGAGAACTTTGTTAAGTTTAGAACTATTTGTACAATAATTTACAAAACACTACTAATCCATCGTGTAAATATTTAATCATATATATGTAAATAATACTAGCACAGCACAATAGTCCTTTGGACTTCGTGCTTTTTGTGACAATAAATAAAAAAAAATAAATGTGTATAAAGTTAAAATTAAAATGTTAAAAAGTGGAGGATTCAAGTTGCTTTTGTGGTATTGAGGAACAAACCTCAAGACATCTACTGATCGATTGCCAAGCATTTCAAGATTATAGAATGAAGAATGAACTAGTTGTTTGTGAACTTAACGATTTGATTTCCGATAAAAAATCATATTTAAAGTTCAATTCACATTTTGTAAATAAATTCTAAACTTTCTACAAAATCTGGATCTCTAATGTTTTCATGCATTGAATAATGTAAATAACTTATGTAAATAAACTTTTATCCTTGTTTGGCGCAAGTATCCCTTGCGGGATATAGCGCTTTGGAAATAAAATAATTGTATAAAAATGTTAAAAATGCGAAGATAAAGACCAAACAATAGCAGTACACTTCTTAAAAAGGATAAGAGAAAGGTTACTTCTCTTCTCTTAAGAATTGTGCCCATCTATTGACCATTTCTGTAATCTTTAGACTAGGATCGGTGACAAAGCCACGACACCAGCTTTAAAAATCATATACTCCTGTAGCTTGAGATCTTAAGAGAATATGTAAATAAAGCAAGAAATTTATTCTCGGAGGACTTTTTTTAAAATTATTATTATTGCTTACATTTCAGATGTTTCTATCTTTCGAGAATGCTCAGCTGAGGGACCTTAGTTTCAAGCTACGGTCTTCGTCAGTCCAAGACGACCTCTGATTTCACGACACCAAAAAGGATTTTGTAGCGCTCCCATATATACAGATTCTTGAAATCTACAGAATTGTTCAAAGAGGTGTTTGAATAGTGGCTAGTTCAATTCTATGGCCATAATATAGATAGGAATTTTTCTTGGAAGAAATTGATCTCAAAAAGAAAGAGTATCTATCTATCCCATCAAAGGCTCTATACTTGTAATTGTCCATTTTACTAACGTTACCAATATGATATTCACCGCTTCTGAAATGGGAATTTAATACGCAATCATCTCTTGTACTGGAATACATTTTTGCCATCACTGAATTCCAACTACAGGAACGAACACCCCTCAATTTACAACTCTCTTACATAAATTCCCATTTTGGAAAATTTCGATTTAAAAAAAAAAGGAAAACGTGTTTTGCTAACTTTTCCTTCCCCCCTCCCTCCCCCTCCCCACACGCACCCCTTTTTTTCGGCGAATAATTTGTGAAATCTTATTTAAAATTCGGGTCATATTTTAATAGAATCTATCACTGTTGAGTGTGATTATTTTTTTCAGAGAATTACCAGAGATTTCTAATCCATAAGCAAAAAAAAATATCGATTTTTAATATAGTTTTTTCGACATTATGTTACAGAAAGTTGTATAAGTGAAAAATTTGTGAATTTTACTAATGTAGAATCAAGTTTTTTTTTTTTTTTTTTTTTAAGGATGATGAGACCGCAGTTTGTAGTTCAAACCGGGGCCGTCCTAAAACAAACTCCGCAATGCTCCAGTGGACTTGACGCAGCAAAAATGTCAGCGTCTAGACCGCCAGCCGCTTGGCATCCGCATCTCTAGTGGGTGTAATCTACTTTTCGTTGGCTCATCTTCCAATGATCTATTTATGTTGATTTTGCGCAGGTTCAATTTTCAAACTGATCCCTTCATACGGTACATCTCCAATTGAGGGGGTCGGTGGAAGGATGGTCTAAACCGTTGGGTTTCGACCACTACGACCCGGTTTCGATTCCCGCATTGGGCACTTTTTTCTGATTTAAAAAAAAAAATGCTCCAATGTCCCCCTATTCTTTCAAAAGACCAACCCCACCACCGAGTGCAAGTAACCAAACGATGCTCTAGCACATTTGTAAGTGCAAAGTCGAACTGCTTTTCACATGTGTAGATATGTGGTGCGCTTACAGTAAAAGCAGTCGCCTACTTCTACCCACCTTGATTATCATGGCCACATATACTAGGGATAAGCAAAAAAAAAAAAGCATCTCCAATTGACTAAATCACCCGAGACAACGAGAAGTAGATTCGATTTTTAAATCTTATTGACATCTGTGTTAATGATAAATCATACACGTAGTTAAGAGATATATGTTATGGGGGAATACAACAACAACAACAAGCCTTTTATCAGGGACCTATGCCCTACACAGGATTCGCCCATGTGATAACCGTCCAGAAAATATTAGTTATTTATCTATTTACATACGGCTCTCTATTCTCAATGTTACTTCTCTTGCGCAGCCCTGTAAAACTTATACAGGGAGAGAGAGAAAATAGAGATAACCTGGGCTCCTGGAACATGAATCGCCAACTACCCGGGATGTACAGCTACAGTCTAGATGTCTAGTCATGGGGGGTTATACATGGTCAATGCTTTGATAAGGGGGAATACTATAAACATGGCTATTAACAAATATTTACATTCGAGGAGGCTTTCCCAACGTCGAAGAACTCTTCCACATAATCAGGAAATCTTCGTTATCTATCCTCAGCTCAAGACTCAGAAAGAACTTGTAGATTGACGCCTTTGTTGGTTGGAGAATGGATTCAGCCTTGTCATCTATCCCTTGTCCAGAACGAACTCTGATTTGACGAGATCAACAAGGATTCTGTGGAGGTACCATATATATAGATTCTTGATATCTTCCAAATTGTTCAAAGAGGTGTTTGAATGTCGCTATGTCGATTATTTAGCCACACAGAATATAGATGGAAATTTTCCAGGAAGAAATTTATCTCAAAAAGAAAAAGTATCTACCTCTCTCATCAGAAACTCTATACTGTCGTTACCAACATGAACCATTCCCGTTTCAGATGTACATCTTTCGATCATCGATTTTGCGCAGGTTTGATTCTAGATGATCCTTTTAAACGGTGCATCTCCCTTTAACCAACAGCTAATCAATCATTGAGATGCAGAAAATTGACATGGACCCAGAACAGCAGTTTTACACACCCAAGATAGAGAACATTGCTGTGATAGAGATGTACGAAGACATCTGAGGCTCTTCATTGGAAACGACAACAACAAGAAGTCATTATAATTGACATGGACCCAGAACAACAGTTTTACACACCCAAGATAGAGAACATTGCTGTGATAGAGATGTACGGAGATATCTGAGGCTCTTCATTGGACACGACAACAACAAGAAGTCACTATAATTGACATGGACCCAGAACAGGAGTTTTACACACCCAAGATAGAGAACATTGCTGTGATAGAGATGTACGGAGACATCTGAGGCTCTTCATTGGACACGACAACAACAATAAGTCATTATAATTGACATGGACTCAGAACAGCAGCTTTCCACCCCCAAGATAGAGAACATTGCTGTGATAGAGATGTACGGAGATATCTGAGGCTCTTCATTGGACACGACAACAACAAGAAGTCACTATAATTGACATGGACCCAGAACAGGAGTTTTACACACCCAAGATAGAGAACATTGCTGTGATAGAGATGTACGGAGACATCTGAGGCTCTTCATTGGACACGACAACAACAATAAGTCATTATAATTGACATGGACTCAGAACAGCAGCTTTCCACCCCCAAGATAGAGAACATTGCTGTGATAGAGATGTACGGAGATATCTGAGGCTCTTTATTGGACACGACAACAACAAGAAGTCACTATAATTGACATGCACTCAGAATAGCAGTTTTGCACACCCAAGATAGAGAACATTGCTGTGATAGAGATGTACGGAGACATCTGAGGCTCTTCATTGGACACGACAACAACAAGAAGTCATTATAATTGACATGGACCCAGAACAGCAGCTTTACACACCCAAGATAGAGAACATTGCTGTGATAGAGATGTTCGGAGACATCTGAGGCTCTTCATTGGACACGACAACAACAACATTGAGACACACAATCCAATCTTTCAATTTCTATACAAATTCTCATATATAAAATTCTCCTATTCTATCATCTTCTTATACATCTATCATTGGCAAGTTAACATCTTTGTGTCTTACTTTTCTAGATCTACCTCAAAACGTCTTCTTTTTAAATTTCTTTTGGGATCATTTTCACGGCCCGCGTGAGTTTCGAATAATATTATCAGAGCGTGCAAGTAAACAAAAACAAGGTTCTTTGTAAGTACAAAGTTTCATTTGTGTTTTTATCCTTATTATACATTGAAATATATATAATAGCTAATAGACCACTTAATCAATACCTTTATTAAGACCATTAGTCATATATATTAGATTCTTTTGGGCTCAAAAATCATACACTTTGATTAATAACCCGTAAAATCATATTTTCTCTCTTTCTCTAAATATAGAAATAGTAATTAGGAGAAAAAATGAAATCCATCTTGACTTCGAGAGAAAAAAAAAACTATAAAAAGAACAGTCTATTACAATAGTAAAGAGATCTGGTAGCTGACAAAACCACCGTAAGGGTTCACAATTGATGAGCCAGGCTGGTTTTTCCAATATCTATATATATATAATACACTAACAGAGTTACGCAAATACAATAGCAAAAGCAAAACTCATTACAAAAACTAAAATACCCCAGCCCATATGCAACCTCAACTTTAACAGAGAATTAACGATAACAGTATCAAGAATCAGAACAGGATATTATAAAGGAATGAAGATAAACCCATACATGACTAGATCCTACAGGAACTGCAATAACTGTCTCAACACCCAACTCACTCCGGACCATATATACCCGGCCATCCTTGCAGCCCTCTATATGGCAGACATCAATCCAGAAGAGGACATCCATACGGACAAGACACCTCAGTTGGCCGGTATTGTGATCAGGGTGCATGGACCGATCTGATCTGCTCCATGGACAAGACACCACCATCACTAACACAGTTTGTAGTTGTAAGGTTTTAAGCAATCTCCTCCAAAGATACTGTACTATACATAGCTATCTATAAACCAAAATTTTGTTGTTGTTTTTTACTTCAAGTGCCATACTTATTTTTAATTGTATTAAATAAATATTAAAATATTTGCAGAGTTTATTTATTCATATATTGGGAGGCAAGCTCTCGCGCGGGTGCTCTTCGTCAGACCACTTATTTTTATTTACTATATGTTAGTAAGTATTTAATTAAAAAGACATATATTGGATCAAAATATCATTTATTCTACCAATATTTCAGTTGGCTGAACGCCAACCTTTATCAAGGTGTTATAACATATTTAATGTGTGTCAACAACAAACTCAGCGCCACATAACGTTAACAGAATTAAGTTTTAAAAATATTTCGTTATATTCAATGGGGAGAAATATTAAGTATATATATATATATTTATATATATTTTTTAAATTTAATTATCCAATTGTAGATTTTTGCTCTCAAATTTTACTTTATTTATCACAAAATTGCTTTGTTTTTATTATTTTTGGTTACAATAAAAAAAAAAAAACAGCCAAAAGTCAATAAATATTTTAATCTATCTGTCATATTTCAGTAATATGATTCCAATACCATCATGTATATCCATATAGATAATATACTAACAGAGTTTTCAGTTATAATGTTTTAATCAATTTCTTCTCCAATCTAATATTATAATTTATAATACAATATAATGCGGCTTATGATTGTAGAACGAAAAATCGAAATTTATTTTAAGGAGAAATAGCGATTATTTCTAACCTTAGAGTGAAGTATTTTTCCTTAAAATAAATTTCGATTTTTCGTTCAAAAGAAACATTCGCGATATAATTGTAATTTCGTTCTACAATATTATAATTTTTAAAATAAGGCTTATTTTGGATTGTAATAAGATTATTTATTAATCCGATATTTCGATGGACTAATCCTCCATCTTTTACGAGGTATTTTGCCGTGAAGCACGCAGACGTGAAGACGTCTAGTGGCTTACCTGGGGCACGCGACCTGCTGCGTGCTTCATAACAAAAAACCTCGTAAAAGATGGACGATTGGTCCATCGAAATATCGGATTAATAAATAATCTTATTACAATCCAAAATAAGCCTTATTTTTAAATATACATATATTATGGATTGCTTTATAATATATTCATAATATTATCATTGTAGCATGACATATATAAAATTGCTTTAAAAAAATTGAGCGCTATACAAAGGTTTTCATTCAATTCTTTCAAAGCACATAACGCCTTAAGGTAAGAATTTAAAATTTCCACGAATTCGCTATGTGAACGTTAGAAATTTTACTTTCTCTTTTATTCCAATATATATATTTTTCTACGTTATTTTCTCTAAATCTTATTTTTCGTTGTTACATTGGATGTCTTTCTTCGCTTACCTTTTATAAGGAATGAAAAACAAAGAATAGTTCAAAAATGTCGAAACGCTCGACAAAACTCGCCATTGTTATTTTTAATTAAAGCGAATAAATAAATAAATAAATGGAAGAGTGCTAAGGATTGATTCGGGTGTTGGCCGATAGAGGCGCTGCGGGCGTCGGTTTGTTTGCCTGCTAGAGAGGGCGCTCGGTGTGTGGCTGTTGTGTGTTCGGATGGTCGCAGTTGGGTTGGATTTCTGTCCACCATGGAGTTGGTGGATTATACCAATGTCCTCGTGAGTACTTCTTCCTCTTCCTTTCTTTATATCTTCACTACACTATCTGATTCATTACATTTGTGTATTGTACATTCAATTTAGCTCTTATTATAGTACCAACTATATATTGTTGGGTCATATTACTTTACGTTTTGTTTTTCTTCAATCATATCTGTAAATTCATGATTATAATATCCATACAGATATTCCAAAGTCGTATTAACATACGATTCCCCAGTTTTAGGTACTGTTTGTATTATAGTATCAACTATATATTGCAGGGTCATATTACTTTCTTTACGTTTTGTTTTTCTTCAATCATATCTGTAAATTCATGATTATCATATCCCTACAGATATTCCAAAGTCGTATTAACATACGACTCTCCAGTTTAGGTACTATTTGTATTATAATTCCAGTTGTGAGTTAGTAGATCATGTTACTTTACGTTTTGTTTCTTTCAATCATATCTGTAAATTCATGATTATCATATCCCTACAGATATATTCCAAAGTCGTATTAATATATGACTCTCCAGTTTAGGTACTATTTGTATTATAATTCCAATTGTGAGTTAGTAGATCATATTACTTTACGTTTTGTTTCATTCAATCATATCTGTAAATTCATGTTTATCATATCCATACCGATATTCCAAAGTCGTATTAACATACGATTCCGCAATTTAGGTATTGTTTGTATTATAATATCAATTGTGAGTTAGTAGATCATGTTACTTTACGTTTTGTTTTTCTTAAGCATATCCGTAAATTCCTGCATATCATACGATACATTTCAAAGTCATATGTTATTTAAGAAAATACTATTCAGGTACTGTTTGCATTATATTGCAAACTGTGAGTTGATAGATCATGTTACTTTACGTTTTGTTTCTTTCAATCATATCTGTAATTTTCTGCTTATCATATCCCTACCTATATATTCCAAAGTCGTATGTTAGTTAAGCATATCCATTTTAGGTACTGTTTGTATTATAATGCAAACTGTGAGTCATGTTACCTATCCATATAGCATATCCAAGTTTCCTGCATATCACATTCCTACCGACACGTTCCAAACTTGTAATTGCCTAAACACATGCGAATAGTCACTATTTGAATCGTACTGTAAACCACACCTTGAGTTGATCTATTATATTCAAAATCTATTCGAATTCGATAACTTATTATTGCATCCGGGTATACGAAAGTTATCATTCGTCTTTTATTATCAACCGTATTCTAGTTGATGTTTTATGTTCAATATCTATATGAATTATGTATCTTGTTCATGCATCCGGCATACCAGACTCTTTAGAGACATTCGAAATCTGGGTATCGCCTACGTTCATCAACTTCAGCTATTGTTCATGCTGTATTGTCAACCATAAAATAAGTTAGTGGAACATGTCCAATATCTTCGATAAATCTCTAGCCTGTTCTTATATTCAGCTTATCATAGTCTTATAGACACATTCCACAGTCGTACATTACCTATTTACATCAGTTACTGATGATATTGATAATCTCACTTTGATTTTATGGATAGTTCTACCCATGTTCTTATTAAATCCCATGCTTGTTCTTGCATACCACTAACGACTCATTTCACAACCATCTGACTCTTGAAGACAACGTTGCAAATTGTTGGTTTTGGCTTTCAACATCCACAGCTGCCTCCAAAACAAATCATTAATCTTTTTTCCGACAAACATAATTCATTAATGATATAGCGATAATGATGCAGGATGACATTTAGGTCTTGCATGGTTCTAACATGACACGATGTGACACTTTGTAAAAGTAGAACTGATTTCTAAACATGTAGCTATATGGTGCACTTACATTAAAAGTAGTCGCAAACTACTACTCATCATGATTATCTTGGCATACTTTGGGATAAGTGCCAGTAGCACGATACAAGATTTATTTTGATACTTCAACGCTAAGTTAAGGGAGAATCAAATTTTCTCCTATGTAAACAAAGAGTTTACTAGCAGGCTGAAAGAGTGAAAATCGATATAGCCAACCTTGCCCTAAATTTAACTCGAATGTAAACTGACTATGTAAACCGCCGGATCGAAGGGGGGGGGGGGGGGGGGACCCACGCACGAACCCGTCCCTTTCCTTCCTTCATCGATTAGAGGAGACAGCCTGGCTAGGAAATTCCTGAGATGCCATATGTTTTTCCGATTTTTAATGTTTGGAAATCTATATCGCGCTCTTCATCTCTCTTTCTTTTCTTTTAATTAAATACGTTTTTCCAGATTTTTACACTTGATGGCTTCATTTGCTCTTTGACGTCTTTGGTTTTTAATTTCGTAATGGGATCCACGACTCCGCTATTGTCGAAACTTGGTTGACTCATGTCTGTGTGACACATACAGCATGTCAAGTTACACCCCTTCATTCCCTTCTTTTCTTTTTCCTTTTTTATTGTTATTATTAGTGTGGGAGGAGTTGGGTTTGACGAATACAGTAGAACCTCCCTTTAGTGAACACCCCGCTAGAGGACACTTCTCCACAAAGGACAGTTTTCATTTGCAAAATTACCATTTTTACTATTTAGCAATTCTCTCCGGTAAGAGGACACCTCTCCCTAAAGGACACTTTGGCTCTACAATTAGGTGTTGTCCTTTACAGGGAGTTTCTACCGTATGTTTACCCAACGAAAGGAGATGGATATAGTTTTAAGATAGTACACTTTTCTTTCATAGATAACTTTTATGTATATCTCTCTTCAAATGGCTATAATAATTTAAACGTTTTTTTAGAATTATTATTCGCGTAGAGGAAAAAAAAAAGAAGAAACAGGATGATGAACAAGACGTAACAAAGTCAACTTGGAGTCTTAGAAACGCCCCGGTTTGACAGGAAAAGGAAGTCTAATGGGTCCACATTGGTGCTTGCTCTGGTCAAATTGTCCGTAAGAGTTTGTTTGTTCTCAAATCTTAGAGAGAGGAAGCAAGTTTCTGTGATGCGGGAAGATGTCGTCCACAGTGGGAAAGGCGGCAGTCCTAGGGTGGCTAATTACGGCAGGCTGGTCTCCATTAGCTTGCCCGTCCTGTGCTAATGGCCTCTCGAAGAATCACCCGAAGCCGACCAAGCTCTAGAGAGGGACAATGACGTCTTTTAGGCCCCCAACTCCCATCTCTCTCATTAGGCTGTTTTTTGGTCCCCAGCAGAATCCTGCTAGGCCGACCCACCCATTTCCGCCGTAATTGCCACGGCTGTGCCAGCCATTGTACCTAGTGGGCCCCTCCCTCTCTCCCTGGGTTAGGGACTCCACGGTCCATCCTGGGGGCGTAGTCACCGCTTGCCAGCTGTACCCTACTGCATTCAATCATTTCTTCGTTAGCTAGATTCTTTCTTCTTTCACCGCTGAATACAACTCAAGAATGCTTTTTATGCCGCTCCACCGGAGCGGGGTCTCCAACCCCGCTGGCTTCATTAATCTACACGGCCCAAATGAGGATTCTTCAAATTGTCGCCCTGGGAAGGAAATGTTTCCTCCTGCCTACCGCCTACGGTTCACCGCCGTTAATTGCTTGTCACACGTTACGCAACGGTATGTTTGAACTCTCGATCTTATCTCCGATATCTTATCAGTTTGATTAACTTCTCTGGAAGATTGCGGCGTTTTTACAAGCTATCGGCTTCTTATAAAATCAAATTCTACGTCACTTTTCAAATGTACAAAGTCCCTGTAAAGCTCTGGGAGAGATTAAAGAGATAGATTCTCAAAGAATTACGTTTTTGAGTTTATAGCTTTTAAAATCAGATTTACAAAGTTATCACGAATATTGATAAAGAGATTCAAGTATGCGTTGTTTGAAAGTGACATGTTTATTAAATTATATTTCTTTGTTCGCTTTCGGTTCAAATAGCTAGGACTTCAAAACAGGTCTTTAAACACTCTTTTAAAGGGAATCTCAGCGTGAAAACAAAAAATCTAATAAAGACACCTATCGCTTTAAGTATTTTATCAAAAAAAAAAAAAAAAAATTCGAATCACTGATAGTTAACTTGCAAAAAAAAAAAAAAAAGACCTGTGTGTCTTAATAAAGGCTTTTGTGTGTGTGTGTGATAGTTAACTTGCAATTGTACGATTTTTATTGATTACCAAATCAGATTTGTGCCAAAAGAGATTTACTACCAAATGATGAAAAATGAATTGTCAAGATTCTCCCACCAAATGCCGCCTACACCCATCCTGAAATCCAATCTAGTGAGGGGGAGAAACACGAGTGAGATGAAAAAGCCACCTCAGCCCCCCCGTAGTGTCCCGTGGGGGAGTCTACATCACCATGTCTGCCCTTCGATCTGTATCGTAGCATCCGGATGATGGTCAGTCAAGATTCACCAATCTATATCGAGAAGGAAATTTTTGCTCGGGAGGATATTGATCTATAAAAAGAGAGGTCGCCTCTCCCGTCAAAAATAGACGCCAAAAAGACTCCACAGCCGTCTCCGTAAATTTCCTAAAGCCTGGTGTCGTGACTTTATCACTGACCTGAATCTAACTAGTTTACAGTAAGGATAGCGCATAGCTATTGCGCCTATTTTGACTCAGAGAGGCAACCTTATAAATCGATAGCGATTCAGTAGCCAATGTGCAACATATCAATAAGATGATTTGCACAATAAGTCCCATTATGATTAGTATTTTAGATTAAGAAAAAATGTATTGCAAATTCCCCTTTATTGATCGCTTTTGCAATTATCGATAGAAACACTAGACAATCTCCCTTCCCCTACAAACTATTAAAATTCATTTGTTGATTCTATATCTTATGGAAAGTATTTCTATATATGAACATTGAATCACACACACACACACACACATAGTTAAATCTCTTTTGGATCTTGAGTAGCAGGCCGACCAGAAAAAAAACGATCGAAAAATGCGGCTAAATGCGGGAGTCTCTTCGAATACCTAAATAGACTTAATGTTTGACAAGGAATTTTGTCATTTGGTGAAATTGAAGGATTAGCCTTTTGGAATGTAGAATTTCCCGGCTGGGTCTTTTATCGGCCTAAATGTGTGTTGGGGTTGCTTCCATCGGTAAATTGGTCAAATGACGTTGTACGTGGGATCGTGCAGGCAATTTACCATGGTTTAATAAGCAAGCCAGGGGATGTTGCAAGCCACAGCTGCCGCTGCCTAATTGCCTCCAAAAGAATGGGTTTCCCAACTTTTAATTAAAATTCATTTTGTATAAATTTGTCTGATTAATTTTGGTTGCTAGCTTCACGTCAGCGGAAGACTATCTCTCTCAGTTCATGGTTAAAAATAGGTTTCCATTTCTAGGATAATGTTCCCCTGCTGTATGTTTCCGACGACACTCTTGAGATGGGAAAGTGGGTGGTTCTCTACGAACGCTCAATCTTCCACGATCGACGACGACGATTTTTTTTTTTTGTTTGTTGGAAAGCTTTTACCAGCCATTTTTGTGGTGCTCCAATCAATCATCTCGGCTCAAGTCCGGAGAGGTTTGCAATTCATCTTGGTTCCCACAGGCCTTCGTTTGGGCCGCCCCCATTAATTATGTAGGGGCCCTGGTATGATTAGTTCTCCATTGGGGACATGGAAGGACTGGATCGATGTCGGGTGGGCCGTCTTGTCGCCGACCCGCCCCGCAGGTGCCAACGCTGCACGATTTTGCGTGGCCCTTCCATCTTAGCCCTTGTGTCCCGCTCGTGCCGTATGATCGGGATCTCTTCACGCCGCCGAGCCAATACATTACCATCGGCTAGGTAACACGAAGGCTTGTGCGTGCACCAGCTTTATTAGCAATAATGGCCTCTCACGGAATATAACACGATTCCCTTGACTCATTCGCTCACTCACGATGGGAATACCGACCGAGCCGCGCACTAGGGATTATTATTCTAATTTTATTAGCCTCATATAATAGGGGGGTAGGGATAGATGCACTCTCCATTATGGATGTGTGTGATATATATTCGTTGGAGATAATCTCGGGGTGTGGTCCGCTATAGATAACGGAGGCCGCCCGTATTCCCGCCGAAAGAATCGATGGGTGGAGATGGGGCAGTCCATTGTTGTGCGTGTGTGTGGGACAGGTTTGGAGAGCCAGCCAGCGCTAAATCCCTCCAGCTTATTATTAATGGCAGCAGCACCAAGCTCCAGATGGATCCTGCCATACTGTTGCTGGAGATTACGGCCTGTCACGTGGGCCTCCGTGCATTAATAACCGAACGCCACCCCCCCTCCCCCCGCACCCCATGTATGCGCGCCTATGATTAATGCGCTATAATGAATCCTTCAACCATTGGTCTTTAATTAGGCTCCCGCGTCAACTTCCTCTCAAGACAGACACGACCTGAAAGCCTTTTGTTATTATTGTTTTTGAGAGGGAAGACCACCACCACCACAAACAACAACAAAAAAGCCTGATTGAACGACGACTGAATGTTGTTATTGCTTCTCAGGGGGCGGTCTGTTGGATCAATGAACCAGCAGCTTTTAATCCAATATTGGCCCAGGCGGCTCCTGCCCGCGAGCTTTCTGCCCCTGTGCCGCTGCTGCTTTACATCTAATTAATTCTGGGACGACCTAATTAGGTCTCAGGAGGGGAGGAAGCTGCTTTCCACCGACTAGCTCAAAAATGGTGTGAATACAGCTGCGTTATCGATCCACTTTTGTTGTGTGTGTGCCATTGTTTTACATTCCATTCTCTCATGAGAGACACCGCCTCTGGCTCAGGGCCGATTTTATTTACGATCTCCCTGTCTTCTTGTCCCACCGCACATTGACTGCGCAAGCCTTGGGCGGTACCCTCGGCCATACAGACAAAAAAAAAATTGCTGAGGAAAAAAATTACACTTTGGCAACGCCCTCTCTAAAATATTATCCACTGATTTTAGTGAGTGATTTGGAGGGAGATCCTTTATTACCATCTTTAATAATATCTCTTCTTTCAACCTTATTCGCTTGGCTTTTTTTCTTTAATCGTGGATTTTTTTAGGATCAAATCTCAAATTCTTTATATTGTACCTAGAATATCTTTGATTTTTACTCTTTTAACTAATCATTGTTAGAAATTCTCCATTTTATTCCAAATACAAGATCCTGAATCTCAGCTTTAACATTCTTTTTAAATGTTTTTTTAATAGTTTTTTTTTAAAGAGAGTATAGACTTTGAGGCAATTTTCGGCCTTTCAGTTTTTAAATTTCACGATTTTTCGTCTCAATATGCAATTGGTCAATGTTTTAGTTCTTTATAAACTTCACAAAAAGCAAAAATCATATAACATTTCATTAGTTATTTTACGATTTCATTTATTTTTATTACTTTTTCAGTTCTTTCTACTATTTTTTTTTAATATAAAATTTCTAAATAGTTTGAAGTTTTTAAATCCAAATAAATTAAATTTCGAGAAAATCTTGTGTAATCTTACAAGTAAAAGTTACTGATTGCGTAAGCTGCACGTTTAGTAGATGCATTTTTGTCTCAATTTATTCATAGATCCCAGTACAATTTTACTTGTGTACTATTTTTCAAATTATATTTTTCGTCAAAATATCTTAAAAGAAATCCTGAGCGTTTAATCGTGTTTTTATTGTTACTATCAACAATAATTTAGCACATAGATACTTTTAAATTTATAAATTCAATTGCTATCTATTGATAAAATTTGTAACAATATATTGTGGCGAAGAAATAATTTATATTTTATAATTTAATTATTCTATATATGAAAATATTTAACACAGATATTACTCTGTATTTGTGAAATCATAATAATTTTTTATAGCTTGATTCTCTCTCTCTCTTGAGGTAGCCTTCAGCTGTCCCAAGAAAGAAATCTGCCTGGCAACACCTCATTAATTGGACTTCCACTGGCATTGTATATAAATCCAAGAAGACTTAGGTCAGAAGGACATCCCGGGTAGTTGGCGACTTCTGTACGCTCCAGGAACCTGGGTTACTTAAATAAATAATTCCTTCAGCTGCCCAGCATTTGAACTACAGCGATCCCAAACGGCTACACTTATTGGACTGTCCTCATTCAATAACACTGCCTTATTGAATCTACCAAGAAACAAACCGGCCTGGAAACACTTGGTGAACTTGTTCACTTGGCTACCAAGACATACTCCTAAACTGTAAGATAGCCCAGGTAGTTGGCGATCTATGGATACGCTCCAGTAGCCTGGGTTACCTTTATGTTATTACTTGAGGTAACCCGGATTCCTGAAGCCACGTACTAAAGTCGCCAAATATCCGGAATATAGCTTGGTTGTTCAACATTCCCTAGCTGTATATAGTTTTTTTTTTTTTTTTTTGGGGGGGGGGGGACTTGTTTGATAATTGTCAACTAGCCGTGCTGACGTCATCATGCCATACAAATTTGTTTCTACGTTACAATATCATCATATATTATCTCTACAGACCTTACTACAATGATAAAAGTTATTGAATGAGAGGGTTTGGATCATCAATGGTGAACTTTCAGCGATTTCTTCATAGTAACTTAGCTAAGGCGTATATATGCATGAAGGTATCATATGTAAATAAACCGTGTCTTTATTATTATCTTTTCCTTGTATTTTTATCATATACAAATCAGTGTAGGAGATTAATTTACATAAATATATATGCTCGTGTATATTTTACCTGCACGCTATTATCACTAAAGTGGGAGTCGGTTGACCGTTGGTCTAAACCGTTGGTTTTCGACCGCTACCACCCGGGATCGATTCCCGCATTGGACACTTTTTTTCTGATAAAAAAAAAAAATTCTCCAATGGCAACCGATTCTTGCAAAAGTCCAACTCCACCAACGAGTGCAAGTAACCAAGCGAGGGTTTGACACATTTATAAGTGCAAAAGTCGAACTGCTTTTCACATGCGTAGATATTTGATGCACTTACAGTAAAAGCAGTCGTCAACCTCTACTCACCATGATTATCATGGTCTGTACCACGTGTACTAGGCGCATTGGGCACTTTTTTCTAATAAAAAAAAAAAATGCTCCAATAGCTACCGATTCTTGCAAAAGTTCAACCCCACCGAGTTCAAGTAACCAAGCGGGGGTTTGATACATTTGTAAGTGCAAAAGTCGAACTGCTTTTCACATGTGTAGATATTTGGTGCACTTACAGTAAAATCAGTCGCCTACTTCTACCCACCACGATTATTATGGCCTGTACCACGTGTACTAGGGATTAAAAAAATCATTGAATGTAAAAAACATTTTCTTTTTCTTTAATTCTTTTTTCCATTTTTTCAGACTTTGTACCGAATCCATGTATAAGTCTTTATGTATTAGTAAGGATAAGTTATTAATAAGCTAACCATATTATGGTTGAAATGACAAAACTGTTATTTTAAAGGATTTTTTAGCGTCCAAACTCTATGCTTCTATTATTTTGAAGGAAGTTTTAGTGTCCAGGTGTTATTGAGGGCCCAAATAATTGACTTACCGGGAATTCTCCAAACGTAAATACACCGACAGAATGTTTTCTTCTTATTTCGGTCTGCACTTTTCCCCTCCCGTAATCCGAGAGGTTCGCCATCTTTCCTCCTGAGGAAACCATATCCCTCCTTTCTGCCTGTTTCTTTGTTGCTGGACCAACCTTTCTTTTAATACCTTGATTGGTTTTCTCTGCGGTATTTCAACCTTCCAAACATTCCTCTAGAAGTCTTCTTTACTTACCATTCTATGCAGAGCTGTAAAAAGTGTTTGAAAAGCATATTTATGCTCAAATAAGTCATATTTCTATCTCTCTTTTTCAATAAATATATTAAAACAAGCCATTAAGTTACCTTGATTGGTTTTCTATGCGGTATTCCAAACATCGTTCTACTCGTCTTCTTATCGTTTTCTGAAGAGCTATATATGTTATATTAAAAATAAAGAAAGCATATCCTGACCACAAGCACATGTGCTTTTTAGATGGCAGAGCGCCATCTAGTGGAGAAAAAATAAACTAAACGTTTATTTAGCTTTCTCCGTGATATTTGGTCAACCCAATTTCTTGATTAATCAAGAAAAGCCATCCACGAACGCGTTTCGCGCTGTTGGCGCTCGTCAACGTGGAGTAAAAAGTACATGTGCTCGTGGTCAGGAGATGTCTTCTTTATTTTTAATATCAACACCCGATCCACTTTTATTTTTTCTATTGTTTTTTCATATATATATGTGGTGCGTTATTGATTTTGTATTAATTATAGTGTGGCGCTTTGATATGCATGTCTATATTCACCAATAGAGAGGTTACTAGCTAAGGGTAGGTAAATAATAGCCGAGGTCTATGTATACGTGGCGTGGCAGAGAAGGATCGCGTCCTGAGCCGATTTATCAAAGGGTTACCATGATGGATGATACGTGGATAGAGCTTTCTTCATTTGGTGCTGGCCTCACATTTTATGTGGTCGGGTATCGATCGCTTCCTTACCAACCCACCCACCCGGCCGGGCAGAAAGACAGACAGACCAACCAACTATTAAACTGACCTCCGATTTCTATAATATGGTGGAGAATTGAGCCATTTCTATACTAATGATAGTTTGCCTTCGTTTTGATGCTTTTCCTCATGTTTCGTAAACCATTATCGAATCAACTGAGATTTTTGCCTCTAACATTTATTTATTTATTATTTTTTTGATGGGTTCTGAAGTTTTTAGAAATTTGTTGTTGTTAAAATTCTCTTTGGTATCGCGAGCGGAATGTTTGACGTATTATTAATATCTCTGAATTTGAAGAAAATTTTTGTTACGAAACTATTTTAAATGAAAATTATCTCGAATGAAATTGTTTATATAACGAAATTTTTATCTATATCGACACTTTCTATCTTTATAACGAAAAAATTCTCTCTATAACGAATTTTTTTTTCTTTAAAACGAAAAATTATAACGAAAAGTTATCTATAACGAAGAAATTATTCTCTATAGAAAAGCTATCTATAATTAAACCCATATTGAAAATGTCTATAAAGAAATATTCTTTAAGAAAAAAAAAAAAAAGGGCATCTCCTGATCGTGTAACTCAAAGTTTCTGATGGCTTTCGCCATCTATCGGAATAAATATCAACTAATCTTTGATTTTTTTTCCCCCAGAATTAGCCAAATATCATTTCTTGATTAATCAAGAAAAGCTATTCACGTACACGTTTCAGGCTGTTGGCTCTCATCAGCGTGGTGCAAACTGTACCTCAAAGGACAAAAAAGCTGGTCTTTAATGGATAATTAAAAAAAAAAAAACATGAAACAGGTATTAAGGCCGGAAAGACATGAAAACATCAAACTATGTGAAGAAACAGTACAAAAGAGAAATTGTACTGGGATCAGGTGATTACATTAAGAAAAAAAAGACATCTCCTGATTGTGAAACTAAAAATCGTTAATGGTTTGCGCCATCTGTCGAATTATTTATAAGGATTTATATTGTACAACAACAACAACAACAAAAAGCCTTTATTTAGGGTCACTGACCCTATACAGGATTCACCAGGGGTATGCATAAGAACAGAGCAGTGAGACAAAGGAAACAACGATATAGACAGAAGAAAAAGAAAAAAAAAACAAGAAAGAGAAAGAGGGAAGCAAGAAAAACAACACAAAAAGAGTAGCAGTAAGAAAGTGAGGAGTGAGTGTCACTTGGCCTTCTTCTGAGATATGGACTTGTGAAAACCATAAAACGCCGTAGCAATATACTTATTCTGGGTCATATTGTCAATTATTGATGGAAGTGAAGCACAGGGATTTAGATTGTAGCAAAGTATTTATTATTTTATTAACATTCATAACATAAGTATCATTTTTGATGTTTATATTTTGATACTCTGTAAACTTCCCTCATTGTTTATCTTTTTTTATCATTCATAGTTTGTTCTTTTTTCAAAATCAGATTCAACAGTTTCATTCAGATGTCCATGGCTTTCCTTAAGAAAATATGGTCGGATCATTTTCCAAATGGTAGTTTCACCAATGCTGAAGATGATAAGACCGAAGGAAAGCAGCAAAATACGAAACTGAGGGCTCATCTTTGTTGGTAACCATAGTTTGTTCTTGCCTTAAATAGATTGTTGTTTTATCCTGAAATTTGTTTTTCCTAATTTTCCATGTGTCAATATAATCAAACTCTATAACGAAACATTGTCTATTACATTTCACGATAGTTTTGACTGAAGTATGCGACGCCTACACTTGTGTTAGCTTTCTCATCCTGGCCTCCATTCTCTTGTGATTGCCGCCGCCAAGAGGGTTGTTTATCTGAGATCTTGGGAGGAGGAGGAGTGTGTGGCGTAATTCCCCCTGTGACTGGCAGGAGGAAAGTCTGTATCGATGGTGGGAACCTTCAATTACGCATGACATCTCGGCACATCTTCTTCCAAAATAACAGCATTCTCTTACAGAGATCAATCACTATGTCTAATTAAAAAATATAAAAACTTGAAACCAACAGCCTCTATATGTATTCCTAGAGAGAGGGTGGTCATTGGTGCCATTGATAAAAAAAAACTCTATCTACGCCCTCTCTTCGATTGGTCTCTAATTATGAAACCTTGCCCAAACCTCCGTTTTCTTTACTAGGGAGGCTCAAATTGGTTTAATTATAGGCGGAGTATATGTACGCGCGCCCCTGTCTGTGTTTTTACTTTGGTTCTTGCTTTTTACGACCCACCTGTGCCATTACGTCACTATATTGGCACGCATGGCTCGATCGCCATTAAAAATAGGGTTAATTGCACTTCTAATTAATGTCCCATGGTCAAATTTATTTAAATTGGGCCCTTATCGTTGAATTGACTTTTTTTTTTTTAATTTTCGATTCAAATAACTTACCCATGCAAGATCATTTTGCCTTGGTTTGTAAAACCTTTACCATAGATTTTGATCTAGATTTTGTTTTAGTTCTTTGGCAATACTTCAAAAGACTGGCTTACCCGGTTTGTTTGAGGTACTTGAGAATTCCACTGAGCACACGCACCAATTAGGCTTTCTATTTTCTGCAAGGCAGTGAGCAAACACCCGAAATTAAAGGAAACCAGATGCGACATGTTTGTAAAGAATTCTAAAGGGCGGGTTTCCTCTCCCATAGCTTGGCAGCTGTGGAACGTAACTCTATTCTCCTCTGGCGGGTTGATGGAAGGGAGAGAGAGATTAGATGGCCTCGGGGCTTGGATTTCCTCTTATGAGCGGTGGCAGCTTGCCCCCTTATATTACAACTCTCTCTTCAGTAATTGATGCTTCCTCTTTAAGTCGCCCCACTGCTATTCCAAGACAATCGATGATTGACTCGTCCTATGCCAGGAAACTTAATTAGGGCCGCCGGCAGCACTAATTGAAATTCTCCCTCGCACAAGAGCTCCCTCCCTCTTCGCTACGTGAGGCGCTTCCTCCTTCGTTATCGATGCGGACTTGGCTCGAGTCCCGAGCGTGTTGTCCAAGAGAGCCTTCCTTTCCTTTGGCACGGAACCTAAATAAATGCCCTGTCAGGCCATTATGATCGCTATCTAGTCGTATGAATGGCCCGACCTTAATCCTACAGGACGTGCATGCCATCCTCTACTTCAGGTTTATTTATCTTTCTTTAGTCGATAGTTTCTTACCCTTTCTTTCTAAGATTTCATCCTAACCTAACAATCATTTTTTTTTACATCTTAGCATATACAAAGAACACATTCCTCATTGTTGGAATTCGAGATACTACAATGAAGATAACGTTTTTAGTCGCTAAGTTTCTTTTCTTCTCTCATTATTACTTAGAAGAAAAAATGAATCGATAACTTGGGCATTCTTGATTCTCTTTTGTGACACCCAAGTTTCTGATGAAAGAATGTTGATGGAGCAAACTGATTAATGGACGCCGTTCGTAACATATCCTGTTGCCGAACTTCTTGAAATCCTTGAACAGATGTGCTGAATGCTAAAATACACAATCTTTTTACATATACATGGACCGCTAGATTCTCTTTTTATCCCATCCTTACAAATGGCTTTTCAGCATATAAACATATATACATAATATATCTAAGTCTCAAATGCTCATTCAAATCCAAGAGAGAGAGAGAAAAAAACTAAGATAACCTAGGGTGCCACTGGTATAAATGTACCATGTTACCACAGAACTATAGGATGTATGCTTTAGCAGTTTATATCAACTTTCCAGTTAAGACAGAGCTCGCTTAAGACACGTATTACTGTGATCTTGCAATAAGATCTGTGTTCATTTACTCTATCTACATGTAGAAAAGAATGAGACTTTTCAAATTGTATATTGTGAACCAATTTATATATACTAATAGAAAAATATTTCACTCTTGTTAACTACAGGATGCATACAAGTATCTGAATACCAGGTTCTTACAAGTACCAAAGCTGACTAAAGTGTTGGATTGAACAATCGACGACTTATCTCGAAGTATTTATTGGAAGTAGAAATTTGCCGGTTATGCAAATCAATACATATTTACATATATTTAAAATTATAAAGCTTATATATTCATGAAACTACAACACTTCACTTTGTAGATGTAAATATTTAACTAAGTTTTGAGAGCTCTGAAAAATTGGGGATCCACTTTATAAACTTGAAACGAACTTTTTGTTGTTGTTTAAAAATTGCTCGAAATCTTGAGATTTTCCAGTTTTTCTAACTTTCTTGTAAATGTTCAATCTTCTTTATTTCGAAATGTTGTTTAAACTTGAAATTTTGCTCTCTAATAAGACGTGTGTGGAATGAAGGTATGCCCTTTCTATCTTTAATAAAGTAGAACCTCCATGTAAAGGACAACACCAAATGGATATTTGGTGAATACAATATGAACTACATTATGTAAACATGTTGATGCGCTTACTATACAGGCATTCATAGTTAAGACACCCTTGATCTCTAACCATCATGTTATGTACTAGATATACTATTATTATGGGATTAGTTGTAAAAAAATCCAAAATACTTTGCCATTTCTGTCTATTATGGTCTAAATCGGTACTAAGCTTCTTTCAAAGTTAGCAGTAGATTTGCCATCTGGTAGAACTGTTGGATGCCTCGGTTGGATCAACTTGTCCATCTCAACACTTACGTAAGGATGTAAGCTGTTGAATCATCCTAAAAGGAGGAACTTGCCACTAGATAAGAAGACCCGGACTTTGTAAGTTGAGCAGCCAAGTGTAGCAGGCAGGCCGACCGCCATTTTGGAATGCCAAACTACAATCTTCTGCTACAACATCTTTGTCTTCTTTAAAACAAAAAAGATATGAACACTTTTCTGATTTTCTATGACTTAATATTGAAAGATGATTTAACGTGCAATGTTTTTATTTTATTATTTCGACTCGAGTATCCTTTTTTTCTCAAATTTCGAAAATGTGTCCTCTTTTAGCGGATACTAATAAAATCTTAGGTTTAATTTTTTTTTTTAATCCAACTTTTAACTAGCTTCGTCGTTTTTCCTCAAAAAAAGTAAAATAAATTGGAAATAGTCGTAAGGGATTATCAATCGATTTAACCTTTCTTAACATGGGATTTCTCTATTTTGGAAATAACATTGTCGCTATCTCTGAAAGATTTCTTATATTTAGCAAGGAGGTCGCACAGCGTTTGTATACACGTAGCTGCTTCTCTCCGAAGCAAAAAATTTGAAGTGATCTTTGGTATTATGGAATTTAAAACCTTGTTTGATTGTTTTATATACCTAAATGGGCAAAAGTTAAGAAGCAACAATTTTTTTATTGAATTTATTAATTTAATACAGTTAAACCTGTCTATAGCGCCCCCCCTCTCTATAGCGCACGATTTTAAATACGTAGTACGATGCGATTTACATTAAAAGTGACCTGTCTATAGCACCCCCTCTTTCTATAGCACCTTATTTTGGTGAGTCCCAAGAGGGGGCGCTATAGACAGGTTTAACTGTATACGGAATAAAACCCGTTTTAATTGCTATAATGTGTTAAAATGTGATATTCATGGTGTTTTTTAGTGGTTAAATGTTATAAATTATGTTAAAGTTTTTTAATGTGTGTATGGTGTATCATAACATCGTAAAACGCAAGATTTATTGTGGCCTTTTCTATAACGGTATTTTTTAACAAAGAAACAACACAACTAAAAAATAATATTTCAAAATAAGTTTTTTTTTTTTTTTTTTTTTTAAGAATAGATAAAAGAGAGGGGAATTGGCCAAACTTTACATGGAGGGCCTTTGTAAAGAATTTATGGTGCTGGGTGCTTTGTCGTGTGTCAGCGCGTGACAGTGGAAGCTCTACGCTCTCGGACTCTGCTTCATTCACCGGGGGAACTCCCTGTGACGAAGCGTAGTTCTGAAGACAGGGCACGAAGGAAAGGCAAACATGGACGTCGCATGTTTACAGGCTTAATTCATACCGTCCAACATCCATCCACTATAACCAGGATAATTCTGGTGCTAGATTATCTGCTTCTACACAGAATGACTTTCTTTCATTTGTCCTAAGAACAATGAGAAAGATGAGGCAAACAAAGAAGCTTGGAGACTATATAATGAGAAAGATAGACAATTTTTTTTAGACAATTAACAATTAAATTAACTTTATTGACATCTTGTCAATACATGCAAAGTGCACTATTAAAAAAAAAAGATAATTATATATATATGCATCATACTATGTACAAAGAACATGGCGCCTCTGCCAGCGCTGCAGAGTTTGGTGGAGAATCGCTGGCGGGTCTCCAGCGACACCACGCATGAGAAAGATGGAGAGGAACAAGAAGTTTGGAGACTATATAATGATAAGCATAACCTCTTCTTAATAAAGTAATTGAAAGAAAATGGAAGTTTGCAGGACATATACAACGAAAATCATTTTGTATTATCTATTAGAAGTCCTATTTTGGAAGCCTTAAAGAATAAAAGGAAAAAAGGGTTAATAAGAATGATCTGAAATTGAAACTGCGAAGAGAATTCAACAAATGGCAACAGAATAGGGTGAAATGGCATTCCATGAGTAACCGACCTCCATATCGGTGATGACACCACTTAATAATGGTGATGATAAGCAATAATACTGGCCATGATAACCATAGTGGGTAGTTAGCGTCTACTTTTACTGTAAGTGCATTACACATCTACACATATGGAGTCCAGTTCGACTTTTGCATCTACAAGTATGCCAGAGAATCATCTAAAGAATCCGTATAGATACACAAACACATCTACAACAGAATAGATACTATCAGGAACATGCCTCACGTCACATTTTAGCTTGCATTAGATGCACTAAACAGGGCCTTTAGGAAAGGCCGCTGCTTATCATAAAACTCTCTCCTGGCCTCATCTGGCGATGATCCCCTGGCCACCCATCCCCAGGCCTCTCCAACTGTGCTTTATATATATTCCGCTTTATGCGTCCATCGGGGCTCAAAAATCATTCATTTTGATTAGCAGCCCCGTAAATAAAGATATTTACTTATCATAAAATAGCTCGAGGAGAATGAAATCATGGAATTTGTGTAATCTTTACACAAGGGGATAAGAAACAACAATAATGTCTCACGTAAGAGGTATTCTGTGTTCGAATATAGCTTTGTTATCCTTCGGTGATAGTCCTTGACTGTGGTGGCAAGCTTTTTTTGATAAGTGTGACAAGGCAGGTAGAATTATGAGGGCCATGTTTGCTGCCAGTCAAGATATATCGACCAATAGCCTCTGATAAATTGGTATTTGGCCTCCCCACAGATGGCATTTAGGAGTTCCAGGAATTGGAGAACAATTTCTGACTTTTCATCATAAAATACCTTTCTTTTGTACGCGTTCAAATAACTTCTACAAATTTGATAATACAGAGATATATAGTGTTTACCAAGTCACAAATTCGTTGAGTTTTATAAAAATAATAAACTTTTTATACCCAAAATTCTATTTTTTCGCTTTTTAAATAAAAATGTTGTTTATATCATGATGACTTTGTTGTTCCATCTTTGTATTGGTTATAGCGATGTAGCTGTTGGTCTTTCTCAAGAAGTTTATAATACTATTGATAGAAATTGGTTTTTTTTTTCTTTTTAAGAAATTTACACACAAAACTTCGAAATACAGAATCTTTCTTTGAACAAAAGCTTTTGATTACACCAGATAAATTAATCAATACCTTTAATCATATATACATATTCCCCTGTAGAGAGATACAGAAAAGGATTGGGAAGAAAAGAGAGGGAAAAAATAAATTCCAATTTACAAAGTGATATGGGAAATATGCAAATATAGAGATATATAAGTATGCAAATATAATCTTATATGCATATAGGTTATAAATATTATCCTGCTCTTCTTTTTGTATACCAATTCCCTTAAGTTGCTAAAATCAAGAAAATTCGGTAAATTAACTATATTTATATATTATAATGTATATAAAAGCATACTTTGCCAAAGCTGGTGTTGTGGCATTGTCAACGACCCGAGGCCACTAGTTTGCGGCGACGGTCAATAGATGGCGTCTAGTTTTGATGTTTAGTTTGATGGGAGAGGCGCCCTATGCTTCTATAGATTAATTTCCTCCCGGAAAAAAAATCATCAATTAATACAGTTATATCTGTCTATAGCGCCCCCTATTAGGACTCACCAAAATAGAGTGCTATAGAGAGAGGGGGTGCTATAGACAGGTCACCTTTAATGTAAATCGCATCTTACTACGTATTTAAAATCGGGCGCTATTTATAGACAGGTTTAACTGTATATATTTTATATATAATATTTTTATAAATTTGAATTCTTTCTCCTTTCGTTCTCTGTATTTCTCAGGAAAATTTGTATATAAGACTAAATGTGTCTTAATAATTGTATTTATTGATATTTTATATAATGAATAATTGATGTACACAATAATCAACAAATAAAAAACGCCAAAAACTTCAACTTATTCTTACCTTAACGTGAATAACAACTACAAGTTACAAAGTTTTTTTTTCTACCATCCGGCTCAGTTTTTTATTCTTACAATAATAGATATTGGACGTGTTTTCCTTAACTCTACATTGACGAATTAATTAATCGTATTTTTTTTTCTAAACCCGTCAAACAAACTATGCAAATTATACTTAAACACGTTACTTATAATCCAATCTCGAAATTTAAACCTTTTCAATAAGATAATAATAAGACCCGTGTTCCACAAAAATTACACATTTTTACGAATTATCTTTTTTTCCTCTCAAGTCACTCTTGGAAAAAAAAAATCGTTTTAACATGTGATATATTTTTTTCAAATTTTTATTTCTTGTGAAAAAAAAAAGTGTGTTCTCGCTTTTATTTTAAATTCTCTTCTAAAAAGAGGGCAATCAAGTTCTGAGAAATAACGATAGAGTAAGCAGTAATGGTTATTACGTTTTCTGGAAATGTCCCAGTTTAGCTCTCTTTCTCTTTTTGCTTATTCTCTCTTTCTTTAATTATAGACAAATTATATCTCAGTATACAATGGTGTATGTTCTCAACAATACCATATACTATACGTAGATGTTAAACCAGTATATTCGTTCTTCAATACGTATTATACATATATAGGCATCCGAAGTCACTTGTACGAATTCTGTAATGGTTAAAACAAGCACAATGGACTTAGATATTTATAAATGATACTTTCATGTGTGTTCTTAGCAATACCATCTACTATACGTAGATGTTAAACGAAAATATTCGTTCTTCAATACGTATTACACACATATAAGCATCCGAAGTCACTTGTACGAATTCTGTAATGGTTAAACAAGCACAATGGACTTAGATATTTATAAATGATACTTTCATGTGTGTTCTTAGCAATACCATCTACTATACGTAGATGTTAAACGAGTATATTCGTTCTTCAATACGTATTATACATATTCACAGACGTCTGAAGTCACTTGTACGAATTCTGTAATGGTTAAACCAACACAATGGACTTAGATATTTATAAATAATACTTTCATGTGTGTTCTTAGCAATACCATCTACTATACGTAGATGTTAAACGAAAATATTCGTTCTTTAATACTTATTTTACGCATGACGTCTGAAGTCACTTGTACGAATTCTGGTAATGGTTAAACCATTCTAATCCTTGATCGAAATGCACACCTCCCCACCTCCATCTTTCCACTTCCTATCGATTCCACCAAAATTGAAATTGCCAAATTTTTGCAATTTTTCCATTTTTCCTCTCCCCTCTCCTTATTAAATTGAATTTTTGGGTCGTTTTGAAATTAAATCTCCCTCAATATAACCGGCCAGCTTCGTATTTCTAATCGCCTTGAGCCCTTGCCAACTGACCCATTACAGCAGTACGATTCTTCGAATGTTCATTACTAGCTATCGGCTCTTTCCAATTTGATCAAATTCTTATATCTTGTGAGATTAACTTGGCATAATCTCTAATAGAAATACAATTTTGACGATTAACATAACTTTTATTGACATCTTGTCAATACAAGGTCAAAAGTGCAAAATCCCAACTATTCAGGAGAGATACTAATGATGATTTTGAATATATGATAAACATTTGTGTGAAAATATCTATAAACAGTCAATACAACAACAACAAAAAGCTTTATTAAGACCTTTTAGTCAGATTCTCCGAGCAGAAATGTAGGAATAACAGTAATGGTGATGTTGTCTTGTTCAAAGATCAGAATATTAATAATGATGATTATTATTATATTATAAAAATTTGTGTGAAAATATTTATATATACAGTCAATACAACAACAACAAAAAGCTTTATTAAGACCTTTTAGTCAGATTCTCCGAGCAGAAATGTAGGATACATGCAGGAATAACAGTAATAATACCAGTTACAGCCAATATGTAAATGGCGCAACTACTATAGATTGCTACAGAGTTTAGTGAAGATCACCAGCGGGTTTTCAGCTACACGACGCATTTCGCGATCTACGAAGAAAACGTAGATCTCGCATTATTCAATCCTTTCAACATTCTATCTTCCTTTCAGCCATGGGTTAATCACTCGCCTTAATGCTTCGATCCAATAGAAAGTTGATTGAAAGTGATGATAGATCCGTAGATTTGGGTATTGTCTACACTTTATTGACTGTATTGACTCATCCATTTATGAGCTCTACTCTTCCCCGGCAGACACCATCAAAAGTCTCAAGCTTTATACCCTAATATGATTGAGTGAAGATAAGAAAGAAGAAGAAGAGAAGAAGGGTATTGTCTGGTGGTATAATGAAGTAGGTGGTGTCTTGTCCTTTTTTTTTTTTTTTCATGGAAAGGAGTGCCATAGCCCCGTTAGTCAGCCACATTTCAGAGTTCCCTGTATGTCTTCACAGTTACCATAGCGGCTCGGGGCTCACGACACCGTACTTCGCCCTACAGGGCAGTTCCTTACTCTTGTGCTGCTTCAGCCCGCCACGTAGAGGAGGGGTTGGACTTCTGGACAGGAATAAAATAAAGTAGGTGTGTGTGGTTAAAAGCCGCTCCTCCTAAAAAAAAGGGGGGATTTAACTAGTTAATTGGGGTTGTGGGAGGGAGTTTCTCTAGGATAATTAGAAATAGCCCCGTCATGCTCATATTGCTTCGGTTTTATTAGGGTCTCCTCCTCGTATAACACTACGTCCCATCAGCAACTTTATACGATCTCCCGGCGTAGATAGGATGTTTTATGTCAACATATAATTAGCCCACTCTCGACATGGAAAATGTGAAGAATAATTAAACCTAAAAATTGTGTCGCTATAATAAAAAATATCTATTTTATACACCGATAAAATTTACCCCATAAAGAGATCAACTATCACTTTAATTTTAAGAACTTGTAGATTCATGCCTTGTGTAGATTACATTGGCGTATTTCAGTATGCGCCAACACTTCAAATCTATTCATAAAATCCATTTCTAATGTAAATTATTGACAAGAAGTCAATAAAATTTGTTTCAATTGTCATGACTCGGATCAAACTATTCGGTTGGTGAAAATACCGTTATGTATGGAATGTTACCTACCTTCATTTGTTTCAAGACTTCCTATTTCTTTACCATAAAGTAAAACAGACATCAGAGATTTCTTGTGCCCTAATGTATAGTAATTGCCTCCAAGTAGGACTATAATTGTGGGGAATATTGCTAGGAGTTGTTGACATATTGACCGAACGATGTCCTGGTGTTTGATTCCTTGGGATGGTTTTCCTTTGTTTGCCTGTCTTTGTCCACTACATTTCTCTTAGCATCCAATTGCATCCATCTTTCCAAAAATTGCCATTGCATTATCGTCATTTCAGTATTTATATTACTTCCTTTATACGCGTCTTCTTTATTTTTAATTTGATCATTAGTAGAAAGCATATTTATATTTAAAACACAGAAATACCACCGGTATCTTGTGAAAAGAATTTTTAGCGCTTTCTATTCCGATCCTTTAAGATTTTGCTGTTAACTTTTTTTCATCTTCATTTATTTTTCATTTGACGTACTATATATATATATATTGAAAATAGAGCAATCCATATTTAATTCATTAGATAATAAAAAGGCATATATTGGATTTAATAAAATATTTATTTTGCCAATATTTCGGCTGGCTGAAAGCCAACCTTTATCGAGGCATTACATTTTTGTATACACAAACTAAATTATTTCAACTGTGATATTATAACACTATGCGGCGCTAAGTTTGTGTATATAAAAATGTAATGCCTCGATAAAGGTTGGGGTTCAGCCAGCCGAAATATTGGAAAAATAAATATTTTATTAAATCCAATATATGCATTTTTATTATCTAATATTTATCAAGAACTTGGGTTGGTCAAATATCAGGGTACAAGCTAAATCAATGTTTAGTTGATTTCTGTTCCACTAGATAGCGCTCTGCCTTCTGTAAAGCACATGTGCCCCTGGTCAGGATATGCCTTTTTGTATTTTTAATATAATATGAACGATATAATAAAAATAGATTCAATCTATCCTTTAAGATGAATTTCTTTTAAATTCGTTTCATTTTTATCTTATTTGTTCTTCTCGTAAAAGCTACGGAAGGATTCATGTACCACAAAGAGGCCACCTCTCCTCTTAATTGTGAAAAAGAACGATGTCACTATGCATCAATCTAGTAAATAAAAACTTTACTAGTGATAAAGATGATAAAGAATGAGTCACAACACAATTTTTAGCAAATTCATACAAAAAGCCAACTTTGAATATTATCATCTTGTCTTTAACGTACGATTTTAATTTCTTTTTTTCTTATTCTTGATGTAGCTAAGTCGGCCTGCTACTGAGTAGTGCTTCCAGTCTTAATGACAAAGGCATTCTACTTCACCCAGTCATGATGGTTGTCAAACAGACACTATCAAGGGTCACAACTTAATATCCTAATATGTTTGAGTGGAGATAAGAAAGAAGAAGAGGATCTCTTACCTTTACCGGCATAGAACGTGATGGTTCTATTTAGGTATTATATAGCTTGCTTCAGAATTCTTCCTGTTGGACATGGACATGATATCAGAGAGAATTGGTTTGAAGATATCATCGATTTTAAATCGTTATTGGTTCCATTGAAGTGGAATACAAAAAAAAAAAAAAAAAACGATTTCAATTTGATCGATGAATATCGAACTGTCTTATCAAGAGAACCTGCAAGCAAATCAATGCATTTCACCCATTTTTATTAAAAAATATCCTAGAACCTCTCTCTTCAACATTATTTCACCCGTTCCGAAATAAATATTAAAGCCGAGGAAACAAGAATAGTTGGGAAAGAAGCTTAGGCCGTGAATTCCTTCATTTTTCTTTCTATCTTCAGATTTAATATTCTTTGTTGATCTCGGCTGGAGAGAGCCAGCCAGGCAATCGATGTCGAGGGAATGCCAATAATTATGACAGCCGTCCGTCCGTCTCTCAGGAGGACAATTCCTTCTTCTTCCCTGCGACGGATGATTTACTCCCTCCTCTAATCATTGGTCCGGAATAACGAGTTACCGTACTCTTCTTCCTTGTGATGTTACTACAATCTGTTCTTCAATGACAGATTCTTCACAATAATCCAAGGCAAATACAATCGCAGTTTACTGTAGAAATGTTCTTTGTAAGAGACTGCAGCTTTTCAATATACAGTGAAACTTCCCTTTTTCCTCTAAGCATTGGTCCGAAGTTACTGTTAATGTTACCACTTTCTCTTTATTCGTGATGTTACTACAGTCTGTTCTTCAAGGACACCTTTCAGATGTCCCAGAGTAAATACCATCTCGGTTTACTGTGAAAACTACCTTTGTAAGGGACTGGTGTATCATAGTGATACATCGTCCATTTTGGTCAAACAAGACCGGCTTCGAAAACTTCATTGAAGCGGTTTTTAAACAATTTATTGCTTCATTGGTCACCAATTTTACAAATCCAATTAGTGGAAATACTTAAACTAAGTTCCCTATGATGTCTTATAAGTGCAAAGTCGATCTACTTCCTATATAGATGTACATGTGGTGAACTTGCAGTAAAATCAGATTCTTATCCCTTTTCGCAAAGATTTCATTACCTGAATCAATGTGTATTTGGTATAGCATAACAACAACTTCATTGTTGGATGTTGCTATCTTTTTTCTTTTTTTTTTTTTGCCGAGGGACCTTGCTTTGTGCTGGTCTAAGTTTTTCGTTCTGGTCAACGTCCCTATCCAAAATTTTACCATAAGCAAACACTTTTTTTTTTCTCGGAAACAACTAAAGGCAGGCATTAGGAATTGAAAAATGTTGTTACTAGTCATTGGTCAATTAAGACCTTATTTCGTACTTTCTACCTGTAGCCCACCTGCATTAGACGTCGATATGATTTTTTTTTAAATGGTGGAAGAGAAGGCAAAAGTGAATTTTCAACCAATTTTACTCTTCTAATGTTGGTTTTGATACAAAGGACAACGTTAGAAATCTTTCAACATCACCCGGCATATGAGAATTATTTCTCGTTATTTTGATATATAGATATTAATTAGAGGAAAAATGATATTTTTTGTTTTCCTCTTCCTGGATGATCATTTGGTATATTGTCCTTGTTCTGCTTCATGGTTCATCAAATCAGCCTTTCTGGAACACCATGGCAATTTTTCATGCTTATAATTGGGATTTATTAGGCCATTTTATTTGGGCATATTTATAATAAGGTTGATTATAGAATAATCTTAAGATCCATTCGGTTTCTCATGCAGCTGCGGACGTGAGTCCCGTGGGACAAACGCCATTGAAAGGGCCTGCCGTGTTTACTCCCGGATTTCATTGACGTTGGCGCCAATCAAACGACATGTATCGATTTTGGCTTTTGTTACTTCCTCGCTTGCTCTCTCGCTCCGCTAAAAGAAACCTAGGCGTTCTTTTTTTATTATATCAGACGCATGTTTCTTCTTCTTTTTTTTTTTTTTTTTCCTTACTGCTCCTGAGAGCGTAGAATGGACGCGGTAGGGTGCCTGCTGCCCGTTTGCTTGGAAACGTCCCTTAGGTATTCCTTTGTGCGTCGACCTCTGGACACGCAAATTGAAGGGTTGACACAATGGCTGGCTGGCAAGTCCCTCTTCTTCCTCTCTGGGAAGTTGACAAGCTAAGCTGCCAGCCCTACCCACTTCTTTCTTTCCTTACTTCAACTCTTAAGATAACAAATGGTTAAGCCCCTCATTTCACAGATATTTCCTCTTCTTCTTCTCACTCTCTTTTTATCTTTTACATTCCATTCAACAATACTTTTCGAAATGTAAATATAATATTTTGTTGAATCAATAATTCCTTCTCTAAACTTTAATAACGAACCACTTGTAGACTTGTACACCAGTAGAAGGGTGATTGTGCCCGAAAGCTTGTGATATTGTATATTAAAGAAACTCTTTCCTCATCAAGTGGTTCGTTATATAAGATTTTATTCGTTTGTGAATGAATAGCAATGTTCGTAATTTGATTAGGTAACACTTCAGACATATTGTCTTCACTTTTAACTTGGCATCTAGAGAGATAAACATATTTTTTGGATTGTGTTGTAATATAAATGAATGTTCTTTTTTTCTTAGAAACAGGATACGTATAGGTTCGTTTCTTTATATATGTTCTGTGCGTAAGATTTATTGGCTCGTATTCTTGAAGCGATGGTAACTTAATCTTGCTATCAGGTACACGGGAGGTTCAGGAAGTGCTAAAAGCAGCTGTTCCATAAATACAGCTCCTCCCGATCAATACAAGTACTTGCTCCCTCCCTCCCTGACCATTGAGGTTGTTGGCAAAGATAGCAGCAGCTTCCTCGGTCCTCTACAATCTCAGCCTTACCGAGACTTCAACAAGTTGAAAGACCGCGCTACAAAAATTATAAAAATACAACCTTTCGCAATGAGTTTATTTTATTATGATATATCATATTAAAATAAACTCATTGCGAAAGGTTGTATTTTTATTTTTATAAGTTGAAAGACATCCAATTTCCTAAAGAGCAAAAGATCGACCTTTTTATTCTTACTACCATCTTTGCTATTTCAAATATATCCCTAAATTATCAATAAAATAATGGGAATAAATATATATCAACACCTATGATGAGTATTCAACCACCTTGGCAACTCAAAAAGCAAATCTTAATTAGGTAAATAGGCTTTTATAATACAATATATCCAAGGTAGCCTAGTAGACATGGCATCTACCCGGTAAGCGGAACACCGTGGGTTCGATTCCCATCCCTGGACACTTTTATTTTTCCGTTTATCATTACTCTTCACAATTCATCCTTTCATACTTCATCTCTAAAGTTAAAAATAATCGTTATTTCTCCTAAAATAAATTTCTATTTTTCGTTCAAAAGAAACACATGCGGGATCATTTTCAAATGTCGTTTTACAAATAGGCTTTTATTGATATTTGTTGGCATTGTTTCTACTCGGTCTCACGCTTCTATTATCTTAGCTCTACTGATATGTCAGCAAGTTGAAGGATATCCAATTTCTCGAATGTGTAAAAGACCAATCTTTGGTATTCCTAAATTTCTTCATCATCTTTGCCAATGTATTTGTCAATCTATCTTCAAATGTTATCGGTGAAACAATGAAAATAATAGTTTTCTCTCCTAACTTTTAACATTTAAACTTCTTAGTAACAAAAAGCAAATCGTTATCTTAATAAAAATAAGAAAAAAAGGTTAAATAGACTTTTATTGGTATTCTTTAACGTTGTTTCTAGGAGATTTAAGTCGTTGGCATCGATTATTGCGTGCTTCCTCTCAACACTTGGCAATCCACTCTGCCATCTCCCGCAATCTGGATGCAGGTACGTAATTAGGTCCGCCGTACCGCCTGGCGAAACTGATGAGAGACGCTCTAAAATATAGGTCCCGTTGAGATGGTGCATTCCAACACCTGCCCGCTTCGCTTCAGCGCTCTCATTTCCCCCCATCGCTGCAGATTTTTTTTTTTATATAATTGTGATTTTTCGATTTTGATTTTATTATACTTTTTAAAATCTAGCGGACCTATATTCATGCATAGAATAATGCTGTGACTTATCGGTTCTTCCCTTCGTGAAAAAAAAAAAGTTATTTCCCATTGGGGAAGTCTCTGGGCGGTCCATTCTCTCCCGATTTCTTTCCCCGCCTGTTCCGCCGGTCCTCCTCCCTTTTTCTCTTTTTTATTCTTCCCATCCACTCCGCCCGGCTTCTCAGAACGCCTTCTTTTCTGGCCTCCCAACCATCTCCAGCTGGTCTTCCCAAGGACTGTCTGCCGATAATTCGTGGTCTCTTCTTTAAAAAAAAAAGAGTATATGTTCCTTTTTAGAGTTGGTTTACTGCATAATGGATGTGCAAATTCAATTCTAAATTGATCTAATCGAAGATGCGCAAATTTAATTCTAAATTAACCTTATCGAGAGCTCTCTTAGAATACGACCGAATAGGTTTGGAAATCTTTCTCGACAATGGAAACAATAAGGTATCTTTAGTTATTGAGAATGATGGTTAGACAATGAAAATTCGCATAATTTTATTGATATCAACAACAACAACAAAAGCTTTATTAAGACCCTTTAGTCTTATACAGATTCTCCAAGCAAAAATATAGGATACATGCAGGGAAAACAATGATAGAACACTTAATGGTAACATAAAATGTATATACAGAGAAAATTATATGAAGACAATCAAGCTAATAGATTAATCAGGGCAAATTGGAGGCAAAGAAAGTTGCTATACATGGATTTACCACGGATTCTCGTGTTAGGTCTGGTGGAGTTATTTGGTAGCAGCTCTGAAACTTCTTAGCTATGTAGAACTTTTACTAGTCATCATCCCCGCCCTTGGCATTGCCGGTTGGACTTCACTTGTAAGCATTTCGACCTGTGAGTCAATTGTGGAGTCTTCCACTAGTAAATTAGTTGAATCCCTCAGGCTGCCCTTGTAAGATGTAGCCTTGTCAGCTGTTCAGGAATATTGATATATTTTCAATACAAACAAAGTGCACATATATACATAACACTTATACATAACACTATGTACAATGAATATAGCGCCTTTGCCATGCTGCAAAGAATGATGGTTAGAAGAGAGAAACTTTATCCAAAACGTACATGTAATCTCTCTATCTCTACCATAGAAAGACTCCGATTTCAGTAAAAAGAGATATCTACATTCCTCATCTTCCTAGAGCTCTTAGTCTTCTCTATAGACCAACTCCTATTACAATTCAGACAATCCTGGAAATGGTAGATACACCAATGTATAAACACTAGACATTCATTACATTTTTTTTTTTCTTATCCCTAAGTACACGTGGTGGAGGCCATGATAATCATGGTGGGTAGAGGTAGACGACTGCTTTTGCTGTAAGTGCACCACATGTCTACACATGTGAAAAGCAGTTCGACTTTACACTTACAAATGTGCCAGAGCCCCGTTTTGTTACTTGCACTCGCTGGTGGGGTTGGACTTTTGCAAGAATTGGGGGCCATTGGAGCATTTTTTTTTTATCAGAAAAAAGTGCCCAATGTGGGAATTGAACCCGGGTCATAGCGGTCGAAAACCAACGGTTTAGACCATCGACCCTCTTCATTCATTTCATACTTCTTAAAATTGTAGATACTTCGGCCAGTATGGATATGAGATAATAAAAATATTTACGGATCGAAGTAGCTTCAAATTTAAGATCTATGAATGTTGGCCAGGTAGCCTCTATCTTTACAATTCATTACATATAGATATGAAATATACATTAGGATAGTTGAAAGTTAATTCGAATTCTAAGAACAACTATCATTTTTCTGCCCGTTTCTAAACCATTGGAGTTTGTGATCGACCTTATCAAGGTGCTTCTACCAAGTTGTGGATGGGCATGCCATATAAAAATTCACCGAAGGCCTTCTCTGGCCTTTATCGGTTCATTATAGCGATCGCCGAATTATTAGAATGGCGGTGGCGATGATGATGATGATAATGGCGCTTCATTTGGACCGTCCAACCCATTACCCAGGGACAAATATGTTGATCTCCTTCCTCCCTGATGTTTGCCCAACCGTCCAAATTTTTCTCTACCACCTTTTTTGTATGAACCATCCGAATATTTTCGATTGTTTAATAGACGATCTTAGAAGGTAATTCATTTTACAGTCGAACTAAATTCGAAGCCCAAGAAACAAAAAAAAAAAAATCGAATTATCCAAAAATTTCGAATTAAAAGCGGAAATTCTAGGAACCAAAATAAATATTTGAATTAAAGACTTTCAAATTATTCAAGTTCTATTTTACTTTGAAATGGTTATTTAATTCTTATATGAAAGCGCTTGTTGAATGGTCCCATTTAGGATTTTCCACTATGGGATGTTCAAGAAGTTGATTGGTTTGTGAAGAGGCTAGCTTGACGTACCTCATCCTTTCCATGATGTAAGATCTTGAGCAATATCTCGAGTTCACACTGATGGCAAGCGAAGATGATCTTCAGATGAAGGCCATTTGATGAAATAGCCACTTCAGGTAATTGTCTCTCTATTCCATAACAACAGCTGGCCTGATTCTTCAAACACAATTCCTTTCCTATTGGCAGTCGCAACCCGGCCGCCCAACCCAAGCATGTACCTACCTACCATATACCTATACATACAACACACCATCTTTTAAGATTTATTTAGCGTTTTCTGATACGAAAGCGCTTTTTTTTTTTACAATCGATATACGTTGTTTTGCACACAAATCTTTATTAATACCACTGATCTTATACAGATTCACCACAGGAAGAAAGATAGCATAGATGGAGCTACTGTACTCCATGTAGCACAGCACCCAACAACATCCTCCAGGTCCGACGCTTGTCCAGTGGCCACACGTTCCTTCGTGCATACGTCAAGGTTAGCGTTTCACTGAACAGGCTAGTGTGGAATCAGTCTTCGCTTTCCACGTCCAAATAGACCTCTATACGTTGTTTCAAAAGAGAGGTCTTTGAACGTATACCTGGTATTATATAAGATTAACACAATAGAAAAATTGAAGCCATCTTTATTAATTAAACGAAAAATCTCACTTCTTCTCCTTAAAACTTTTATTAAAATAGCATCTCAGATAAGGAAGATAATTAAAACGAGAAACAGCCAATCAATTTCCTTTATAATAGCTTCCTGCCTCCATCAGGATCATCAAATTCTTTATGGGCCATCTAAATCAAAGAAACTTTAAGAGGTCTTGCAGCTGCTATCCACTACTGGAGGTCTTGCTAACAAGGATTGTTTCCCATTATGTGTGGGTTTGGTTGCCATATTTGTTGTTACGGATTGTACAGGTAAAGTTGGAAGGTGACTTGTTTTGTATCATTACACAAACTTACTGAACATCTTTCGAATCGATTCCTTTTCCAACACGGCTGTTTATATTTGTTCTGTTCTGTATCTTGTCATAATACCAACTCAATGTAGATCTAACTCTCGGATATCGATTCCCTTGCTTGTTCGACGGTACAACTACTACAATAGGAAGGATACAGATAAGATTAGCATGGCTCCTGTGATACCAGTTCGGCGGTACAACTGCTACAATAGGAAGGATACAGAGAAGATTAGCATGGCTCCTGTGATACCAGTTCGGCGGTACAACTGCTACAATAGGAAGGATACAGAGAATATTAGCATGGCCCCTGTAATACCAGTTCGGCGGGACAACTGCTACAATAGGAAGGATACAGAGAAGATTAGCATGGCTCCTGTGATACCAGTTCGGCGGTACAACTGCTACAATAGGAAGGATACAGAGAAGATTAGCATGGCCCCTGTGATACTTGTTCGGCGGTACAACTACTACAATAGGAAGGATACAGAGAATATTAGCATGGCCCCTGTGATACCAGTTCGGCGGTACAACTACTACAATAGGAAGGATACAGAGAAGATTAGCATGGCCCCTGCGCAAGGATGATATTCAAAATCGTGAAGCGTTCTATAGGTGAATTAACGTGGATTGCAAATTTATGAATACTCTATAAATTTTAACTAGATCTTTAATTTGCTTGATTATCTTTCGTTTTAGAGAATTCTCTCTATGTGTATTATGTTTTCATCCTTTTTTTTTTCTTCACTAAATACAGTGCAGGTACATAGGGGGATATAGAGACAAAATTACTGAATATGGAGGTTATAAACATTCAAAGCTATTGCTTTTTTTAAATTTAATAATTGACGAATTTCTAAAATTGTTAAACTGAATATGAAAAAGAATTGGGAAGGCTTGTCTCATCAGTGACGAATCTTCCCAAGAATTTCGCCAATTTAATCTACCAGAACTATTGTAAGTTAATTCTGCTTATATACATAGTTGATGACTGAATACTAGATTACAGCTATTCAGCCTATGTTCAAATGCTACGTGGGCTGTACATTCCATTTTGGATCAAAACAAATTTTAATAAAGTACACCATAGATTTTATGAATAAAGGTATGACACAATATTTCTAGGAATATCTTCAAATGGCCAAAGAGATTTTAGGAAAAAGCAACTCTGAATAACGCGATGAATTGAAAGCTTGTTTTCTAAAAAAAAAAAGGCAATTTGTTGGATTTATAGTTTCTCAAAAGAATAATATACAATATCTTCTGAATATTATCTACAGAATCATCTATGTGTTAGGTTTTCTCACTGGAAGAAGTATCTAATATGTTCCAGTGAAGATAAAAAAAATAAAGAAAAAGGAAGACGCCTAATTTCCCTAGGACTATAATTGTCATCAAAAATAGATGAGTTTTTTTTTTTTTTTTTTTAGGAAAGTTTCGCTCGTAATTACAGAGTGATCTAAATTTGATGAAGTCGCATTGAGAAAACAGATAAAATCATTCCTATTAGATTCTATGGTCTGTTTCATTCGAATTTGAAACTTGTTTATGTCATCTTTGTTTAACTTTGTTGAACTCTAATGGAATTGTAAATATTTTCACCAAATTGGGACATAGTCTCCAGTGATCGAAATTTGATAAAGATCCTTCCCATTAGACTCTATGGTCTGTTTCATTTGAATTTGAAACTTATTTATGGCATCGAATTCTTTGACGTTGTTGGGTTCTAAATAATGGAATTGTGAACATTTTCACCAAATTGGGACATAGTTTCCAATATTTTGCGGAATGATAACGGTTAATGGATAAATATTCTTTACCTTGGCGCCGTGCAGTCTATTTTTGAAGCAACTCCCGCCGCAAATTAAATCAGCGTTGAGCGATGTAATCACCCAGGGAGGAATGTCGGGGGGAAGGAAGAGTTTCTTCCATGGAAATCACCGCCGCCATTTTATCTTTTCCTCATCCACCCTGTTTTAATTATATGTCCCCGCTACATTCAGCCATGACGTTGTTGTCTAGCTGTTGACGCTACCATACATTTGATTAAAATGGTTCCTCCTTTTCTGCTTTTTTCCCCCCCAATTACGAATCGTAATTATAAAGAATACCTTAAAATATAATCACATAGGTTACAATAATAACCGAGTTATATATATATTCAATCAATACAACCATTATATAAACTTTTAATCTATACAGATTATATATACTGCTCTTCACCTTATCTATGACTGTCCGAACTTTGCAGAAGTGAGACATCGTTTGTTCCCTGATCTAAATCATTTAACTCTCTTACATCAACCACTTTATCTATATAAATTTTATGGACTATGTCTAATAATACATGTAAATTTCATGGTAAACGGATTGCGGATTTCAACAATTTAGAAAGAGGGAATCATATATCGCCGCAACTCTTTTTATTATTAATAAATAGAGTTGCGGCGATATATGATTCCCTCTTTCTAAACATGTAAATTTGTAAATATTTAATTCTAAGTTTTAATTTGTTGCTTTTTTAAAAATGTTATTTAGGTAACCCAGATTCCTGGAAGATACAGAATTGCTTTTTTTTTCTCTGTAATAGTCGCAAATACTTCAATATCTCGCCTTTTGTTGTGTGATTAATAAATTTAAAAATATATAATTAAATAAATCTATACAGATTTTATCTTGAGAGATACAGAAAAGGAATAGGAAAAATGGTGAAAAAGAAATTCGAATTTAAAAAGTTATATTGGACGTATTTATATATATAGAGCTATTTTGATTTATAATAATATATACGTAGCTTAAAGGTATTCTCTTGTGCTCTACTTTTTATATACAGGTTCCCGTAAGTTATGGGAGAGGGCAAAAAAAAAAAAAAAAAACGCTGAAGGGGAGGACTCAACAACAACAAAAAAATTAATTCAAGTTATCAGGAAATTTCGCATTTTTCATCATCATATCAAATGTCTGACCATCTCCTCTATTATAGAACTAAGCTTTATAAAATGCTAAGATAAAAATCGCTGCCAGAGAGAGGTTCAAGTTACCTATGAAGCATCTAGATGACCACAATGCCTAGATCACACAATGGTGGTACTGTGAGACAAAAGTGCCATTGAGGACCCAGAGCGATTGTCCTGACAACAGCTGGCCAGCACGTCCTCAGCTAAATAAATCCTCGTCCCCAATCCTTCAGAGGATTTAGTCCCCAGCACGGCTTCAACGGTGAAACCTCGCCAAGACCTCTCTCCATCCGATCAATCGACATAGAAGCTTACCTTACCACACTGGAAGTTTTCCTCTATGCAGTTTTCTCAACGTACTACACTGGAAGTTTTCCTCTATACAGTTTTTCTCTACGTACCACACTGGAAGTTTTCCTCTATACAGTTTTTCTCTACGTACCACACAGACATTTTTTCTCTATACAGTTTTTCTCTGCGTACCACACAGAAAGTTTTCCTCTATACAGTTTGTCTCTACCTACCTACAACTGTTTATATAATCAAACAATCGATACAGAAGCTTACCTTACCAAACTGGAAGTTTTTCTCTACGTACCACACAGAAATTTTTCCTCTAAAAGGTTGGGTCTACCTACCTACAACTGTTTATATCATCTAACAATCGATACAGAAGCTTACCTTACCACACTGGAAGTTTTCCTCTATACAGTTTTTCTCTGCGTACCACACTGGAAGTTTTCCTCTCTACCGTTTTTCTCTCCGTACCACACAGAAAGTTTTCCTCTATACAGTTTTTTCTCTACGTACCACACAGAAAGTTTTCCTCTATACAGTTTGTCTCTACCTACCTACAACTGTTTATATCAGCTAACAATCGACACAGAAGCTTACCTTACCAAACTGGAAGTTTTTCTCTACGTACCACACAGAAAGTTTTCCTCTATACAGTTTGTCTCTACCTACCTACAACTGTTTGTATCAGCTAACAATCGATACAGAAGCTTACCTTGTCACACTGGAAGTTTTCCTCTCTACAGTTTGTCTCTACGTACCACACAGAAAATTTTCCTCTATACAGTTTTTCTCTACGTACCACACTGGAAGTTTTCCTCTATACAGTTTTTCTCTACGTACCACACTGGAAGTTTTCCTCTATACAGTTTTTCTCTACGTACCACACAGAAAGTTTTCCTCTATACAGTTTGTCTCTACGTACCACACAGAAAGTTTTCCTCTATACAGTTTTTCTCTACGTACCACACAGAAAGTTTTCCTCTATACAGTTTTTCTCTACGTACCACACAGAAAGTTTTCCTCTATACAGTTTGTCTCTACGTACCACACAGAAAGTTTTCCTCTATACAGTTTTTCTCTACGTACCACACAGAAAGTTTTCCTCAATACAGTTTGTCTCTACGTACCTACAACAGTTTACATCATCTAACAATCGAAGATGAATGTCTTTTTCCCATCGAGATAAAACGTTGTTCTAGAGAGGGAGGAGTTTTATTGCTCATTTATTTCACAGCAGCGTTGTCCTTCCATTCCTCTGCAGAAGAGATTACCTAAATTTATGGACCACGATACATTCCCCAGATGGGAAGTTTTCTACTTGTACCGCTGTGCTACGGTTTGATCGTCTCTCTTTACTGTCGATACCTACCCAACCTTTTTTTTTTTTTTTACCATCATGGTGGTATCTCTTATATCTTAACCGAACCTGGGTCTTAAGCGAATAATTATTATATGATGCTATAACCAAGTGTGGTATCGTTCCAAGCTAGTACCAATATTGTGAATTATCTATAATTCGTTTCTTTATTTAAGATCTTTTCGGATTTAAGACCAATCTCTGAAGGTCGAGATTTTCAGTCCCAAAATTACCATTCTACTATATGCTAACTTATTAGAAATAAAGACTTATCGCTTTAAAGACTAATTCATTTTCATGGAACAAGGTTCTCAAAGTCCCTAATTCAATTTTCTATTTAAAAATTTGACTATTTAAGACCCTGAAATTGTATTTTTTTTTTTATTTAATTGCGTGTCTCTCTTGATTAACAAAGAATCTTACACGTCTATAATAGTTTCGAATTTTCATAACAGATGGCGCGCTAATGCATCATAATTTATAAGTTTAATCTATAGTGAAAGATTACCTCGGACATAGGTAGAAATACTTTATTTTCCCAACGTTTCGATCAATATAATTCTTCTTCTTTAGGAAGAAATTGAAATAAAGAATTTTCATCTGGCCAAAGTATCCTTCCACTGTACTAAATATGAACCTAGGGGGATCAAACAACATCCATTTTTAATTCTCAAGTTTTAGCACACACACATACAGCTTTATTAAGATCACCGGTCTTATACAGATTCACCATAGAAAGGAAGCATAGATGGAGATCCTATACTCCAGCGCTGCGCAGAACCCAACAGCCTCCAGGTCCGACGTATGTCCAGTAGCCACAGAATCCATCGTAGTTTTAGCAGAGATTTAGGTATTATAGTAAACACTGAAGTAAATTGTGTACACGATACACAATCACTGTAAGAACAATATTTAGTTCTTCAAATAAAAGTTACTTCGGCCAGTAAATCTTTTTATTGTCTCGACGTTTCGACAAAAATCATTTGTCCTCGTCAGGAGCGAACAAAAAACATTTAACAAAGCGTTACAAATTATTCTAAGGCTACAAAGGCGTTCTCACTCGATATTTCAAATTTTGTACATCTATAGAACGAGTCAAAAAAACAAATATTTAGCTCACAAAAGACTATGATCTTTTAAGTAAATTATAATACATATATATTTACTGGCCGAAATATCTTTAATTTGAAGTACTATGAATATCGGACAGGCAGCCTCTATCTTTAAGACAATATTTAGTTTAAGAAAAATGTGATAACAATACACAACAACACACAAAGTTTGAATCTGAATCGAATTTAAAACAAGAAATTTATAAGTTATACTGTCTAGATATTAAATCGAGAATCATATATATATATTCGTATATGATCCACTTACTGAAATACCAAAGGTGTTTACTATTTAAAAGTAAAAAAAAAATACATTTTTTAAAAAAGAAAAACTTATTCTTTATAGCAATAAAATGCAATTTGGAAAGGCGGGTAGGTTTTCGTGCCAAGCAACTATTTGCGTTACTGAAAATTTGAGCCAATCAAATCTCAGTCCTCCATCTTTCTTTTTTTTTTGCAGAATCGCAAAGGTTTGTTTCTCGGATCTTTCTTTGGCCACTTAAATTGTTCTTTCTCTAAATTGTTTTACTTCCCATCATCTACCTTCCTTACATTATAAATAAATATTGCTATTAAGCTGAACTGTTGTCCAAAATAAAAAAATAAATTTAAAAAAAGTCTGTGGACGAGTGAGTAACACCCTCGATTCCCAACAGCCATGAACCGGTATCGAATCCCGTTTTAAAATTTTGTTTAATATTCATTATTACAAATATCATAAACAACAACAAAAATCTTTATTAAGACCTTTTAGTCTTATACAGATTCTTCAAACAGAAATGTAGGATACATGCAGGAAAAAAGTAATAGTACCTTAATGGTAATATGATATTTATATACAGGAAAAATTATATAAAGACAATCAAGCTAATAGATTAGTCTGGGTAAATTGGAGGAAATTTATTATATATGGATTTACCGCGGATTCACCGCAAATGAAGGACAAATATCAAAAACTAGGTTGCTCTTTTTGAGTGGTACCCAATAAAGTGATTTTGGAACAAGAATAAGATCGACCCAAATTAATGAATATTTATAATAACAACAAAATTCTTTATTAAGATCTTTTGGTCTTATACAGATTCTCCAAGTAGAATGTATATACAGAAATAACAGTAATAGTTAGCAATAATCAGAAATGTTATTTATAATGTATTAAATAAGGGGAAAGAAGAAAAAAAAAAAAAGAGGCTTAGACAATTGACAATTAAAATAATTTTATTGACATCTTGTCAATACATGCAAAGTGCACAGTCTGCACTACTTAAAAAAGATAATATGCATTATATACATTATGTACAATGAATATGGCGCCTCTGCCAGCGCTGCAGAGTTTGATGGAGAATCGCCAGCGAGTCTCCAGCGACACCACGCATTTCGCGATCTAGATTAGATGGCTTAAGAAGCTTAGAGAAGATGAAAACAAACCATTGTCATAAACTGCACCCTACGTACGTGAAATATATTTAAAAAATAAAAGAAATTATTATTTATTTTTGAATAATCCAGGTTCCTGGAGCCACATATAGAATTCGCTAACTACTCAGGCTGTCCTTAATACCTAAGTCTTCTTTGGTTTCATTTACATTGTCAGTGGAATTTCAATTCATGAGTTGATGCAGATTTCTTTCTTGAGAGATTTTCTAGGGATGCTGTACAAAAAATAAATTTAAACCAAACTACTAAATATGTTTATCAATTTTAAAGATAAACATAGATAAGAGAAATAGTGGAAGAACCAATCAGCGACCATATAAAACAGACACCATAGAAAACAATCAACACCTATTATTACTGCAGATTACAAGGTGTACAAAGGCATTCAAAAACAATTCCAGACAATTATTTATTTATAAAAAAACGCATTTGAGGTAAATGGACAAATAATGTATTTTACTTTGGTATATAGGGAAATGTGTCTTCAATAATGAGTTTGATGACCTCAAACATTTATCGCTATTTTTATGCGATTTTTCCTTAATTGCAGTAAATCATTGTAATTTTCCACTAGCTCTTATCCACAGTAATGGCAAAATCTTGAAAGTAGGTCACTTTCAGTACAGTAAAACGCTTTTCTATGGTTCTATTGTCCAAAACAATCTTCTTTTCGTTTAAGAGATTATTCGAATAATTATTGCTCGTTCACTGCACTAGACGATATACACCCATACCTCGCTTTGCGTCGGGGTTACGTTCTAAAAAAAACACGACGCAAAGTGAAAATATGTGAAGGCGCAATCAAAAACAAAGGTGTTGCCATATTTTAGGATTTTTTTTTTAATTAAAGACTCGAATCCAAAACAACGCAACTTCGAAAATCTAACGACGCACAATGAAAATCAGTAAAAATTAAGCAGCGACGCAACTTCGAAAAAAACGCAAAACGAAACGACGCAAAGCGAGGTATTGGTGTACTAGAAATAGATCTCTTGTATATTTCTTGATTTATTCTTTCAAATATTTTCATAGTATTATTTCTTCGTTCATTTATAAACTTATCTTTTGTAATTGGATATTTTAATCTTGTACCTCATGGGTGTTACTAAATATATAGCTTGATAAGTGAAACGGTGCTTCGAAATAATTAGGGAGCCTGTCGTAGGAGGTGAAGGACTTTTGATCCTAGGATCTATATCTACTGTAAGACGTACAGACCTTGATATCCTCTAACACATTCGTCAATATATGCAGCTACTGTAAGGCCTAGTAGCTTAGGAGAAGCCTCTACCATACATCAATATACAGCTAATGTAAGGCATATACAAGTCTTAGTAGCCTTTATCATCCGTCAATATACATCTACTATAAAACGTAGAGGCCTAGTAGCTTAAGAAGCCTCTACTATACAGCACTTTACAGCTACTGTAAGGCATACAAGTCTTAGTAACCTACCATACATCAATATACATCTACTCTGTAAGGGATACAAGTCTTAGTAACCGTTATCATCCGTCAATATACATCTACTGCAAGGCATACAAATCTTATAACCTACCATACATCAATATACATCTACTGAAAGACGTACAGGCCTAGTAGTTTAGGTAGCCCTACCATTCGTTAACATACAGCTAATGTAAGGTTTGCAAATCTTTCCTACCATATATCAATATACATCTACTGAAAGACGTACAGGCCTAGTAGTTTAGGTAGCCCTACCATTCGTTAACATACAGCTAATGTAAGGTTTGCAAATCTTTCCTACCATATATCAATATACATCTACTGAAAGACGTACAGGCCTAGTAGTTTAGGTAGCCCTACCATTCGTTAACATACAGCTAATGTAAGGTTTGCAAATCTTTCCTACCATACATCAATATACATCTACTGAAAGACGTACAGGCCTAGTAGTTTAGGTAGCCCTACCATTCGTTAACATACAGCTAATGTAAGGTTTGCAAATCTTTCCTACCATACATCAATATACATCTACTGAAAGACGTACAGGCCTAGTAGTTTAGGTAGCCCTACCATTCGTTAACATACAGCTAATGTAAGGTTTGCAAATCTTTCCTACCATACATCAATATACATCTACTGAAAGACGTACAGGCCTAGTAGTTTAGGTAGCCCTACCATTCGTTAACATACAGCTAATGTAAGGTTTGCAAATCTTTCCTACCATACATCAATATACATCTACTGAAAGACGTACAGGCCTAGTAGTTTAGGTAGCCCTACCATTCGTTAACATACAGCTAATGTAAGGTTTGCAAATCTTTCCTGCCATATATCAATATACATCTACTGAAAGACGTACAGGCCTAGTAGTTTAGGTAGCCCTACCATTCGTTAACATACAGCTAATGTAAGGTTTGCAAATCTTTCCTACCATATATCAATATACATCTACTGAAAGACGTACAGGCCTAGTAGTTTAGGTAGCCCTACCATTCGTTAACATACAGCTAATGTAAGGTTTGCAAATCTTTCCTGCCATATATCAATATACATCTACTGAAAGACGTACAGGCCTAGTAGTTTAGGTAGCCCTACCATTCGTCAATATACATCTACTAGAAGGCATACAAATCTTAGTATCCTATCATACATCAATATGTATCTACTATGAAACGTATAGGCTTAGTAGTTTAGGTAGCCTTACCATTCGTCAATATATTTCTACTGTAAGGCAATGCAAGTCTTAGTAGCTTTTACCATACATCAATATACATCTACTATGAAACGTAGAGGCCTAAAAGCTTAGGAAGCCTCTATCATTCGTCAATATACATCTACTAGAAGACGTACAGGCTTAGGTAGTCTCTACCATTCCTCAGTATACATCTACTGTAAGGCAATGTAAGTCTTAGTAGCTTTTACCATACATCAATATACATCTACTATGAAACGTAGAGGCCTAAAAGCTTAGGAAGCCTCTATCATTCGTCAATATACATCTACTAGAAGACATACAGGCCTAGTAGTTTAGGTAGTCTTACCATTCGTCATTATACATATACTGTAAGGCAATGCAAGTCTTAGTAGCTTTTACCTATGAAACGTAAAGGCCTAGAAGCTTAGGAAGCCTCTATCATTCGTCAATATCACATCAATATACATCTACTAAAAGACCTACAGGTCTAGTAGCCTAGGTATACTTCCAACCGGTCCAGTCCGGTTGGGACAGGCCAGCTATAGCTAATCGATAGCCATCCAAATAATCGGCTCTGGAAATTATTTTCCCTCCTATCGATTACAACAAGCCCGGATTTGGGCCTTTCCGTTATCCGATTGTATTTATGATTGATGGTAGTTTCTTGCTTCCGAAGGTTTTATGGATAGTTTTCCCTTCAAGCATTTTTCCCCAACGACCTGGTTTTACCCACCTACAACCTACCTCAATCCTGCCTGTTACTGGTTCACAAGAAGCTCATATAGGAATTTGCTTGATGTGTTTTTACTAAAGTTCTTGAAAACTATTCTGTCCACGAAGAGAAATTTTATCCCCAGAATATGCTAAATACAATGGAATTATCTCCCAAATATTACAATGAAGATTACTACCTTAAAAGAATTGGAATAATACTAGTACTTCGAAAAAAGAAAGAATAAACAATTATAAGGTAAATAATGTTAATAATTATTAATCAAGAATGGGTATTTGGCCAATTCTGGAATAATTAAAAATTAACGAGAATAGTTGATATTTATTCCGATAGATGGCGCAAGCCATCAGCAACTTTCAGTTGCACGATAAGTATAAATGCCTTTTTCTTAATTAAGGTAAAGAGTTTCTTTTAATTTTGATTTTCGCAAGTTTTCGAGCAAATTAAAAGAAACCCTTCACCTTAATATTATTTATTCTTTCTTTTTCAAATAATTTCTGGGTAACTGTTACTGACATACAAGTATTTGTAATACTCTGATTTGTAAGGCAAATATTTGGTCACCTACTTCTTCCTTATAAAACAAAATGTTCTGTATCATTTCAATAATTTGAGATTTTCTTTCATTATTATTCTAAGTATATAGAAAATGGAAACATTAAGACGTGAATGTTTCTTTTATACATCAATCAAATTTATACTATCCTTACTGCGATGAAATATATATTGGGAGAGCTTGGCTCATCAGTGGTGAACCCTCGAGTTTTCGTCATTTTTTTTTTTTTATCTACCAGACCGCTTCTTTAAGAAATCTAATACTATAATTTTACACAAATAAATTTACTGGCAATGCGTTTCTTTTTAAATCTCTACAGACCTTACTGCAATGATATGATTTAATGAATGAGAGGGCTTGGCTCATCAGTAGTGAACCCTCTCAGCGGTTTCGCCAAATTAATCTCTAGACCGCTCTACTATTGTATTGGACTGGTTTTGTTATATACCCTGCATTTTCTATGGAAGGCAGCTAAATGGTGTTTAGTGAACTATGGACATAAGCTTATAGGTCTGTAGAGGTACATACATATAAATTTCAAGGTAATGCAATTCTGCTTATATATCCTACACTGTGAAGGATGGAATCTCAGAAATAGAATTTAAACAAGCTATGGACATAAGCTTTTAGTATAAATGGTACATGTTCTAATTATACATGGTATAGGCCATGATAATCTTGGCTTAGCGATTACTTTTGCTTCTTTAGAGATCTAATACTGTATTGGATGATTCTACTTATATATACTACACTGAAGGATGGAATCTCAGAAATGGTATTTAAGCAAACTATGGACATAAGCTTTTAGTATAAATCGTACATGTTCTAAATATACATGGGCCATGATAATCATGGTGGTTAGAAGCTTAGCGATTACTTTTTGTTCTTAGATACACCATATGTCTACATTTGTAGAAAGCATAGTTCGACTTTGTACTTACAAAGAATCACAGTTCTGTTTGGTTACTTATAATCACAGTTAAATGACTAAGTGTAAGAATCATAAGCCATTGAAGAATTTTTTTTTTAGAAAAAAAAAAAAGAGTTATTTTCAGGATTCGATTCTAAGTTTGCAGTATTGTATCGATAAATGACAGTTTATCTTCAACTACGCTATTAATCACCATTATGAATACTATTCTCTTACGTTTATAGATATGAAGTCTCGAGACACATCATTCAACCAACACGTGTCATCCACCACGCACGTATATTTTCAAAATTTTGTTTTTCAAACAGAAATAATGTAATATATTTTTTCTCTCAATATATAATAAGTATTTAAAATATGTATATAATAATGTTTTGAAAATAGAGCAATCCATAGATAAATCTTTAATTAAAAAGGCATATATTGGATCAAAAAATAATTTATTTTACCAATATTTCAGTTGGCTGAACGCCAACCTTTATCAAGGTGTTATAACATTTATTTAGAGCTTTAGAGCAAAAGGATACACTTTAAAAATGTTATAACACCTTGCTAAAGGTTGGCGTTCAGCCAACTGAAATATTGGTAAAATGAATGATATTTTGAATCAATATATGCCTTTTTAATTAAATATAATAATGTGTATATAAAAATTGTATTTATTATTAAGTTGTTAACGTGATAATCCTGTTAAAGGACTGACAAGTCTGAAAGCTTGAAAATAAAAAGTTGTACAAGAAACTTGGAAGCTTCATTTATTTTATAATAGATATGAATATAAGCGTATTTCTAACTGTAAAAAAAAGAAGTCGAGTTGTCAAGTTTGTGATATTAGGTGGTTAGGGGAAGGACTACCAGGTCTATTAGTATGAAACGCGAAAATTTTCAGTGAATTCAAAAGTTCACCAATTCCATACAACAAAATATTTTTTTATTCAAAGTAATTGCCCTGATTAGCAATACACTCGGACCACCTTTCAGGCAATTTTTGAATTCCTTGTCTGAAAAATTATATTCCTTTTGAGTCGAACCTGTCAACAAGCCATTTTCGGAGTATGTCTGAGTTCGAAAATTACTGGTTTTTTAGGGCGTGTCCTAAAGATGTGAAAAGGTGGTAGTGGTATATTCGCGACCTGTCACACCGGCTCTAAACAAGTCGACGGCTTGTATACGGAAATTACTTTGGTGGTAGATAGTGTCTACAAATTAGTTAGCTAGTTAATTGTTAGTTAGACCTCACCAGACTTTAGGCTAGAACGTATAATTATCCCTAGTATAAATCATCTTGTAGAAGAGTAAATTAACACAAAGCAATAACGTACCATCTATATATAACAAATGAAGACATTAAGACACGAATGTTTCTTTTCATAAATAAATCAAACTTCTACTGTCCTTACTGTGATGAAATATATACAGTGGTATCTCGACATACGAGCGCCCCAACATACGAGTTTTTCGAGATACGAGCCGACGAGAAAGTGATTTTTTTGCTTTGAGTTACGAGCGAAATTCGAGATACGAGTTCGGTTCGGTAGTGTTGAAGATATTATATTAATCTGTGATTTTAAATGTTTCTTTTTGACCAGTACTTTTGTTTTGTTTTTGCTTTTCCTAAAATGTTTCTTTCTTCTTCTTCATTATTATTTGTTCTATATGCAAAGCTTTGTTTTTTGCTTTTGGGGAATTTTGCTTCGAGATACGAGTAATTCAAGATACGAGCAAGGTTGCGGAACGAATTAAACTCGTATGTCGAGGTACCACTGTATTGAGAGGACTTGGCTCATTTTGGTAAATTCAACCGATTTTATAAACCTTCTTGTAGGATGTTAGGAAATCGAAACCGCTACTGTACTGATGAAAACCAAAACCCGAAACTATGGTATACAGGTTGTTTCTTTTTCATCTAAATTTCTGTAATTTCAAGAATTGAAAGCTAACATATGGAGAGAAAGACGTTTTCAAATTACAACAACAACAAAAAGCCTTTATTGAGGACCTCTCGTCCTATATAGGATTCGCCAGTTTACAGTGTAATTGAAGAGAAGATAACTAAGAATACAGAGAGAAACCTATATGTAGTAGGTATAGTATAGTATTTTCTACACTGTGACTATATACCCGTTTTCAAATTATCCAAGTTCTACTCTAGTAAGTACTATATCATGTTCACTGAGATAGTATTTTCTTAAATAAAAATTTTCTCACATATTAGCATATTATCAATAAAATTGAATTTACTTTTCCTTCATGTTAAACACAAGGTAATAAGACCAAATCCAAATAAATAGTGTGTGATGTTTCGGTAACAGCGTTGTTACCATCTTTAGACAAAAGTACTGAATGTAAGATGGTAACAAAGCTGTTACCGAAACAATACACACTATTTATTTATTTGGATTTGGTCTTATTACCATGTGTTTATAATCTATAAACCAAATTGTGCCTTATCATTTTTCTTCATGTTGTTTAAAACAGGGTTTCGATTTTTCAATTTTTCAATCGCATTTTTTTCCCAATTTACAACAATATCTTTTTATTAAAACTGCCATAAGATTCTGACTTACTAAAAAGAAGATCGTAACAAAATCTTTGTTCCCAAGAAACATCAATGATTTATTTCTTCTAAGAAAATAGGAGAGGACGCCACCTGGTAGCAAATTAATTAACTATTTATAAATATTTGGACCGTTGACCATTTCTCTCCATTTACAACTGGAAGCATCGAACAAATAATTGGCTTGTTATATCATTTATTATTTTTATCTTCTTTTTTTTTTTTTAAGGAATATTAAATAGGGATGTTTCTTTTTTTGTCTTATTCTTTTTTCTACTGATTAAATAATCTACATTTATTATCTCTAAATACGTTTTGACTCTTTAAATTGAATCGTTTTTTTTTCATATAAAAATATATATTTGTTATATACATATTTTCCATTATAATTTTGTAAATTTAAATTTCTTTTTATTCTTTTGCTATTCTTTTTTTCTGTATATATCCTAGAAGAATATGTTTATATAAGACTAAATGTATTTTAATAAAGTTACCATGGTATTTGATTGATAGAATATATATGTTTTTTTTTTCATATCCCTAGTACACGTGGTACAGGCCATGATAATCATGGTGGGTAGAAGTAGGCGACTGCTTTTATTGTAAGTGCACCACATGTCTACACATGTGAAAAGCAGTTCGACTTTGCATTTACAAATGTGCCAGAGCCCCGTTTGGTTATTTGCATTCGCTGGTGGGGTCGAACTTTTGCAAGAATCGGGAGCTATTGGAGCATTTTTTAATTAGAAAAAAAGTGCCCAATATGGGAATCGAACCCGGGTCGTAGCGGTCTAAAACCAACGGTATAAACCATCCTTCCACCGAACCCCATATATATTTGTAAATATGTTAACGAATATTTTATATTGTAACGTAGAAAATTAAGAAAAAGACAAACTTCAGGATGACATAGCTATTTATTTAAGTCACCAACACATATTAGAATTGATAAAATTAAAGAGAAGCAATGAGGGAAGTTTACGCAATGTAATCAAATATATATAAACATATCAAAATTAATAATCTGTTAATAAAATTATAAATACTTTGATACAATATTAATTCGAGGTTTTTTTTTATTATATTTATTTATATATTAGACGGGTGACAAAGGCTTCGCCCCGGGATTGACCCGTGTGCATATCTACCCGAGTGATATATATTTAGATAAGATTTTTTTTTTATAATTGTTTGTTATTAGTATTATCTATTTGTTTGCATCAGCATAATTTAATCTAATCTTTGATAGAGGGCGCTGTTCGTGAGCTAAGTAGAATAATTTGAATATATAGTTTTAATAATTGATTTATATATATTTTTTAAAATAGCCTATCGTCTTCCCCGTATTTTTTACCTATGTATGGAAATTTTGGTTTGAATTAGTGAACTACTGCGAATTTGTATACCGGGCATTCAAACAAACAAACATACAAACATTGATTTATATATATATAGATATTCCCCGCTGATGGTGAAGTGACTATGCCGTAGATCAGTAAGAAAACTTCTTATCTCTCCATCTTTCACTCCTAGCTCAACTTTTATCTGTTCACGGAACTTTCCTAGTGCAACTGTGTCTTCGTTTTTTGTGTATGGACATTCCCAAGCTTTCCACTCTTCCTCGACCACGACTGCCTGTACTCTGAGAGAACTGTTAAAAGTCTTCAACGGTGCAGAGAGGTACTGGAAAACTCCCCATCCTGACTGTTCCTCTCGGTCAACACAGTATAGCGAGAGTCGAAAGGATAGCACACCACAGTTTAAGTCGACTGGATACCTCATCACATATATCTATATATATAAAAATGAATGTTTGTATGTTTGTTTGTATGTCCGGTATACAAATTCGCAGTAGTTCACTAATTCAAACCAAAATTTCCATACATAGGTAAAAAATACGGGGAAGACGATAGGCTATTTTAAAAATATATAAATCAATTATTAAAACTATATTAACACAAAGCAATAACGCGCCATCTATATATATAATAAAGGATTTAAAAGCGCGAATGTTTCTTTTATACATAAAACGAACTTCTATTTTTTTCATCGCAGTAAGGACAGTAGAAGTTCGTTTTATGTATAAAAGAAACATTCGCGCTTTTAAAACTATATATTCAAATTATTCTACTTAGCTCGCGAGCAGCGCCTATAGCGGTGAAGATGGGAGGTAATATCAGCTGACCTAATGTACATGTAAAGTTTGGAGCGGGACGTTTCACAAGAGTGACATCCACGGCGCCAATTTATAATTGTAACGAATAGTGTTTGAATAAAACATTTAATCGGGTAAACCCGGGCGTTGCCCGGGTCATTCATCTAGTATATATATATATATATAGTGCATTGCGGCTTGTCTGATTGCTACATTATTTTTGGGCTCAAAGATCATAAACTTTGGTTAGTAGCCCGTAAAAACCATATTCTCTCTCTTAATTCGAGTTTTTCTATTTTTTTAAAGACCCCCACCTATTTTAAGACCCATTTTGTTCATAGTCACAAATTCTAGTTTTGAAAAAGA